>OZ018319.1:28945685-29343508 GCA_963969495.1 Ceratothoa steindachneri
TCCTTCTCCTCCCCCTACTACTCAGTCCTCCTCCTCCTCCTTCTCTCCCTCCTCTTTCTTCCCCCCTCTTCCTCCTTCTCCTTCTTCCCATTCTCCAACCCCCGTCCCTCCCTCCTTCTCCTCCTCATCCTCCTCCTACCCAGCTTCTGCCCTCCTCCTCCTCCTCCTTCTACCCCTCCTCCTCAGGACCGGTTTAAGGAACTGCGGGGCCGGTAGCTCAAGGAACAGCGGGGCCCTCACCCGTATATGCATATGTACGTATATATATATATATATATATATATATTTATTTATATATATATATATATATATATATATATATATATATATATATATATATATATATATATATATATATATATATATATATTGTATCTCACCCTAACCCCCCATTTTCCTTTGCAGAGAGGGAAAAATTATCTGAGGAATTTAAAAGACTACCAGTATGGCTGGGAGGACTCAACTGAAAAAGGAGGGGTTTATTTTGTACACTTTTTATTCCTTTTTAAAGAACAACACCGTGCATACCAGTAGCTTAGCCAGTAGACTATTTATGCTGCCTTAGAGTATCTTGGAACCATTTGCTGAACTGAGTGCACACCAACTAGTTACGTGGCTCACATGAAGCACTTACGAGACTTGGCAACAGAAAACACCTTAATTATCTCTGACGTCTTAATTTCCCTCAGTATCTCGTGCTCAATACTCATCTGAGAGAAACGGTTCAATCTTGTTTGACCCATACTGACTCTTACTTCGTTCTTGATTCTATTTCATTTTGAAAAGGAGTGTTCACCACTGCAGTTGGTAACCATTAGAGTTAAATAAATCTTCAACGCGATCTACATTAGGAAAACAAGACCCAAAAGAATTATCAACTCTCAGACGATACAATGCCAGTTAGTAAAGGTCTTGTTAAAATCCAGCAACAATACCAGCTAGGTCAGTTTTCGAAAGTTCGCTAAACTGGATCAATTCCTCTTCGAACTCCTTTCCAAAGACGTTTTTTTGGCGTGAAACGTCTTTGCGCTCTTGGTGGCAATCAGTAAGAATTTTGGTCTCCAATAACTGTGAAAGTTGGTCGAAGAGCTTCAACAAAACCTTGCAAAGATTCGTACAGCACACAAGCACAATTCAAGTCTTGATAGGATGACTGCAATGAAACACTGGTTTTCTGAAACCTTTGCAGAATCTGGTCCCACAGTAGGACCATAAATCTTGTCTCCAATGTTTTCATGCTTACCAAGAGTCATTTAGTCTGCATTCGGGCCGCCACTTGAGTAGCCCTGGACTATACGGTGTACTACTATAATATAATACCAGGCTTATTATACTATGCAGTATGGTCTAGTGAAGTTTTTTTTAATATTTTTTATTATAAATAGTAATATCATATTTAATAATAATATAAAAAATCAGGAAAATGAATAATTCTTTTGTCTTGGTCTTCTGTTCCTAAGGGCAAAAACGTAATTATTACTAATTTTTACATCCCCACGGGGCCCCCTGAAGCGCGGGGCCGGCAGCACGTGCTACCAGTGCTACTAGGTTAAACCGGCACTGCTCCTCCTCCTCCTCATCCCCCTCCCCTCCCCCTCTTCCTCTCCCTCTTTCTCCTCCCCACTTCCTCCTTCTCCACCCCTCTTCCTCTTCCTCCTACTTCCCCCCTCCTTCTCTTCCTCCTCCCCATCATCCTTCCCCCCTCTTCCTCCTCCTCCCTCCTCTTACTCCTCCCCCCTCCTCCTACTCCTCCCCCTCCCCCTACCCCTCATCATCATCATTATCCTTCTTACCCCCCTCTTCCTCCCTATCCTCCTCCTTCTTCCTCTCCCCCCTCGCCCCCTCCCCCTCCTCCCTCATCTACCATACTCTCACTTCAATGCACTATAATGTGCTTACACTCGCCTCACTTTCTTCTACATTTCACATTCAAACGTTCCCCACTGCCCTCAGACTTTCCTGCACTTTCATATTCACGACTCACCGTAAAACAACGCACTTGTTCAAGGGAGGCCCCGTAAAGTGGGGGGGAACTGTCACCCCTGGAGGAGCGGCATGGATTCCCACCCTTAGTGTCCCGATAATCTGAAACTAGATAAAGAGTACCTGGGCTTTTTTCCCTTCTAGACATCTTCCTTTACCTTTTTCGCCATTTTCTTTCCAAGCCTCTTCGCATTTACTTGGCCGGTAACAAAATTTGGCGCTTAGTCGCCTACCAGCGTTCGTCCACTCAGCCCTGTACTGGAGGGTATATTTTGTGCCCTTTTGCCACATTATTTCCATTTTACTCAACTATTTTATTATTATTCCCTAAAGGGAAGAATGGAGGGGGTGGGGCAGCATGGAAACAAAGCTGCAACTGGCATCTGGAGAATCGCGTTCCCTCCAGACCCTAACACCAGCAGATGCGTTCCAACCCTGCCCCAATACCTGCATGTGCACCTATAGCTGTATATATTTCACACATTTTACTTATTCTATCTTTAACACTTTCTTTATTCATCTCTTTACTCAAACCTACCTTCTACAGGGACGTCCTGGTTGGTTTTCGCTTTTAATATTGAAGTGGGATTTTTTTTCTCCTTCCAAGCCCCCACCCGCCCCCTCCCTCAACCTCCCCTGTTCCCCACCCTTGACACCTTAGGTCGTTAACCCTTGTCTTGAGACAGGTCTGTATCTGTGACGTGGACACCGAAAAGGGATCCGAAACGTTGAATTTATGCGTGGAGAAATTCGGCGAGGACAATGTCATCTTTTGCAAGTGTGACGTCACTAAGAAGAAAGATTTCGAAGGTAAGTAAAATCAAAGATTGATACGCCATTTTGGAGACCCTCTAAAGTAACACCCTAGAACATCTGAATTAGAAACCAACTTAATAGTTTATAGAGGGAATATAGTAAATCAAGGCCATTTTATCGGAGTAGCTAGTACCATAGGATCTGTAAAAGAAGGGAAGAAGGTATCTGTTACATGGAACTTTATAACGATTCCCGGTGGATTGGTTCTAAGGGAGTCGTTTTTTTTTTTTACTTTTGGACGCTCTGAATAAATTACCACCTCAGTCAAGATTGCTGGAAAATGTGAGGTTAAGTGGTAATACAAATAAATACAACTAGTTGGTCATCGGTTTTATCCCTAGTGGCTGGTGATATTCGGTCGTTTTGAATCGTTAGATGCTATTTTCCCGTCCGCCAATTTAAGGGTCTAACTCATAATGGCCGCACAAACGACGCCTGCGCAATCGAGGGCTACGAGATATAAAATAGTAGAGGAGCTTCCTGAAAATCGTGATTAGTTCTGTAACTTTGTCTTGAAATTGCTTATATGTAAAGCTATTAAGAAAATTCGAAGATATATGGTAAAATTGTAAATGCGATAAATGACTTAAAAATCAAAGGTGGGCATTCCGATATTTACGTTCGCTAATTGCTTATAAGCTAATAATGGACTAACAAAACATTGCGGAATAGCGTTAGCGGAAAATTGGAAAAATTAGCGAATTTTCAATAAGCCAAATGCCAAAGTTATAGTCCGCTAACGCAAAGTTTCAAAAAACGCTAACAATGAAACTTCCGAGAAATTTAAGAATATTATTGAAAGTGTGGAGAAAATTCTAGATTAGGGTGGCCAGACGTCCCGGATTTCAATTTCAAAAATCTGGCCACCCTATTTTAGATCTGTCTGATGCGCAGCACGCCTCTTTCGACATCCTGCGAGAGAGTCAGTTTACATTAACTCGTCGAGTCTTAAAGATGTATTCCTTGTAGTATTTGTATTTAATTTATTTTGATATTTTCACAGTAATTTATATTATAAAATGGAACGATTTTTGACGCCATCGCCTTGCTCAAGGCGGCCTGGCAGCACCATGCGATCATTTATCTCCTGTTTGGAAAAAGGATATGGGGCATTAAAAAACACTTCTTCTTCATTTCCTTCAACACTGGAGGAATCTTCGTCACTAATATGAGGAATGTCTCAAAAGACAGGTACTGGAATTTCAGCACAATCAGCTATATGACGACGGGCTGATTGAAGATCACGATACTTGAGGTTGCTCCGGTTTTTTCTGTTGATCCCAGTCAAATCAATAGCGCAGAAGTAGCAGTCAGTACCATGGTTTGTCGGCTCCCTCAAAACCAGAGGAATTTCAAACTTTATGCATCTCTTCTTGCCTTTGGCCCAACGACGCAGATACTCGGTGCATATCTTGCATACCATGTGTGACGCCCAAGCTTAATCCTCGTCACCAAGTTTCATACCGAAATAATCATGGTAAGCAGGCTTTATGAAACTTGTGACTGGATTCCTGTTATGAACAACGGTGTATTCGCTGTAGATGTAGCAGAATACATCGGGCTTATTTTTGCCAGATCTTCTGACCGAATCCATTTCATTTACCTGCAAAAGAAAAATACCATTTAATCAAATATTGGCGGTTGTAAACTCTTCAGAATTCGTTTAGTAAAGAAATAAGAAAGATTTTTGCATCATACCAAGAGAAAATACCCGTACATGTAAACCAGAGGAAAAGTCCCTCCAACGACCAGCGGCGTTTTGTGATAAGATGATAAATGGTTATTGCATTGATGGTTTCCAATGGTTCAAATCACTTACAAGTGCCTTTGAATGTTTAAATGAGGCTTATGCCACTAGATGGCGCCACTCAGCGCCAAATCCGATGGCAGATTTGAAATCTTCAGGGTGAATAACCATATGTCCCATGGTCATATGGGTCGCTATCCTGCCTTGGCCATGGCTGATCCCGACCGGAGAATGAAATGGAAATTAAGGTTAGTATGACAATCGTTGGTGAGCCCGGGAGCACCAGGAGCCGGTCCTCTTTGGGGAAGGTGGCCAGGAACCATTATGTTTTGACATCAAACAACGTTGCCCCGGGGCAGGGAAATCTGTTCCACGTCAGAGGTATGTGAATATCCCCAACGGCAGGATTCCATGGAACAGCGTGTGTGTTGTGCTGCGAAGCCGGGAGAGGAAAGCATATGGCCATGTTCTGTCATAAGAAGAGCAAAATATACCCACTCCATCGGGGGGATAAACAAAGCACCTCCACCAATTGGTAGCCAGATATCAATGGACGCTGACGCTTGTGCCCGCTCATGCAGGGATCGAACCTGGTACCACAACGTTAGAAGGCTAATACCGTGTCCACTCGGCTAGCAAGAGCTCTAGTAAATATATATTAAAACAGCTTAGAGCGATTTCAAGTGCTATAGAGCAGTTACAGAGAGAAGTTTATGAAGTATTTAATAGAAAGGAAGGTCACAATAATCTAATAATTTGTAACTAAAGAATCGGATCATTTATGACCAGGAAGAATTCCCTAAACTTTCAATATTGAATGCGACTAAAACTGCTTATGCTGGTTTTATAAGATTATATATTGGTAAAATGAATTCCAGTGGTAGGCCTCCTCGTTCACTTGTCTACTTTTGGCCAAGTTCCTAAACATTCACGTGGCGAAATATGATTGAGTGTTAGCTTTGTATAATACAGCTAATGTGCAGAATAAATTTCTACAGTTGTATAAAGACTTCAAGAAATTATCTGGGATTTTCTAGTCATGTCTAGTATGAACAATTTCCTCTTGTAGATTTTTTTTTGTCACGTGCAGGCGATACTATAAGCTACTTGTTGGTCCGTAGGTCGGTAGGCCGGATGGTAACCATTTTACTTTTTAATTAGTTTTCTCGCAATAACATCGTAACTATTCGGCCGATTCTAACGAAATTTGAAATCCTTATGTTGTTTTGCATTTTCTTTCGAAAAATATAATTGTCAAGGTCCTCCCAAGGTTTGTCCGGGAATATTGAGGGTCGTAAAGTTATACGGTCATAGGAAAGAATAATTGACAGCACACGACTTAGGTCTGTTGGCCTTGTTTTTCGGTTCTAAGGAATCTGTCCTGAGAAGAGTCCATAGATCTCATGAAGACATTTATAATGGGTCGAAGCCTATCCAAGTTTTTAAGGAGGTCCTTAAAGGGCAAAATTAGAGGAAGAAAAGATCTGTCAAGGATATATAGGCGCAGATCCTCCTGCTAGGGGGGGGGGATTTTGGCTTGTGCTACTACACCTTACACCTTCTTGCGTAGCATCTAAAGGCAAATCTATAGTTTGGATCAATTAAGAGGTATAAAAGAAATTGATTGTGCAGAGAGAATGTAAACGAGATGACAATTATGTTGTGTTTGAGATGGAAAATGCTCATGAATAAACTGATAATGAAGGTGTTCAAATGAATGTCTTCCACACTCAGTATCAACTTTCATGTATGAGTGAAAAAAGAAGCAGTTTAACGTAAAAGCTTCATTCTGGGGGCTAGTTTCGGAAGTGATTGGCTCCACTCTTTAGTCCAAAAGTACTGATAACAGAGACCAAGGTCAATCTTTTGGCCTTTCTTATTATTGCTTTTGGACTGAAGATGGAAACTAGTCACTTCCGAAACTAGTGTGGCGAGAACGCACTACTCCTGGAGTTCGCGAACAACGAGTTCCTCACTCAATGGGTGAGAGAACCAACGAGAGGAAACAATATCTTCGACTTGGTTTTCACCTCTGAGGATGACATCGTTGAGGACCTCTCTTCAATCGCGTTTCATCCCTCTGAAATGTCCCCGTCGGTCTTTTGTTCAACCAAAGTGGTTTAATCGAGAAATCGGCCAACTGCTTAGGAAGAAGAGAACTGTGTACCGGCAATCGAAGATCTCGGGTGACTTTGACGAATACCGGAGGCTAGCCAGGAGAGTAAAGTCCAGCATAAGGGCGGCTAAGCGGTCTGAGGAACTCCGAGTGGCGAGACTCTGTAAAGAGAATCCCAAGGAGTTTTTTGGATATGTGAACAGCCGTAAACCAATCCGTCGAACGATTGGCCCTTTGAGAAATGAGCATTTTCTGCACTTAGATGCAGAAAATGCTAACCTCCTCAACGACTACTTCTCTTCAGTGTTTACTGAAGAGTGTGGTCCCATCCCCCAGCCAATGGATTCCTACTCGGGGGAAAAGCTGGAGGATATGGACTTAACCGAAGGGGAAATAAAAAAGAAGATCAGTGACCTAATGACGAATAAGTCAACTGGCCCGGATGGATTTCTACCTAAAGTGTTAAAAAAAGTGCGCGATCAAATGTCACGACACCTGAGCGCAATCTCCAACATGTCAATCCGGACCGAATGCGTTCCTAGAGACTGGCGTGAAGCAGAGGTGACTCCTTTCTTCAAGAAAGGAAACCGAAGCCAACCGTCAAACTACCGACCTATCAGTCTGACTTCGATAGTCGGTAAACTCATGGAAAGCATGATGGTGGACAAAATGACGTCGTATTTAGAGTCAAAGCTGCTACTGAGGAGTTCCCAGCACGGCTTCCGAAGGCAACCGTCATGCCTGATGAACCTTGTGGAATTCTTCCACTTCCTGTTCAGTGAGCACGATCGGGACAAGGCGGTGGATGTGGTCTACCTAGACTTTCAGAAAGCCTTTGATAAGGTACCACACCGCCGCCTTCTCCGGAAAGTGCGAGCGCTGGGCATAGACGGAAAAGTAGCCGGCTGGATCGAGAACTGGCTAAGTGGCAGACGGCAACGGGTGGTGGTGAATGGACAGGCTTCTGAGTGGGGGCCCGTTACTAGCGGAGTGCCTCAAGGTTCTGTCCTAGGACCACTACTATTCATCATCTACGTCAACGACATGGATGGTGACATGGTTGCGAAGATTTCCAAATTTGCCGACGATACCAAGCTTGGTATGAACGTTGCAAAGGATGGAAATACTGCCCGCCTGCAAGAAGATCTTGGGAAGATTGGGGAGTGGTCGGACACGTGGCAAATGCCTTTTAACGTGGGGAAATGTAAAGTGATGCATATCGGCCACAGTAACCCCTAATCTCAGTATATCCCTAAGGGCACTGCTATTGAATCCACCGACAATGAAAAGGACTTGGGTGTAACAATCGCTAGTGAACTCAAGTTCTCGAAACAGTGCATTGAGGGGGAGAAAAAGGCCCAACGGATGCTAGGTTATATAAAGCACCAGTTTGTATATCGGAACAAGGAAAGTGTACTGTGTTTGTACAACTCACTTGTCTGACCGCACCTGGAATATGCCGTACAATTTTGGAGCCCTTCATTTCGTAAGGACATCGCGAGATTGGAACGCGTACAAGCCAGTGTAACCAAGCTGATTCCCTCTATCCGACATAAAAGTTATGAGGATAGACTAAGGGAATTAGATCTGCTCTCGCTGGAAACCCGTAGACTGCGTGGTCAGCTCATCGAAGTTTTCAAAATACTTCGAGGGTTCGACAATGTTGACTACCGGAATATTTTCACACTGAGTGAGAACAGAACGCGCAATCACGGCTTCAAACTCGAACTAAAGCGTTACAACCGCAATCTGTGTGGAAATTTTTTCACCCATAGTATCTGCGGTGAGTGGAACGCACTTCCAGTGGAAGTTGTCAACAGTGAATCTGTTGACCAGTTCAAGTCAAGACTAGACAAAATCTTGAAAAGTGGCCGTTTAGGGACGCAAAACAATTGAGCAGCCATGTGCCTGTTTGACTGCTAGTGCAAAGGTACCCTCTTTGAATGGACCGTAAGGTCTTCTAGGGTACTTTCTTTCCTTGTAACTCCTTGTAATAAAGCTTTTTCATTAGAATGTCTTGTTTTTTTCTCAATCAAAAACAACTGAAGGATTTCCGAGAAGGACATTAAAAATGACACTTAATTTAAGAATAACATGTTATGTTTAAATAATAACTGGAATTTAAATTAAACGACAAAAAGTACAGGAAACTCATTTACTTGGGCGAAATATAAATGGACCAGAGATTCGAGATAAACTAAGGATCTGACGCGGGGTCCTTGAGAAACAACGCGACTATTTATAATCAATTATTACCTTAATTATAATAAATTGTTAATTCTTGCTCACGACCTAAGTGAAAGAGGCTTTGACGAGAGAGAGAGAGAGAGTGTGTGTACTCTCACCGAAGCAGTATAAATTCTCGCTCGGACAAGGCGCTGTTTTCTAGCGTTTTAGCATAGTATGTATGTATCTGTGTGCTCACGTGCAGGAACAATGCTTCATTTTTTTTATGGGAGAGGATGGTGACCGCCGACTGGGGGAAAGTGTGTCTCACTCAGCGAAGCTGATTGTTATAAAAAGGGATAAAGAATGAAAATGAGCCCGGAGGATGGCAGAGAGGAAAGAGAAAAGGAGATATACAGATAATAAATGTTCTTTGGCTATGAATGTACGCAAATGCCCAGTCAGTGAAAGGAAAAAGAAGATTAAAAAAGCAGCGACGCCGTATGGAATACATGAGGTACTCAACGACTATCGCCATTTTTTTATGGCAGGAACGGTGGATTGATGAGACCCACTATCCGTACAGGGGCTTAATGAGGTGAAGCTTGATGAAAGGTCAACTTTGCCAAGTAGCACGAAATTGTTCATTGAAGATCTTCACATGTAGAAGAAGCTCAGTGAATGGAAGGAAGGTTCGGTGTGTTTGACTCTTTTCAGCCCCATCACTGCCCAGTGCCCAGGCTCCTCAACGCAGATCTTGTGAATAAAAGGGTGAAGTTGAGAGTAATAAGATAAAGCAGAAGTCACGCTTTGGGATCAGTGGACATTATGAATTCGGTGAAAGGGCGTATAAATAACAGCCGGAGTGAAACCAGAAGGATGAGAAATGCTGATGAACCGTTTCGACCATGACGGTAACAGACGAACTATACAGAAAATGAGATCCATCGGTGAAGATGGTCGTGCCCTGAGAGTGAGAGGACATATGACAAAGGAAATATACTGGAGAACAATAACTTGCTTCAGGGACTTTCTAACTGGCAAGAAGTGATGCAGAGGGAATGGGGGTGCAGAGAAGAGCTGTGTCACTCAACTTGAAATGGGCCATTGTTCTTCAGTGGATTGGGCAATGGACGCCCCCGAGAACTCTAGGGATGCGGTCATCTGGCGAAAGCGAAAGAATACATCTCTGATAAGGAATGGGCATTACATTGAGCGCGAAGGCTAGGCAATACAGACGAGCGAAAAGTCCATATAGCTAAACGAAGGTCTCTCTTCATATTTAGGTCAAGGCAACGGAAGCTCGAGAGGAATGCAGAGTTGTATTTTGCCTAACAAAGTTCAGTTTTGGCTGAACCAAAGCAATGTAGAGTCGATTCCAGATAAATATATGTATTTGTGAACCATTTCAATTGTCTCGTTGTCAAATGTGATGTCTATCATGTCGTCCATTTATTTTTAGGCTGACAGTTTTGCTTTCATGGTTAGGTTCTTGAATCATTGTTTGAATCTATTACGAGTTATCAAATATGAGTACAATATCATCTACAAATCTCAGGTGATTGAGGTAATCCCCATCGATCTTAATGCCTTTGGCCTGCCAGTTTAGCCTCCTAAAGTTTTTTTCTAGACAGACAGTAAAGAGATAGTATCTCCTTGTCTTATATCTCTCTGTAATTGAAAGATGTCTGAATCCTTGTGCAATCCATTCTAGGATCTGCAATTTTGGTATGTGTGATCTATGATATTAATGCAGACCTGATTTATACCTTGATTCATCAAGGCTGTTATGACCCGCCGGTGTTTCTATTGAATGAATTGCATTCTGGTAGTCTTATAGGGTCTCTGTAACGAATTCTCTCTCTCTGGTAGTTTCGTAGGCTAAGTTATGTGATCAGCGAGCTTCTTTAGGATAAAAGAAAAAAAATGTATAGCTGGATTCTTTATTCCTTGATAAATAGTTAGAATAAGCCTCGAAATGGCGAACAGTAATGACAACTTTTCTTCTTGAATAATAATAATAATAACTATTTCTGTACTCCTCTTTCCACAAAAGTACACCTATATAAAGTCATTTCATCTACTCATAATACTACAAAATTCAACCAATCAGGATTGAAATACATTTAATCGTCATACTTATGTTCATTTTTGGAATAACAGACCTTAGCGTTAACAAATTGACCAATCAGCATTTAGACATAAGCACTGCAATAATTGTCCAATCAGCGCCACGATAGATTTAAAAAGTTAATACGCTCAAACCGTTTACACATAAACACGACTGAAATCCATTTTCCGATTTTTTAAGAACTCAATGACGGCCGAAAATCCGTTTTACTGCGTACAGCAGAAGAACTTTGGATACAGCACTTTTTACTTGTTTTAGTGTCTGATTGACTTTTGAGCGCTGCTGCAGAAACGAGCCTATTCTGGAAGTCTTAAGGTGAACCCAGATTCATCCTTCAAAAAAGAGCCATATTTTTCTACGTCCAAGTTCATAATTCAATGAGGGCTTAAGCGCCTCACTGCTTCCGTCCATCGCTCTGCGTGTGAACCCGCTCGGATGTCTGCCATTCATTGATTTCGTCTTAACTATGTCAGCCACTTGGTTTGGCATAATTAAGGACTTATGTGAACACTGGTTCGAGGCCTAGCCCACAGCAGAAGCATAAGTCAGAAATCGTCTCGATACTGGGGCATAACTGCGAGCCCCGGACGGAGGAGGAATCCTCATCGCCCGGGGGACCCGGCCAGAATCATAGAGGGAGTTACACCCGTCTCTATGTAGTTGGATGCAGTTATGGCGTATGTACCCGTGAGGGGGTGGCAAAAACTTAGCGGTCGTTGATTCGGCCGCTATGCATTAAGTCCACCAAGCTCAACCCTCTGAGGTCCCCACCCGAGACCCACCCCATCACCCTATCATCCCTCATACTGGCAGCATACGAGCGGGAGAGCAACAGGAGAAATGGACGGGGGCGTTCCTCTCAAATTACTTGAAACCCATTACCAACCCCACTCACACCATCCTATACCTCCTTTACCACACCCTAACTTTTTTCACATATCAAAAACAAAATTAATTACACTTGATTTCAGAGAAAGAAGGAATAAGAAGAGCAGCAAGACCATGGAGGCCCTCACTAAGAGGGTCCCCTTAAGGACCATTGCCGGAATGAAGACCCCAACGAAGAAGGACCTATGTGAAACCCTCTACATACAACTCAAGGTGGCACTGGTGAAACTAATTGAAGTTTCGTCAGGCTTCATCGCCATGTGTGCCGAAACCAGAGACGTAGACCAGCTCCTTTCAGAAGAGGGAGCGAGGGTATTGAAGGAGACCGGACTAGAAGCAAACCTCCCCCCCAGGTGGCAGCAAATAGAAGCGTCATCTGCCGCAAAGTCGAAAGCTGGGTAGGTGAGCATAGCACAGAAGAGCTAAAAGAGGAGATTACGAAGAGTAACCAATGGGCACAAGTTCGCGAAATCATCAAATTCCGCGAACATACCCACGTATTTAAGATTACATTCGCAACCACGGACATGGCGAGAAAGGCTACCCAAAATGGTATTCTCGTGTTTAACATGAGAATTCCGGGCGAGAATATACAGCAGGAAAAGTTCAGTAGCATACAGATGTGCTTTGTATGCTACACACTTGAAGCCCATACCTGCACCATCTGCCCAGACAAGAACAAGCTGTGGTGCAGTGAATGCGCCACGGAAGGGCACCGTTTTGACAAGTGCGAAAGCAACACCAAGAAGTGCCTTAACTGCAAAGGGGAACATAGGACGATGGCTCTCAATTGCCCCAAGCGCAGAGAGATTATTAGAAGGAAAGAAGAAGAAGACAGAAAAGCAAAGGAGACGACGTACGCGAGCGCCGCAAAAAAGAACACAGTGACGAACACTGCACCAGGACCTGCACCTTTTAGCGTATCAGGAGATCTGAGCGCTAAAATATTGATCTGCATAACCCATGCAAATGTGGCAAATGCAGTGAAACCAGGTTGTTATAACCAGGTGCTCAATGCGCTCCTGAAAGCAAACAACTTCCCGGCAGTAACCATGCCAGAAGACCCCGAGTGTACGCAAGCCTTTAAGAACTCCATAATCCAAAATAAAAGCACCAAATCCGGTTTGGAGGAGATGATTGGTGCACCATCAGAAGAGGAAACCGAAGAAGAGGAAGAAGAAGAGGAAAAGGCTTGAAGTGAGGATGGATCATCCTCATCTGACAGCGAAGAGGGCCCCTGCACTCGCACGCGGGCAACCAAAAGCAGGTCAAAGACCCCGAGCCCCCCCCCCCCGAAAAAAGAAAACCCTGGGCTGAGTAAAATCGCCCAACCAGCCCCCAGACCAAAAAAGGGGAAGAAAAACATAGGTAAAGCAACTCATCATGCTACGTAACGGACTGAAAATAATGGAAATCAACACCAACGGCTGGACGACGAAAAGAATTCTTTACGGAAATGTATTCAGAGAAATTGATGC
Source organism: Ceratothoa steindachneri (assembly GCA_963969495.1). Lineage (NCBI taxonomy): Eukaryota > Metazoa > Arthropoda > Malacostraca > Isopoda > Cymothoidae > Ceratothoa > Ceratothoa steindachneri. Next base: position 28,959,011 of record OZ018319.1, read on the forward strand.
AGACATCATACTGATCTCAGAGCACGGGATCGACACGCGTAATACAGAAATGAAAATCTGGAACTACGATGTGTTGATCACGAACTTTTTGCAACAGCGGTACCATGGCGCCGCTATTGCAATAAAGAAAGGGATCAAATACAAGCAGATAAGAAACTTAGAAGAATCCTACCTCGCGATTGAGGTCGAGCTCGACTTAGGAAAGTTGGTCATTGCAACCGGATATCAACCGCCAAGGAGAGATGTGTTGCCTATTCACACTCTCACTGGCCTATTTGGCAGAAGAGCCCCCACCATACTAATGGGGGACCGAAACGCCAGATGCCAAGAATCCGGTTACAGGGCCTTCAACGGAATAGGGAGAAGCCTGGACCTGTTGCTGGACAGAAATATTGCCCAGCGGATAGGCCCCGACTTCCCCACCTATGTCAGAGAACGATGTGCCACAAAGCCAGACATCTGTCTGGTGAATCGTCAGCTACCGTTCAATTACTACATGGAACCAGTCCAGGTTCCATGCAGTGATCATATAGGGATCCTACTGACAATCAATAGGAACCCTATACAAGTCCCAGCAGTAGTCAGGAAGAACTACAGACGAGCAGACTGGGCACGGTATGCACACCTTCTCGAGGCCTACGATCCGCTCAACCTGGACGAGGCAATCCTCGAGGAGATTGACGAGGCACTCGATGACCTCAATAACCAAATCATCGACGCAGATAAGACTTGTATCCCTCGTTCTTCATATAGGACCATCTCAACCTACGAGTGGACCGAATATATGAAGGAACTATACCGTGAACTGAAGATAATGTATGAACACAACATCGTGAATGCATCAGTACACTCGATGCAAAGAAGTAAAGAAATCAAAGAAGAATTGAACCAGTTGATCCTCGAACAACAAAACAGAAGATGGGAGGATGCGATCGAGAGCATCGATCACGAAGCAACTCCCAAAGAATTTTGGAAGAAGATCCGAATTCTTAAAGGATCAACTGGAAAGAAGCACAAGATCGAGCTACAGAAAGAAAATGGAAACATCGAAGAAGAGGAAGAAAAAGTTGAAGAGATATTCCGAAGTTATTGGGAAAAGATCTTCAGTATAACTGAAAAAGAAAACGAAGACTATGACTTAGAGTTCGAAAGCAACATCATCGAAGAGCTTAACGAAGAAATAGAAAAGACGCACCCTCATCACCAGGTGGATAGGCAGCGCGACGGAGCCGCCGAGATTACAGAAGAAGAACTACTCGGCGCGCTTCGCTCATTCCAACAAAAAGCCCCAGGACAATCGGGGCTTACAAAGCTTAACTTTGAAAAGGCACCAGCCTGTGTCATCGAAGGAATGAGAAGAATATTCAACGCCTGCCTTAATACGGGGTACTTTCCAGACGCTTATAAAACGGCAAAAATGATTTTCTTGCCCAAGCCTGGAAAGAACCCCCAAGTTGAAGGAGAGCTACCGACCAATTTCACTACTGGAATTTGGTGGGAAGCTCTTCGAGAAGATCCTCAACAAAAGACTGGTGTCTCACCTGGAAGATAACTCGCTCTACAACCCACACCAATTCGGGTTTAGGAGTAAGCGAAGTACGGAAATGGCGATTAACGTCATTACGGAAAAGCTAGCCCAAGCAAAACGGGAAAAGAGTTATGTGGACATTGTTTGTCGGGATGTATCAAAGGCGTTCGATAAGGTGTGGCAACGGGGAATGCAGTACAAGATCTTACGACTGGGACTAAGTGAAAGCTTAGAAAGAACTCTCTGTGACTATGTCATGGAGAGAGCGGCGTACATCAGTTTAGGGTGCACGGACGGGCCAAAGTTTCCGCTCAATGCGGGCTTCCCGCAAGGGGGGTGCCTGTCTCCCACTCTCTACTTGATTTACACCGCGGATGTCCCAGTCCCTGTAAACCCCACTTGCCTTAACTTACAATTCGCCGATGATTTCACCCAGGTAATCACATGTCCATGGAGGAATGCGCCTATGCAAGCTCGCATGACGGCAGCAGAAATCGAAAACCTGAACACCTACGAGGCCCGGTGGAAAATCCGTACCAACCAGGATAAGTTCAAAGTAGTCCCCATAGGCAGGAGACTACTTGATGACGTCAGGGTGGGGGATAGACGATATCCCTACACCAATGAATGCAACGTACTCGGCATGAAGTTCACCTCAACCGGGTACACAAAGCACATCCAAGAACGAATCACCAAGGCCACTGCTGCAGTCAAGACTCTGTACAGGTTCAGAAATCTTCATCAAAGCAACAAAAAGAAGATCTATACTGCACTAGTTAGATCAAAGTTGCTATACCCCGCTTCCGCCCTCTCCTGTGCCTCAAAGACACATGAGAGGAGACTACAAGTGGTGCAGAATAAATGCGTGTACCTAATCACAGGTACACGCAGAATGGAAAGAAGATCGCAAGAAGAGCTGCACCGGGAGGCGGGGTTAACCCCCATTAACGTTGTCATCGAAGAACGGACAAGGAATATGCTGGAAAAGGTCAATCGTTTACTGGACGAAGATATCGTGCAAATGATTGACCGAAACAGAAGAGAAGTATGTCGCGCCAGATTTCCAAGCTCCGCTAGGATTTTAGCTGGCGGAGCAGAAGTACCGTTCTACGCTAGATGAGTCAATTTACCCCAAACTAAGAAAAAATACCAATCATGAAACCAACCGATTTTGACAAAATTCACCGATATCGACAAAATTAACCAACTAAGACAAACTACCGAAGAAGGAAACCTACACAAGAAGACGAAAATCACCGAACAAGACTACAGGAAGAAACACTGTACACGAAATACACACACTACAAAATTACGAAGACACAAAAAGATACTAAATCAAACACAGTAAGTTAATATTAACGACTTACAAAAACAACAGCTAACGCGCATAGCATAAACAAAAATATTAGCAATAAAGACAAATGGCTTGAACGCCAAATTATATGTTGTATATATACCTGTATATATATATATATATATATATATATATATATATATATATATATATATATATATATATATATATATATATATATATATATATATATATATATATATATATATATATATATATATATATATATATATGCAGGTGAGGGGATAGAAAGGGTGTGTGAATAGATAGCGGAAAGTAGACCAGTGGTGAAAAGAGAAAGAAGTGTGGTAGGGTGCAAAGTGATGCTAGAGCCTGGTGATCAGGCCTATCGCTTTCAAATTTTTTTTGATTTGTGGTTTCGTTGTTGTTTTTATGGTTGTTTTATACATATATATATATATATATATATATATATATATATATATATATATATATATAAAAATGAAAGCGATAGGCCTGATCACCAGGCTCTAGCATCACTTTGCACCCTACCACACTTCTTTCTCTTTTCACCACTGGTCTACTTTCCGCTATCTATTCACACACCCTTTCTATCCCCTCACCTGCATACTCTCACATACACGATTCAAAGAACTCAATCAGAGCTCGGATCCAGCACACGATACTGAATGTGTATTCTCGGCAAAGGTGGTAAAGTTTTGGGACAGCGATATCGAACCGTTTAAATTTTCCAAGCGAATGTTTACTTGGTTTGACTCCCACAGTCTACAAATATAATATCAAATATAGACTTATATTCTACTCTGAAGTTTTCTTAATAAGCTGGTCGAAAGTATGTAGGCGGTTAATCGTTGAAAATAATTTTCTGAGGCCACCATGCTCTCTTGGTTATTGGTAATCTAGCTGGTTTTGCAGTTTGTTAGTAATTAGTCTTGTGAAGAGTATTTAGATACACGAGAGAAGTCTTATGGGTCTGTAGTTTGTAAAGTCTGTTTGGGCACCCTTTTGTATAAAAGAATTATTATGGTATTGTACTAGTTTTCCGGAATTTTGTCTTGTGTTAGAGGTTTAGTGAAGAGGCAAGCTAGTTTGTCGACAACGACATCTCCGTAATCTTTCAGCAAGTCCGGACTGATGAAGTTCCGACCTGAAGTTTTGTGACTTCATTTGATTGATTGCAATTCTTATTTTTAGGTCATTTGTAGGAGTGTAGAAAAAGACAGATGGTACATCAGAGAAAAGCTATATTAAGTTAATGTGTACAAATTGGTACAAATAATTTTGAGAGTTCTTATAATACGGCTATTCAATGACTGCTTCAATTCGTGGTCTGAAGTATTAACATGGCCAAATCAGATGATATTTATCAATTTTGGACATATTCTTTGTTATAGCCGACTTGAGAGATTGTATAAGTGTGTGAAGTCTGGCAGGTATTGAAGGTTTATAAATGTGTATTGGAGTTTGTCGATAGTAAGCCTTCTTTTAGTCTTCCAGTCAAATTTGACAGACTCCCAAAGTCTCTCACAAGGAATACGCGTCTAGGCTGGGTTACAGAAGGTGCCTTGGTAATTACGAGTAAAAGAAAAGGACTCGAAAGAAAAGCGACGATAAGTAGGCTTTTTTTAACTTGGTCCTATCTAAAATTGGAGCAAGCGAAATAGTTTGAGTCCTACTCGGCTGTCCGTGATCACCTGCTGCAAAATATCTCGACTCATGTCACTAATCCTTGAGTGGATAATGTCGTTTGACAAAGGTACCTATTTCAGTTTCTTTTCAGCATTAGACCATAACACTGTTTTTACCATCTTTAGTACACGAGGTTTCACGAACTCTTCTGCAATAGTGCGATTTTTTTTCTTTACACATAAAATGTAATATCATAAGATGCCTGCAACAATGGTTTCTCAACTGGCACGAAACCTAGCTTTGGCAGGATACCACTACGATCAAATCGTTCTCTCTTGATCTTCATGCTGTTTGAGTCATGCCCAGCGTCTGTGCCCCCATGCCGATTGTTGAAATGCTCCTTGAGTCTTGAAGGTTTGAGATTTGCATTTGAAATTCAATGCAGCAGAGTATGCACTGCGGTCGTTCAGTTCCATCTGCCTCCGTCACACAGGTGAAACCATAACAAACGTAGTAATCAAGTCCACTTGCATTTCTTAGACACCGTACGTCAGAATGATGATCACACTGATACCTGGAAATATGAAAGTACGTGTAGTGGAATATGTGAACATATAAATAAATGTGTGAAAAATAGTGATAAAAAGTTCTTAAAAAATAATAATTACATAGTGATGATAATAATGATAATAAGAATAATAGTAATATAATGATGTTAATATAATAATAATAGTATTGAAAGTGACAAAAATAAAATATTTATCATAACATAGAGTGTATAAAAAAATATAGTGCCATTTTATATATAATTGTGAAAATATATTTATATACATATATTATGCATACAAATGTTGTAGCAATGCCCTCTGACATTCCTATAAAATATTACATGTATCAATATCCCATTACCATTTATTTTCCCATTTAAATTCTACAATTTCCATTAAATCTTATGTAAAATCTGAACTTAGTTATGTATAAATAATCAATCCAAAATCTCAAATATTTTGTAATATATAATTGCCATCCAAAAATCATGGCTAATATTTATTCTTTTCGGCAACATTTACTTTAGTCAAACACACAAACACACACTTTCAGCTCAACCACATTGAACACCAATATTCCTCATTCGTCTCTCGCCATTCTCAGAATCAAGATCCCAACTCACAGTCCATCATAGTTATCTTAGTCATCATAATTACCACATCATAATTACCATATCTTAGTTACCACATCATAGTTACCATACAATAGTTCCCATGTCTTATTACCTTAGTTACTTTTACCATACCTTACCTCACTTCATCTTACATTCACTCTACTTTTCATTACTTTCATACATTGCATTACGTATTCCTTAACAATTCTCATTTAATTATATCATTCATCCGTATAATTGTAATAACCGCTCACTAGTTATTTCCTAATTCAATTCTCTCATTGTGCATTCGTTGATTTTGTAAATATATAAATTTTGTTTATTGTCCGTTTTTCTTACAAACCTCGCGCTCAAAGTTTTCTAAACTCAATTCACATCATTCGTTAGGCCTAAATATTAGCAGACGACTATTCCATCCAATTCAACAAATTTATGGTAATGGTTTTCAAATAGCTATCTAGGCTGATTTTTTAACTAAAATCAATCCCACTAATAACCAAATACCATAACGTCATATTTATTATAATTTTAATATATATATATATATATATATATATATATATATATATATATATATATATATATATATATATATTCAATAAGGCGTGTTCATAATAATCATAATATTTTTTAGGTAACGGTATATTCGCTCATTCCGCGGCGCTATCCCATCAGCTGTTGCGATATTGGAGTTGCCAATATAGGGCTACAATGAAAAATGTAGTCAAATCAATAAACTTATCAACCTTATTTAATGGAGTAATATTACGCGAATTAATATCATATCTATATCTATTGGTATATTTCAACTACCTATATAATTTAAAATAATAATTCCACGGCCGGTCAAAATTGCACAAATTATATCAATAACACCCAGAGCACACAATAATTAATGTTACAACACTTTATCCACTAAACAACCAAAAATGTATCGTTCGAAGCACTAAATTAAATAGGTGAAAAACAAACAAACAAATAAACCAAATAACTTTGAGTATGGTCACCAATGAGCAAGACAAAATACCACAGTACGTAGTATAGAAATACAGTATGTATAATAATGTAGCAAATGAATAAAAAAAAAAACGATGCAGAAAATATTCATTCACCCACACAATACGTACAACACTCAAATATAATTCACCACCGTCGAGAACCACTGATTAACGTCCAGGAACTGCCACACCGACAATCGCAGTGCACTGGCCGTGCTTCTCCCATCTCCGCTACGGTTGTCAGACGCCAGTAATCCCACCAACCGCCGACCAATCAACGACGCCCACTGACTGCGTGACTCAGACGCCATTTTAACAACTTGGCAATTGACGCTAGCAACACATCCTCTCCAGCATTCAAACATTTCCCGAAGGGTTGGGGCTATGAACATTGGTTGGTAGATGTGAATAATGGTAGATGTGACAGTATATATATTAGTCCCATTGTAAATACAGCAATAAACTAGCTATAGGCCAACTAACATGTCTCGTACCCCTAAGTTTACGCTTTCGTACCCCCTAGAGGTACAGGTACCCCAAGTTAAGAACCACTGACGTAAACCATAAGACACGCGAAGTGTTTTAAAGGACCCAAAATGTCATGATGATAGCTATTTTATGGATATCATCTGGGTGAATAGGAATTTGGTTGAAAGCATAGATCAGATCAATGATCAATTCGAGAAAAGATAGAACAACCGAAGAGAGCAGAGTGAAAATCCGAGAGGTACGGAAAACGGTACCTTTCGAGTATATTGCGTGTTTTCACACGTTTGTAATTCCCCACAACCGAAATACACCAGGCGTACACTTCGGTACAAAGTAAAGCGGAGAGGACCAATGGGGCGTTGAAGGACGGCCCATTATTAGTTAAATTATTTGAATGATTTGTATCATTAGAATGAGAAGAGTGATTTGGTTGTTGTGGAGACGAAAATGGTGGAATGGGGTTAGATGAAGTGGGTACTGGCTGTAAGCATTTTACGGCTTGGGCACCATATTTGTTGTGATACCAGCATCAATTAGTTGGTTGTAGGAGAGTAACAAATGAAGTATGATGGGCAGAAGGACTTAATTGAGAAGAGCGAGCATTTGATCGATAATGAAAATAGAAAGAGTAGTAATGTTGGCAAGGCTGTCTACAATGTACAGCGTTACAACCATATTTCCCATGGTTTAGAACAGACTTTTTGATTTATATTGCTGAAATTTAGTAGACTACGGAAACAAGGACCAATCAGGTGAGAATAGGCCGAAGAAGGAAGAGAAAATGAATGCTGCCCTCGCCTTTTGTGCTGGATTGCTCACGTTGGTTTCGCCTTCGGGGGGATAAATGGTGCCGGTGTCTCCACCCTTCCTGCTCATGACTACTCTCGTTGTGCACCTTGGTTCACCATCAGCTCACGGATTGATTTTCTATCTCCTCAACGCACCAGTGAAATCCGGCGGCTGAAGGGAGAAAACTGGCTACGATCCGTCCGTTCGTCGTAAAACTCCGTCGGTACACGTGTGGTGCTGGAACCACATCATGGAATCGCATCTGACTCAAAACCACCTACTCAAATACGAACATTTTGAAGTCTTATGAGGTTCTATAATTGGTTCACAGTAAATCGGTCCTCAGTTTTTTACTGAACGAAGGCATTCTTTGACTCCTCGTAACCGTTATTATTATTTCTCTCGTTACGTTATTTCTGCAAAAGGAGGTAAAGTCAAGTTAAAAATACTAAAGGTTCCCGAAGATTTTCTTTTCGCGTAAATTTGTCCAACTAAAAGTTATTTTTCTCCAAGTGTAAACAATAAGTGTGGTACATAAAAAAATACCACCCAAAGTGCCAGTGATACCACAGCTACGGAGTACGGCAAGTAAACAGACATCCGAGAATTTTCATTCTCAAAAAGGCAAAGTGGCATTGGAATTTAAAAAAGTTCTTTTTTCTCCTATCCTTCCTCCTACTATAACTTCATACCTAAATTACAAAATGACGAACGATATCCTACGAATTAGTCTTAGGACTCTCCACGAAAGGACTAAACCTGACCGTGGGGAGGTCTTTGCTAAAGTGTACGGGGACTTGGACGTCGCGCTCGTCAGGATAATAGATACACCGTTCGGTTACACAACGATATACCAAAAAGAAGCCGACGCGGAACTTCTAGCTTTATCCAAGGCCACCCAGATATTCAATAAAATCAATTTGCCCCCCCAAATCCAAGCGCACAGGATCATTGTATGTAGAAGGTTAGACTCTTAGCTGGGTCACCACGCGTGGAATGAAATCAAAGAGGAGATAGAGCGTAATCACCAATAGGCAAAGACAACGGAAGTGATTAAATTCAAAGAGTACACACATGTATTCAAGATCATCTTCCAGGACACAGCCATGGCCCAAAAGGCAAAAGAACTTGGCCTCCTGCTCTTCCATGTCAGGGTGTGTCCGGACCGAATAGAGGGAAGAGTTTGTAGAGGTGCAAACGTGTTTCAAATGATACAAATATAAGCAGCACACAACTAGAACATGTCCCCAAACCAACGATCTATGCTCGATATGTGGTCGATCTGATCGCATATCGAGGGACTGCAAGAGCAGGGCACGTAGATGTGTAAACTGCAACGGTGAACACGTGGCCATGGCGATGTCATGCCCAGTCAAAAAGGTGCAGCAACAAAAGAAAGAGGAAGAGGAGGCAAAATCTAACAAGACTTACCCCAAAGTTGCAAAAGCAGCAATCAATGAAACCTCAACCCAGCGGACCTACCTTAAGGTCGAAAGTGAACAATGAACAAAAATCATGTGTTGCATGTACTATGCGCACATCGTGAACCTTACAAATCCGAGAACCTTAAGCAAAGAACTGAATCAAATGCTAGTCAAGGATGTGGTAAGAATTCAAATGCAGCCTCCCAGAACAACCCCTATAAAAATGGAGACAGTCCCCCCGCCTAGTAGTAGAAAGCCAGCAAACTGAAGTCCAACATCCTACAATAGTCACCTCAGCCAATAGTTGAAAAAGTCACCCCACCTCCAGCAGCAAACCAATCCTCCTAACAAGGTATCCGCAGTAAAAGATCCCCCAGCCGACAGAGAGTAAGATCTACCTCAACATCAAGGGATCATAAACATATATATTACGGCAGGAAAATAAACCTGAAAATCTATACCATGGCTCACAACCCATTCCCCAACGCCCTAACAGACAAAACTATCAGTGAGGGCATGACAACAGGTATGTACAAATATGACGATGACATCCCGGAGAAGGTGGTTGAAGAAGCCCTCCTCCTTGGGATGGTCCGATTGAACCACGAAGCCTTCGCCACGATCACAACTGCTGAATTCAATAAGAAAAGATCCGGAAGAATATATATCACCAAAACCTGCGCGACCAAGCCGGATATCACCCTGACCAGCTCACAATTTCCCTACAATTACTATACCCAACCCGGCCCACTAATCCCAAGCGAACACGTCGCCATCATGATTAAAGTATCATCAAGCCCAATACAGATACCCGCCAGGGAGAGAAAATGCTTCTCCCGAGCGAACTGGGAAGAGTATCGTACCCTTCTCGGTGAGTTCAGACCTCAACCACTCGAAGAAGCCACCCTGGAGGAGATCGACCAGGAACTGGCAAGGGTAACGGAGGTATTGGTAGATGCGGACCGCGCAACGGTACCTAGAACAGCATATAAAACGTTACCAGCACCAAGGTGGACATAGGAGCTATACAAAAGACTATTTGAAGAAATTAGACTGACTGGCACAGAAAGAGTTAAAAGTAGACGGTTAAGAACACTAAGTATTGAAATGAAGACACATATAACAGAATAACAAACAGCCCTTTGGAATTATCTCATAGACAAAATAGACGAAGAAGTAGATCCCATAACATTTTGGAATACACTATCAAGATTAAAGGGTAAGCCACTTGAGAAGAACATACTCCTTAACAAAGACGACGGGACAAAAATGGACGCAGCAGAAAAGGAAGAAGAGTTCAGATACTACTGGAAGAATGTATTTTCCATCACACCAGAAGAGAACGAACACTTTGACCTAGTCTTTGAGGAACACATTCACGACTAACTAAGACAAGAACTAGACAGGACATACCCCTTCAACAATACAACTACTGATTCAGCATGGATTCAGAAGAGGGAGAGGGACTGATACGGCGATCTTCCATGCTTGGCGAAGATTGCTAGCCAAAAAAGGTATACTGAACTTGTGCTCAGAGACATTAAGAAGGCATTTGACAAAGTATGGAGGACTGGGCTTCAGTTCAAAATACTAAGACTTGGACTAAACTCAAGACTAGAGAAAATTCTATGTGACTACGTGACATATAGGATAGCGTATATACAAATATACGACCACATGGGACTCGACTTTGAGCTAACTGCAGGCGTACCGCAAGGAGGGTGCCTAAGCCCCGTCCTATACAATATATACACCCTCGATCTACCCGATCCGGTCAGGGAAGACTCGCTGTATGTCCAGTTTGCTGACGAAATCTCTCAGATCATCACTGCCCCCTTCAAAAATCCTGAATTCATGGCAAAAATTACAGCCAGAGAAATCGGCTATGTCAACAGGTACGAAAGAAGATGGAAAATCGCCACTAACACCCAGAAATTTAAGGGGATACCACTCTTGCGTAGGAAACGGGCCCATATCGAAACACATGACGCCCGCATTCCATACAGCACTGATGGGATAGTACTAGGACTAAAGATAGGTAAAAATGGATTCGGAAGCCACGTTGCTCAGACAGCAGCGCGAGCGAAGGTCGAGCTCACCAAGCTATTTAATCACGTCCGAAAACTTGAACATGACCAACAAAAAGAAGATCTACAACGCGCATAAGATCAAAGCTACTGTATCCAACTATACTTATCAACACTAGTTCCAAAAAGAAATTACGACTTTTCCAAGGGGTACAAAATAAAGGAGTACTCTTAATCACCGACATTAGGAGGCTGAGGGACCTACATCAGATGATTAAGATGACCCCAATTAACTTGGAATTGCAAAGAAGAGGCCTGAAAATCTGGGATTAAGTCCCACGACACAGGACGGACAAAATCAGACAGAGGCACATTGACATTTCGTTGGAGGACATACACAGAAGAACGCTAGACTTTATCAGCAGTAAAACACATACGGAAAGACAAGAAGAACCAATCTACACACAAGACTACGCATATGAAACAAAGACAAACAATAAACTACGCAAAGAATATACAATAAGAAGAACACTATAAATAAACAAAGGAACAACGAGATAAATACAAAAGATACAGAAAACACCTACAAAGGCTTGAAAGCCACAAGAAACTATCATAATCTACATGAAACAAAATGAAAACACAAACAAACAAGCAATACCATCACAAACCATGAACAACACAAACAAACATACAATACCATCCCAAACCAAGAACAACCCAGACAAAAAAAAACAGAAAAAGAGTACGCAAAAGAACATGAATATAAGATCAAAAACAATGAGAAGAACACCCGTTAAAAGCATAAGGGAAAGAAGAAAAGTATTCGGGGCCTTGATGCGGGTGATACTTAAAGATTAAAAAGAATACAAGTGTACACGTGGGAAATAGACGAAAACGAAAGAAAACGAGACAGGAGACAAAAATATTCCAATATGGATGTCTTTGTTGAATGTTGGGAGAAGGAAAAGAATTTTTAATTATGTTAAATATTTTATATTAAACAAACCATTGTGGGCACCAATTTTAACAGGATTGTAATTGAAATTAACTAAATTATCAATAAATTGCTAAAATCCAACTTATCCATCACAGAACAGATTTTAAAAAGCTCAATCATATCTCCCCTCAGACATCTTCTTTCAAATGAGAACATATTTAGTACGCTAAGCCTATCTTCACATTCAAGGTGCTTCAGGGAAGGTATTATTTTTGTTGCCCTCCTTTGTACTGACTCTAGCAGGTTGATGTCATGTCTAAAATGTGGTGACCATGCTTGTATACAGTACTCTAAATGTGGCCTAACATACGAGTTGTAGAGTCTAAGGATAACCTCTTTACTCTTGTAGCTAACATTCCTCTTAATGTATCCTCGCACCCTATTTGCTCTATTCTTTGCCTCAATACACTGCTTTGAAAACTTATGTGACCTATCTACTACTACGCCTAAGTCCTTTTCATCTTCAACTGAATTCAACCAATGCCCATGCATTTCATAGCTAAATTCCATATTCTCCCTTCCAATGTTAAGAACTTTGCATTTTTTAAGGTTAAAAGTCATCTGCCACTTCTGAGCCCAAGCTAATTACTTGTTTAAGTTACTCTGCACTTTAAAGCTACCCTCAAATTCTTTGACTACAGCTGCCAATTTAGTGTCATCAGCAAAAATTGACACTTTGCTATTTACAGCATCTATAGTATATGGTTATTACCTGCACTTCTCGTACGCTATACAACCCCCCTTCTAGAAGCGGAGCGTATTTTGAAGAAATGAAGAGAGCCCGTTCGGAAATTTTATCCAATGGCTAACACTTCCCCGCCCGGGTCTGGAGAGTAGGAAAAGGGGCAAAAAAAATAATAGCATAGGCGAGTCGCGAACAGCTTCCCGCGTCGCTGGACCACTGTTAGCCAGTGGCCAATCCACTCAGCCATCCTGAGTCTCAAAAAGACTCATTCAAACGAAGCTTTTAAGCCGCTCGCCTGCACTTCTCGTACGCTATACATCCCCATGATCAACTATATAAACTATGAATAATAAAGGACCTAGAACGGATCCCTGAGGTACGCCACTGATAACGTCCCTCCACTGTGACCTCACCCCATTCAGCACAACTGTCTGTTTCCTGTCTTTCAGCCATTCAGCTATCCAATTCAAAACCCTACTACCATACATCCCATGCATATTCAATTTTGCAATCAGTCTCCTATGTGGAACCTTATCAAAAGCCCCGCTAAAATCCAAGTAAATTACATCAACATTCTCTCCCTTATCTAATTGCTCAGTAACACAATCCACAAAATCCAGTAAATTTGTTAAACACGATCCACCTCTTCCAAACCCATGCTGAGCATCATTTATTAACCTAACACACTCTAGATGGTCAGAAATCCCCTTCTTAACTATCTTCTCAAAATTTTACAAACGATAGAAGTTAAGCTTACCGGCCTAAAGTTATTCGGGTCCTCTTTACTTCACTTTTTAAAAATTGGCACTACATTCGCTAATTTCCAATTATTAGGTATTTCTCCAAACTCTAGTCATCTAGTGTATATCCTCTCAGAAGAGCTATCCTTAACCTCAACTTGGATCTTCCGATTACAGCTAATAAATTTGTTGATTTTGTGGAATTGTGTTTCTCAGATAATGTGTTTCGAGTTAATAATGAGTTTAATAGACATAAATTTGCGTTAAGTATGGGAAATAGTTTGGCTTGTCTCTTCATGGAGTATTTTGAGACAGAACTCCTACCCAGAATTGCTCCCTCTAACTTAATATGATGTTTTTTCAGTATGGCCTGATAATCTTGATTTTGACCATTTTTTTCAGTAACTTAAATAATTTGCATGCTTCAATTAGATTTAAATATGAGTTCGAAGATGACAACAAATAACCCTTTTTAGATGTCCTTATCAACCAAGATTACCATGATGATATAAAACTATCTGTATACAGGAAGAGAACTCACTCAAATGCATATATACAGTATTTTTCATGCCATGATAATACTGTTAAAAAATCTGTAATATCTACCCTGTTTCTGGAGCATATAGAATATGGCATCCTTCTTATTTAGACGAAGAAATTGTTAAAATCAAGACTATTTATTCAGAACTGTATTACCTAGATTGGTTTATAACATCAGCTCATTTGTCAGCTAGGAAAACTTATTATTTTAATAAGCCTGCAGGTTCTAATGACTTTAGCAAATGTATAACATTGCCATTTAATGACAAACTAAATAAGTTAAAGTACTTATTTCAGGAAAACGAATTAAAATAGCTTTTAAATATAATAATTCTCTAAATCAAATGATGATTTCCAGGAATCCTAAAGATCAACAGGATAAAGGGGTATATGTAATTCCATGTAAAGATTGGGAAAAATGTTTATGTAGGTGAAACGGGAAGAAATTTAGATAAGAGATTGTATGAACATAAGAGGGACATCAGAGTTGGCAATGAAAGTAGTGGAGTATTTTGTCATGTCAGAGATTTTAATCATTCCATCGATTTTCAAGGAAGTAAATTGGTCTTTAAATAAAAAAATTATGTCAAAAGAAGAAGTGTAGAATCAAGTTTGATCAACTCCATTCCTAATTTAAATTTATCTGAAGGTCTTTTTTCTTTCAATAGTCTGATATGTAAGAAGATAAACAAAATTGTAAAACTGCCCAACTCTAATCAAGTAGTAAATTATGCCCCCATTCCCTTGGGATTAGCACAATCGGGTAAGTGGGTCAGGTAACAGGATCTTTGTCTATCAGATTAGAGGTGTATATGAAGTTCTTTGTAATTTTTTATACTCAGTTGCCAGTTGACAAGGCTGTGTGACACATCAAAACTGTTTTGGGTAAATATGTCTTCAGGAAATGTTGTTTAATTCCTCATCAGCGATCGACGATGACGGAGGTTTCCATCGAAACCTGGTTTCGCGAATTATATATAGCTACCCATATCATCTTCAGCCGTAAACTAAAAGAAATTGACAAACAAAAATAAAATACTCTAATATCTAAGAACAGGCGACTGACATTAATCTGAAGGCGTTAATTTAAGGTGATTACCAATATCCTTTAAGATTAAGTTTAAGACATAGGGAGTTCATTTATACTTCCCTATGTCTTAAACTTAATTTTAAAGGATGTTAAGTTGTAACTGGGGATATAATAATCACCAATTTTGCTTTAGAAGAAACCGCGATACCACAATGGCATTGGCGATTATTGCAGAACAAATAACAAAGACAAAAGCTGAGAAATGTTCGATTGGTATAGTCTTTGGTGATGTCAAAAAAGCATTCGATAAAGATTGGATTAAAGGGATTATATACAAAATACACCTGAGATTAAACAGCAACTTAAAACGATTGATCTGCGACTATGTACGAAACATATCGGCCTACATAGTAATTAATGCATACAAGAGACCAGCTTTCGAGCTTATAGCAGGAATTTTACAATGACGGTGCATTAACCCCAACATCTATTCAATTAATTTTTACCTCAGACGTCCCCAGACATATAACAGTAAGAAGTGTAAATATCCAATTTACAGACGCCATCAGTCAATTTGTTACGACACCGCACAGGAACCCGAACCACCAGGCCAGAATAATGGCACTAGAAAAACCATGGAAGATCAAGGTGAACATTCAGAAATTCAAGATTACATATATTCATTCCGAGGAAAAAAAATAATGAAGTGATAGTCAATGGTGTTGTATACGTATATGCAACAGAGGAAAGAGCACTCTGACTGAAAATCAGTACTTTTGGATATCGTACACAGATCGAAGAAAAAATCAGAACATCTTACGGAATATAGCATTACTCAATAAACTGAAAAATCTAAGCGCCAAAAATACGAAGGTACTTCATTCTCTGATGTAATCTGTTCTCAAGTAATCACAAATTCTTACTCACTCGCTATCGAAGGATCCAAAACAATTAGTTCACTTCACGAGTAAGCGAGGATCAACCCTTTGAATCAGGTTGTGGGGGGTATGGAACGTACATACTCGCATGCCGCCAGACAATCGTGGGAACGAAAGAAATTTGTCGTTTGAGTTGACCTTCGTCTCCTCTCTCTCCCCCACCCTCCCCCGACATTCTACCGCCCTCCTCCGCCTTCCCCTTGACTTGAGTCGTTATCCGTGCCAAACTTCCCCAACAGGCGACAAGAAGTCTGAGGAAAGAAGGCCTATCTCACAGAGAAGCCTAAATTCTATTTGCCTTCTTTATGATGCCATGGAGATTGTCCAGAATGCGCTGCTATAAGCGAATTGTCGTATATGGAATCTCTCTCTCGATTTCACACAGTCCGCGATATAAATGACAACGCCGTTCATGCCTCGGCAGAAGTGTTCCAAACCTACTCGCATAACCCTCACGTTGAACGAGAGTCGTTGCCGTAACGTATCGACTGCCAACGCGCCGCTGAGTTAACTTGGTCGCTGTCATAAAGTGTTCCTGAGGCAAATCCCGCCCCGCAGATCCTGTGACTAGAAGAATACGCTCTGTTGCTCAATGTAACTTGAGGAAGAAAATGGAACATCCAAATAGTTACTGGAAAAACTATTTGTAAGTGTCACATCCAGATAGGAGTGAACTAACCGGAACTGCAGTCAGCAGCCCCGAAACCGTCGTCTTATCCCCCCTCTCTCCGAGAACTCGTGTTAACACCCCGCGAACAACCCTGTCTGGACCTGAGTAATTGCCTCTCCAATCCATCACAATTAATGGTAATCTGTAAGCCCAGTGTCCCTCTATTCTTAAATTACCAATTTAATTAACAGTGATTGATACCCCCATTGAGTCATTATAAATCTAGACGCTTAACGTCAGTGTTATCCTCCCCTCCTTTTTTAAAGAGATTCAAGTGAGTCATTCCCTGATATTATTATTTATAATTGCTGTCAACCCGGACTAATCCGTGTTTAATATTTAATCCTTATTTACCTAAATGCCCGTTTAACTATTGCTACTAATTATTATTTTGGTGTAAAGTAAATTTTATTTTTGTACGTGTGTTTATTTGTGGCTCCTCCTTTTTGACGTACCCTTGGCAAGACTTTAATTAAGAATCCCTTCGGCTAATTTATTCAACCTGTATTATGCACTCTTAGAATTTAACAATCACAATCCCCTCCCCAGTAACAAGTGGGACTTTTATAGTGACAATCCTGGCCGTGGCACCTCCCGCCTCTAACCAGCTTTCGCACGTTCAGTAGGAATTAAAGCCTATATATATATATATATATATATATATATATATATATATATATATATATATATATATATATATATATATATATATATATATATATATACATATATATATATATATATATATATATATATATATATATATATATATATATATATATATATATATATATATATATATATATATATAATGATCGTAGATTGAGTCATGAATAATTATTGAACCAGACTATGAGCAATTCTACGACACAGGTGCTCCAACAAAGAACCACCAAAGTATCGACAAATATACAAGAAAAATGAGAAAAATATATGGAAATATTGAAATAGGAAGGAGCAACAATTGTCATAAATTGTTCCCCAGCAGCAGAAAACGACTGATAATAGAAGAAATGCCCCTATATATGTATGTACGTGCATGAACACAGATGGATAAAATGAAAAGAAAAAGATGAGTTGCGGAAAGAAAGCAAATAACTTTATGAAAGCTAAAAAATAAGAAAGAATCGCTTATCACTGATACACTTAAGACCCCTCTCTCGGATGTTTCTCAACTCCGAGGGAATAGAGAGAGGTATCAGGCAAGGATCGAACCAAGAAAGAAAGGAAAAATATTAAATCATCCCATTCTTATGAACACGGAGTCTCAGGGATGTGACAACATTGAAACACAGACATAAAAAAAAAAGAAACGAAGATGAACCACTCCTTCTGACAACTCTTTTAGACATGAAAATGTGGAAAGGAAGACGAACAAAAAGATTTAAATACACGAAATAGTTACATAATAATGAGATTGTATTTTAACATATTCTTGAGAAAGGGTGATTTATAGGCTTCCCACCCGCTTTTTTTGCAGAACAACTAGGGTCAAATTTAGGAATTTCCTATCTGTTTTTTTCATAATTTTCCCTTTTCTCTTTGTATCCTAATCCTTTCCTGGTCTCGAATGTGCTCCACTACTATCGGCTCACTTGAGCCATGGGTAAAGGAGGGGGAGTAAAAGGGGTAGGACCGCCTGGGAAGGCCCCTCTGCAATTCCTTAAGCCCGGATGGGATGCCCCCTGAGGCTGCTATATCTTTTCTCCTATCAAAAAAATAATCATTCCTTCTTCGGTCTCTGCAGCCAATCACTCGCCCGTTGGAAGTATGTAAGCTGACCTTCGCAACTCGAGATCTCTCCAAGCGTATTTATTGTCTGGAAATAATACATATCAAAATTTCAAGTTAAAAAATATACCGCATCGCATCCGTGGCAATAATTTTTTTTGAAAGCAAATGTCCGTGAAATAATTTGTGCCACTACAAAATAAAATTGAAGTTACACCTGATAATATGCTAACCTTGAAAGAAATTCTTTCAAACTCTAAATAAAGCAAGAAAAGGGCTTATAATTTTGATTTTCTAAGTCATAAGTTCTATCGTATTAGAAATAAGAGGAAAAGTTAGATTTGTGCAATACATAGTTCTTTTTAAATAATTTAAAATTAATGTATATGTGGGGGTTACCAATTTTCAGGTGGGGGTGTCCCTTTTTATAGGTAAGTTCACCTCAAGTTTATTGGTAGATTAAGCCGTAGAATTCCATCTGACTCAAGATGTCCGCTGGTTATTCACTTGTAGGCTGGGTAAACGGTAATCGGCTTATTGCTTGGCAGAGGTAGTGAATTAAGAAGAAAATGGCGGTTTTATAGGTTTTAATTTTGGTCTTATAACCACCTCAGGTCTGGCAAGTGAAATCACTGAGTTCTTATTTCGCAGTGTGCTCACGTCCTTGTAACTGGCTATCGGTGTTGATAGACCCAGTGTTTCTTGTACTTCTCTCTCTGTCAGACTGTCCTTGTATTTTTTTTGTAAGCACTTTTATTCTAACTAAAATTTAGGGGCGTGGCTCTGTTTCTCCAATCTGAAACCTAGGCGGAGCTTACTTGATCAGAGGGTATGTGCGTGTATTCGTATAGAAGCTTGTACACCAAGAGTGTTTGAATTAGGAAATCAGGCGGATATCCGCAGCAAAATAAGATTTCGTATTTAACGGGTCCATCTCAATGGATGGTGGGTCAGAATCCCTTTCTATAACAGATTTATTACTTTGTATGCACAGCTGTTTCAATTGTCTTTGTTATCGCTTTGGCCAAACCGTCAACTCGCACCTGTTTCCTAATGTGTGTGGCTGTTTGTATGTTTAGCGTGGGAGCACAGCGATTTCATTTGCATTATTTACAAGTATTTCCCTTTGCATTGATACATTGATTATTGACTATCGACTTGGTGTTATTTCCAAGTATTTGCTTTGTTTTGCATTAATTAATTGTTAACAGATACCATATTATTTAAATGTTTGATTTACGTGCCCAATTCAAGATTTTATCGGGCCAACGGGATGCTCAATTTTGTGAAGTTCCTTGTTGGCTCTGTTCTACCTTGTAATTGGGCACTACAAATGAACCAAATAAGATAAAACCAAAATATTTATGAAATAAAAAAAATTAATTGATGGTACTTCACCACCAAAGCTCGCCATAGTTTGGTCGAAACAGAGTATGAAGCACCTCATACAGATTAGTATTAATTCCAAACACTATGGTATATAATAAGGAAAAAAGCACATTTTCTCCGTTTCTAAAAAAACCCCACACCTTTTCTTTTTTACCCTTTATATGGTTCACCTAATCTACTCCTAAGAGTTTTACCCGGTTTTGATACCAGTTTTCCTTTCCTTGGGCTATTAACTACACACCCTGTGGTATATAGCCCTTTCGTATTGAAGCAAAGAAGTAATACCTTCGACTGAAAAGGAGGGCCCACGTACAATAACTTTAACTTCCTAGAGTGACCCAACCCAGGAGAAGGGTTGCACTTATTTCTTTCCCTCAATAGTAAATATGGTCGTCTCTTTAGATCTACTATTTCCCCCGCCCACTTTGTAGCGGGCCGAAAATATATCTCTAATCCCAATCGATCCAACCCGCTTCCTACACTGTCCGGACGTGGGAAATCGAGGGAGAATGAAACGGATTGTATATACAGTCCCTTTACTTTCAAAAGAATACAGTTATATTTACAGCAATTTATATTTACAAGGGAAGTGTGCACACTTCAAAATGAGGCCAAATTCCCCAATCCAATTAGGATACCAAAAGAGAATTTTCTAACAGGCGAATACAACAAATTTACTTATATATCTACACAAAACATACAAAAAACACAGCAACAACCGAACGAAAAGGGGCACGCGCTATCACTTGTGTGCTGGAGGTGGGTGGTAGTAGGCTAACGTAAAAGGAGGCAGGATTGTCAACCAATGCGGGTATGGTGGTCCAGGTGTCTAGCGAGGTATGAAAGCCCTCCGTCTCAGGGCTGGGTGGAGCACTCGTCTAGAGAACCCTTCTTGCCGTCTGTCCAAGGTTCCACTCTCTGTAGAAGAGATATATCCTCCGTTTATGACCCATTTACTTATACATGGAAGGGAAACTAATAAGTGGGCATTACCCGAGTAACTTTATCGACTAGCTTACCTCTAAATGTATATCCACACAATCCTCAACATATAATCTTTTGATAAAAGATTATTTTAAACAAAGTACTATTTTGTTTTAATTATAGTGATATCAAAACTAGCTACTATCTTTCCAGAATATGTCGCCTGGAAAGAAAGAAAAACATGGTAATCATTTTATACATAAAATGAACAAAAACAAAACAAACCCATTCCCATTCAGACACACACACATTTTTACAGAGGGAGGGATAGGGTACTGAGAAAAGGGGTGGAAGAATGGCCCTTTTACACACACTCACATTCGCTCCACCACAACTTCACCGAGGCGGTCGATTACTGTTCGCCTCTCCAACCTCTTTTTTTGCTAATAAACTTACCTGATTTTTAAGCAAAAGTTCGTCTTCTCCTGGTCTATTTGTCGTACATTTTAACCTTCACCGACACACTGCATCCTTGACCTCTTTAACTTCTACTTTTCATCGGCTCTCCTCTGTCAACATTGACCCTCGTGATGGTTTGTCTTCCTCCGCGATCTCCTCTCTCGAGTCTCTGACAGTAAACTTTGTCTTCTTTCGCACCTTCTTCTCCTATTTCGCATCTGCAAAGCGACCTGCATTCGTTGTGCATATGGAGGGGGAAGGGGGCATGTTCTGGAGAGTTGCGTGTCCTTTAAGCCTCCATGTGATATACCTGTGCTATGTACCTTCTACACATTTCATCTTCTCCTACCTTCACCGCCTTTTTTATGAAACTCTCTTTTTTGAGAAATTTCTATTAGAGATGATCAAACTCTCGTAAACAGCGGTCACAGTAATGGGATTTAGCATGATATATTTTTTTTCCGCAGAGGCTTTTGAAAAATGTGATAAAAAACTTGGAACCGTTGATATCTTGATCAACAATGCCGGAGTTTACAATGAATCGGAATGGCAAAAACCAATCAACACTAATTACGTAAGTATTCGTTTTTTTCCCTATAGGGCAGTAATATGTAGTGCTCTGATTTGGAATGTATCTCTTAAGTTACAAGAAAAGTGTGCCAAAGTCCAGCCCCCTTTCTAACTCAAGTTTTAGATGCCTCCTCTCCTCACAAGAAATATGGATAAAATTTCATTTTTATCAATTCATTCTATAACAAAGTAAATAGTGTAGGGGTGGCAATTTCAAGCTAAATTTAAAAATCAATCACAACAAATCAAATGAGACAATGATTAATAATATTTAATCGTAGATAAAAAAAACTACTTAAGGAAAAGGACTAATGACCAAGTTGCCTGAACAAGTTAAATGAGATAGTAGGAGAAGAGACAACTTGAGAAATTGTCTATGATCTTTAACAACACACGGAATAAGTGCACATGTAGCTTACCGGAAAGTTGAGTGCTGGGTAAGTTACTTTTAAAAGGCGGGTAAACAAAATATCGGCGAGACGTGATTCATTCATTGCATTGAATTATATCTCTCGTCCATGTATCTTATCTTGGTTTCTTGGCACGATAATTCAGGGGTTTGGTCACGTCGCGCATGGCGAGCTTTTCACCTAACTCTGTCTTCACGTTTATGGACGCGTGTTTTGGGTTTCCTGGCTGCAAATTTTTATAATAAGATTTGAGAGATGTCTTCTAAGCCCCCCCCCCTCGCCCCCAATTTCATACCCATTTATTTTGATATTTCTTTTTTAAGCCATACTTGTATTCTGCTATTCAGAAAAAGCTATGTAATGATATAGAATATATAGATAACAGTTTCTTAAACCGTTGCGATTGAATGTATCTTATATGATACATGTCTAAAATGGAGGTAAATCTCAAAAATAATGATTAAATCCAGTATTAGACCTGAGCTGACCTCCCAAAACTACAAGTCGTCATTTTCTGATGTGTGGAAAAAAATTCGGATCTGAGAGTGTTGGTGCTCACTCATTTATGAGATGCTTTTTATTTAATATCAATGCCGTGCAAGATAATCATTATTAATTATCAACGCCCTTTTCTCATATTCCCCAGAGGGAGGAATTCAGGTGAGCCCCCCGCCCCCTCCATTTTTATCCTGGATCCGTCACTACACCAAAGGTGATTTGGCGTCGAATGGTGCGTGTCGAGAAGCATGCGAAGAAAAGTACCGAAATATCAGAAGAGCAAATAAATGGGAGAAACTACTTTCACCCTACCCTCTACCCCTGACACATACCCTGTCTTGGTGATGGCATTTATAAACTCAAAGGCTTCAGTGTTCCTAAGTACCCGTGTTTAGACGTCTCGCAATGTTCTGATCCGATCCCTTGTCAGTTAATGCATTCGGGGGATTATTTTACAAGAGAATTAGTCCCCAACCCAGTGTCTCGATCCATTTCACACACGCTTATGGGCATAGTCACTTGCGTTCTACGACGTGCAACTGAAATTATAAGGGTATTAGTGGGTAGAGCTTAGACTGTCGAAACTGGCACCTGGACGAGCGGCAAGTCCCCTAGGCCCGTTTCTCTGGCGAGCTAAAACTAGATTAAGACTACCTAGGCTTCCTCCTTCTTAAACATTTCAATTTTACACTTTTTTTTGTCACTTTTTTAAAAAACTTCTTCTCACCTATTTTCTTGGCCGTCATCTAATTTCGTAGGTTAGTTACCGACCAGCCTTCGTCCATTCTTCCCGAGTCGGGACTGGTTCATCTCTCCCTTTTGGCTTCGGTTGGTGTGGTGGTGCTAGGCAGGAGGAATTCACCCTCTCCTTATCTTTATTTTCCTTACCTATCTGTTTACGCTATCTCAAGGAATTAACTTGTGCAGCATTGGAAACCTTACTGCGGCTGGCATCTGAAGGATTATCTGCACTCCCGGCCCTAATGCCTGCAGGAAGATATCCTGATATATGTCTTCCACATACTCTCACTTTCTTTAACTTCATCATTTCTTCAAAAATCTATCCTTACAAACTTTCTTCGCAATACGACCTCGTTGGTATTTCCTATCCACCCAAAAGCAGCGCATAATCTCACTTTTCCTTTGAGCATCTGCGAGTGAACGGAATTTTTTTGATAGGAATCTCTGACGAATCTTTCCACCTCAAGTGTAGGTGGAGGGGATCATTTCACCGAATAAAACTACATCAAATGAAAAAGAACATTAGCAGTTGAATATCATCATCATCATTATCATCATCATCATCTTCTTCTTCTTCTTCTTCTTCTTCTTTTTCTTCTTCTTCTTCTCGGCTTTTCCCTACCCGGGGTCGTCGTTCTTAATGAGTCGTTTCCAATTCGGTAAAAGACTCATCCATTAAGGTTTTGACAGAGACTTTACGGGTCGATGCCCTTCCTGACTCCAACCCTTCCTATTTATCCAGGCTTGGCACTGGTACTGTGTTGGGCTGGTTTTCCCCCTCAGTGGCTAGTAAAATGTCCAAAATACATGAATGCTTCAAAAGCTTAGAGTAATAAAGAGAATTGCCAGAGATAGAGTCTGGGTGTGCGTTTCTGACGCCACAGATCCTCTCATCTCCTTGCCTGGTCTGTCCTACTTCGAAATTAAAGAGGGGGATCGATTGATTGGGGCTTGGTTGGAAGTCCGAAATACTCGCTTGAATGAAATGAAGGGGTGCAATCCACCGAAAGACTAGGATTCGAATGATTTTCCTCTCTTTTGTGGTCATCTTGCCAGGAAATAAGCTGGTATAACCATGGCAATGCTTTATAGTACATATCTCCTTTAATTTACTCTTGAGTCTATTTTTTCATCTAAATTTGTTCTAATAATTTCATTTTTCTATCAGACTAAAAATCAGTTGCCAGCTGACTAAAAAGTAGTTGCCATCAGGCAAAAGAGCAGTTGCTATCTGACTAACACATCAGTTGCCACCTGACTAAACAGAGAAGTTTACGCATCATACTGTTTTAATTAATAAATGAATATGTTGTTCTTTCAGGGAGGAGTCGTAACAGGGAGTGAAATGGCTCTTCAAAAAATGGGCACCCACAGAGGCGGCAAAGGGGGTCGCGTAATCAACGTCGCCAGTATCTCTGCTGTTGCCACCATGTATCTGTGCCCTTTCTACTCGGCCTCAAAAGCAGCCATCGTCCAATACACAAGATGCGTTGGGGTGAGAAAATTTAAAAATCATTTATCTTTTCATACCCATTCGCGTCGACGGCTAATTATTTTTTAAGTTGTTTGAGAATTTAACATAATCATAAGAACAAAATAGATAATATTATGTAGAAGCATCTTTTCGCTATTTTTAGTAGTTACTGAATTACGATCTGTCAGTTATAACTGACGCTCTGCACAATTATTGAATCAATTAGAACAGATTTGATTACTGTCAGCTTAAACGGTTCTTCGACATAAAGCCAAGAAGAGACCTAATCTATACAACCCCTAACCGATCTAACCCCCCACCCCCACCCCAGCCCTCGCCAAAGACCGATCGGCAATTCTTTCTAATCTTAATTTTTGACCATAAACATTTACATTCTGCACGGCAGCAAACCAAGAAGCCTATAACTTTTACACTAGCAAATTTATAACACCACTTAGGCAATTAACTCGATAATCTCTTAAAAGATATTTCACACAAACTTTAAAATGATATTTATTATAATTTTCATTTAGGACAACTTTTTCGATGTAAGGACAGACTCTCCTGAGATGAATTGCTCGGTTGTCTATAAATTTATTTGCTCCAGGGGCCACCAGGGGACCTAAAACACTAGCAAACAAATTTTAACTTTGTCTCTGCTACTTGAGTAAATGTTGTTGTAACTAACTAAATTTGGTGCGCTGATTCCAGATCTGTGCTCAGATTTTCCATAGCACGTAAGGTTCCTGAGTTATGCAACTAGGCTATATGGCTCCTTTTGTCACCTTGGATCAATTAATGATATAATTATTACGAGTTTGAGGAGAATGAGACGTTTCTAGGCAAAAGTTTGGAATCGGGGCACCCTATTTGGCATTATGTACGTCCTTTTGCAGACCCAGACAAGATATGTATTACATATAAAAGAGATAGTATTCACCTAACTATAAATTTCTTCAAAAATGTTTGAGACTCTTGCTCTTGCGTTTGTACGTGGATATAGGATCCTCCTGTTGTAGGAACCAGCAGTAGTCACCCATCATGTTTTCGTTGAAGCGGCCTTGATAACTGCTTTCCATCATTGCGATATCTCGGTGCAATCTTTCCCCATGTTCGTCACTAATATCATCCATATTAGATGGAAAGAAATCTAGATGCGAATGCAAGAAATGCATCTTAAGAGACATCCTACTCCCCATTCGTTTATAGGCCTTTAACACATATTCTTTGTATATCCTAGCCTCAGTCCAAGAAGTAAAGAAATTACCTTTAGATCACCACAGATATTCCACTTATGATGCGATAATGAACACATTCCAAAATAAATTTCATTGAGTCATATGTATCTATCATCCCAACAATAAGTACGGCAGGAATTGAAGGGTTTTTTGTTACCATTGTGTAGCAACACAGCTTTGAGGCTAGCAGTGCTTGCATCGATGAATAGTCTCTATCCATCAGGTAAATGCTCGTTTCCTAGCTGATTCATTAGGCCATTAACATCAGTACAGAAACAAGCACCATCTTCTTCTTTATAAAAGGCATCTAAGGCCTCATGGCGTTTACGGAAAGTAGATATTTTTGCACCGTCCTCTAGGAGATTCCATT
Source organism: Ceratothoa steindachneri (assembly GCA_963969495.1). NCBI lineage: Eukaryota > Metazoa > Arthropoda > Malacostraca > Isopoda > Cymothoidae > Ceratothoa > Ceratothoa steindachneri. The sequence goes on from OZ018319.1 coordinate 28,985,800, forward strand.
GCTGTAGTCTGGAGCCCAACAGTTCTGCGTCCTCCTTTGACAATGACAAATCCCTCACCAAATCATTCAATTTTTCCTGATTTATCAACTGGATCTTTCTTTCCTTAGAATCATCCTCATACATTTCATCGTCATTGTTATCCTCCTATTCAGGCGATAAATCATCCTCTTTAACTGCCCTAGCTGATGGAGGAACTGGGATTGGCATCTCAATATTATAGGGGACTGATTTTATAGCTAACTTACAATCTGGATATACAATTTTTGACTTGTTCTTATTTGAGAATCCCGCAAAATTTGTCATACAAAAGTAGCAATCAAAAACATGATTTGTTGGCTCACGCCACACTATTGGTACAGCAAAAGGCATACCCTTCCGTTTGCTATTTAACCACTGTGTGAGTGCCGTATAACACACAGTACAATATTTGTGAGGTGCCCAGGGTTTGTTTTGGTCACCAACTTTACAACCAAAATAATAATTGTATGCAGTTTTCACTCTTTTAGCTAAAATTTCTGCTGGTTGCTTGGAGTATATCTTCCACAGATATAACAAAAGTTATCTGGGCTATTTATACATCCTCTCCGATTCATGTTTTCAACTTAGTTTGTATATATCCTGTTATATACTTTTGTACAATCTTATTTTATTTACAAATTAATTGAGAGATAAATCTGAACGAAAAATGCAATTAATCACTGTATGTAAATACCGTTTCAACACCACTACTATAAATGCTAAATTCGACAACATGATAAAGCAGGAGTGTAACGCAGGAACCAAACACATACAACACATCCTCTAACTACGTTAGCCAAAGCAGCACTGCCCATATGTGTAACTAAATAGCATCTGTGTAACTCAGGAACCTTGCATACTAGAACAATTCTGATTACAGATTCAGAATCATCATACTCGATTTAGTAAAGATCGCAAGCTAATACCCAAGTAGCAAAATCATTGTTGAGTAGTGTAATGGAAGCATCGTCCGCTCGTTGAAGGCGAGAGTTAGGTTCCCACCTAGGCATAAGTCCACGCACTGGCTCCGTTTTCACTAATAAAGAGAAGCCCCTCCCCCCATCCGTGATCATTCTATTCAATGTAAAATAGTTATTTTTCACCTAAACTTTGGAATTTTAGGTCATTCAGAAGATTCCACCTCCGTTTGAATCATAGAATCATTGTTCATAAAGCAATTCCCCACCAATCTCAATTATGATTCCACCACCTTTCCCTCCTTGTCGCATAATTTGCAAAGTTAACAACCTACCGATCTTATGACGTCACCTGCAAAAATCAATTCTTTAATTACCTGGTTTTGCTCCTTCCAAAAGGTTAGCAGTGTATATATGGTTTGATCAATAATATTAATTTCTAACTTTAACTTTAATATTTTTTCATTGTGAGCTCACCCTAATTTTCAACACTAATTTCATATTTTCCTTATTTTGATCCCAATTATGCATTTTGGTAATCAAGCTGGTCATGAGTTTTAGTTCTAATAACTGTAATTTATAGAACTAGAGGATGGGTAGTATACGCAAAACGCCGTTGGTGATCAGATGATAACCAATGGCTGTCTCGTTCTAAGCTTCGTTCTTAACTTAAAATTCAGACTCCTTAGAAGCAACCCGATAGAATATATATATATATATATATATATATATATATATATATATATATATATATATATATATATATATGCAGGTTTTGTTAAAGACCATAGTATACTTCACCTTTATTAATTTTCTTTTTAAACTTTCCATTTTTCTTATTATCTTTTTTAGTTCATCTTGTAGATGGTAAAGTCAAACTTGACTTTAATTGTTGAGCTTTCGATCTATGCGATCATCTTCAGAGTGTCTCTCCTCTTTCATCGGTGAAGAATGGTGGAGTCAGAATGAAAATGGAAATGAAAATAAAATGGATTTTAGAGGATATTTATTCCTCCTCGCTTGAACGTTATGTCAGGGGAACAGGCCACTCCGGTGTGAGCGGAATTTTAAAATAATTTTAATGTTCGATTCCAGCCCGTAGCCTGGATGTTGATAACTGGCTTTTCTTTGTTTATTAAGATGGCTTCTAAGGTGTTCAGTCTGAGTTTATTTCCCTCTTTTCTTTTGATCGTGGTGTTATTAACCAATGTATCTTCGCAAACAATTGGAGATGAAAGAAATGGAAACTTTTGGGTCTTGGTAGAACTGTTGTCTCGGTGGTATCCTGTTCTGAAAGATCATGTGCTAAATAAAGATAAAAGAATTACAGCAGAAAGAAGGGAGACTACAGGTACACTATCTCTCAGCAAAGACTCAAAACTAATTTGTTTCTCTTTGCTCAGAACTTTTTGCCAAACAAATTTTCTTTGAAAGAAGCTGCTCGAAATACTTTTCAATCATGATGGATGCAACGCCAGACTCCTTTCATGTTGAACAAACCGCCTCTTTACTACGATATCTTGTGAAAGACGATTGATTTTGCTTATGTTATCAAGGAGCGATTTTTGAAGTTTGTCGATTGCAGTAACAAAACTGAAGACGATATTGCGAAAATGGTACTGGAAACGCTAAAAGAGAGCAACATCCAGATTGCAATGGGCAAAGCTACGACAATGGGTCCAATATGGCGGGAAAATGCAAAGCGGTACAGGCACGTCTTCTGTTTGAAAATTCTTTGGCACTTTTTTCACCCTCTGGATGCCATATTTTAAATTTATGTGGAACAGACTCTGCTGAATGTTGTCCTGAAGCCATCACCTTTTTCAGAACAATTCAGACAACATACACCCTTTTGAGCTCCAGTCCACGACTATGGAAGATTCTTCTGAACAAGACAGGAAATCAATCGCTTCACAACAAGTCCGATACAAGATAGTTTCCGAGAATAGATTGTGTGAAACCATTTACAGCAAACCTTACCAGCATTCCGACTGCACTTGAAGAACATTAAATCTGACGCCTAAAACAAGGACTGAAATACATGGCGCTATTAAGCATGTCTCATCGTTTACTTGTGTGATTATGTCAGCAATTTTGTTCAAGATTTTAGCACCAATTGACATCTGCGACAAGATTCTACAAGCAAGAAATGCTACAGTTGATGTTGAAGTCATAAATTTCACCGAGTTGATAGCAAGTTTAAAAGATCTTCTTAGGAACTGGAGGGAAATCTGGAATAAAGCAAAACATGTTTCATCAAGCATGGGGATTGAGGTGAATCTGAATGTGACGAGATAGAGAAAGAGAATGCGATTCCATGACGAACAAAACCAGGATGCTGATTTCACAGAAATGAATGAAGAGGATGATTCTATAGAACAGGCAATATTCAGGAAATGGGTGTTTTACAAAGTCCTCGACAACGTCATTGGTAGCTTGACTCTTCGGTTTAACGCCTCAAAAAAGATTGTCGAAAACCCTTTGGTTTCTGTGTAATTACATGATACCTTCTGAACCGAAAGAATTAGAAAGCTAGCGACAAAGAGCCTACGATTTCGTCGAGAAATAAAAGGATGACATCAACAGTGAGCTCATTCATGAACTGAAGTACCTCAAAATGGTGCACCAAGACAACTTTGGAAATATTCCATTGAAACCGTTAGATATTCTGAATAAAATTTCCGAATTACAGCTTGAGAACATATTTCTGAATATTTACATTTCGCTTCGTATGTTTCTGTCCATCCCTGCAACTGTCGCTTCAGCTGAGCAATCTTTCAGTAAACTGAAAATTGTCCAAAACTATCTGCGTAGTACTATGGCACAAGACCGGCTTGTGGATCTAAACTTGCACGAAAAATCCAATTTGATCCTATCATAAAAAACTTGCTGCCAAGAAAGCTCGTCTTTCAGTATAGGATTATTTTTTTAATATATTTTATTGCCTATTGTACAGGATGGCCCAGAAGTCGCGTTACTATAAAAAAAATGCTACTAATGATATTTTTCGTTCTGCACTTTATATGATTTTTTTTAAGTAAAGAAGTTGGTTACTAATATACACTATGAACACCTGCCAGAAGAAATAAATATTGTCCAACCTGTAAAATAAGGTATATATGTGCCTTTTGTTTTTTGAAACCAGGGGAATAGGACTCAAATTTTCTCCTGTACCGAGTACTATTTATCCCCTTGGCGGCCCTGAAGACAACCAACTAATTTAGAGTAGCAATTTACTTCCATTAATTCTTAGCACTTTCAGTCATTACCTTGTCAAGTTCTGAGCAGAAAAACGCCTAGGAAACCCACTATATCTGCCTATATCCAGGAGTTAATTGTTAAGCTACGTCATGAGGATCATCTTTTCATCAGAGCTAGAGCTGAAAGGGTTAAACGCCCCAAAAATGGTGTGGATAATATTACATCACGTAACGATACCACAGGCTCAAGAATCAGCGGAAATTATACTAGTAGGCAAGAGAGATGACCAAGCCATCGTCCGTACCTCAACAAAAGGACCGATACAAGACAGCAACCAGGATTTCCTGAGAAGCAAATAAAACGATAGGCATTCGTTTTCCATAAAGTCAATATCACGTTGTAGATAGAGGGGAATAGGAAAAGGGGCAAAGAAAAAATAATAGCGTAGGCGAGTTGCGAACAGCTTCCCGCGTCGCTGGACCACTGTTAGCCAGCGGCGAATCCACTCGGTCATCATGAGTCTCAAAAAAGACTCATTTAAACGAAGCTTTTAAGCCGCTCGCCTGCACTTCTCGTACGCTATAACGCCACCCGACGGAAAGATCTCTAAAATCTCCTACACCAGCAGTCCAGCCATTGATCAGCCCGAAGAACAGGTAAGCTAGATTATCCTTTGCTACTAATCACGTTCTATGGACAGAAGAGCAATGGTCCAAAGTATAGTTCAGCGATGAATCGAGATACAATTTGTTTGGTTCAGATGACAGAGGTTTGGTGAAAGGCGTGGCGAAATATTATACTGGCCAACACCAACTTTATTGTCCAAGATTTTGAGCTGATGTAAGAGAATTTATATGTGGTGAATCCAAAAATTACATTGATTTGCTCAATCGGGTCAACATTTTTATTTATCACCACATGATTTTTTTTAACGTTTTTTACATGTATGGGTATTTTCTATTTATATGATGCAAAAATATTTCTTATTTCTTTAAATTAACGAATTCTGAAGAGTTTACATACGGCAATGTTTGAATAACTGGTATTTTTCTTTTGCAGGCGAATGAAATGGATGTTGCAAAGATAAGCCCAATATATTGTGCTACATCAGCGACATATACACCGTTGTTCCTAATAGGAATAATCTAGTAAAAAGTTTTATAAAGCGTGCTTACCATGCTTATTTTGGTATGAAACTTGGTGACCAGGATAAATCTTGGGCACCACACATGGTATGGAAGACATGCACCGAGTATCTGCGTCGTTGGACCAAGGGCAAAATGAGGTGTCTGCACTTTGGAATTCTCATGGTTTGGAGGGAGCCGACAAACCATAGCACTAACTGCTACTTATGCACTGTTGATTTAACCGGGATAAACAGAAAGAACATGAGCAGCCTCAAGTATCCTGATATTTAATCAGCAAGTCGTATTGTAACTCATTCCTTCAGTGTTGAAGAAAATGAAAAAGAAGTAGTTTTTAATGATGATGCACTACATCTTTTATTTCCCAAAGCGAATAAATGAGCTAGTTCGCAAACTCAGCTTGTCAAAGACCTCTGCAGAACCGTTGGCATGTAGATTGATGGAAAAACCTCCTCTCTGACAGTGGTCACACCACCTTCTACCGCAACAGACATCATGAGTACCTCCGGGTTTTTTGAGAGAATGACTTGGTATACTGCACAAGCTTGGAGTGCCATAGTAACAACCAGGAAGATTGGAGACCATTCATTGACAGTAAGAAGCGATCGCTGAAATGTGTTCTGCTGCACAATGACAACCAGTTTTCCATTGTATCCCTCGATCATCTCCACTACAATCCACTACAATGAAGGAGAATTATCAAGCGGTGAAGTACATGTTAGTTCAAATTCGTTATCATCGGCATGAGTGGTTGATTTGTGTTGACCTAAGGATGGCGAACTTTTTGTTGGGACAACAGTCCGGGTTCACCAAGTACTCATACTTTTTGTGCATGTGGGATTGTAAGAACCGAGCTCAGCATTACACGAAGAAGGACTGGTATGTACGGGCGGAATTGGTGCCTTGTAGAGCGAAGAACGTCTGGTGGACAGTGAAAATACACTCTTACCACCGCTGCACATCACGCTTGGCTTGATCAAACAGTTCACCGAAGCTCTGGACAAGGATGGTAGCTGTCTCACTTACTTGTGCCACGCTCTTCCAAGTTTGACCATGGAGAAGTTGAAAGCTGGCATCTTTGACTGTCCACAACTCCGTCAGCTCATCAGAGATCCAAAGTTCAAAACTCAATGAACGAAGTGAAACTGGAAGCGTGGAAAGCTTTTGTTCTGGTTGTGAAGAACTTTTTCGGCAACAAGACGGCCAGGAACTACACACAACTTGTCATCAACATGCTGACTGCTTACAGAAACCTCGGATGCAACATGAGCATCAAAATGCATTACTAATTCTCACATATGGATCGGTTTCCTGAGAATCTGGGATTAATGAGCGACGAGCAGGGGGTGATTCCATTATGACATGAAGGAGATGGAGACCAGGTATAAGAGACGTTGGGATCCAACCATGATGGCTGATTGCTGTTGGACTCTGAAAAGAGACATCCCTACTGCTGAGCATTCTAGGATTTGGAAGAAACGTAAGTTCATGTCCTGAATTCTGAACAATGATGACCTAATATTCAATTTATGTGTATTTACATTTATCATTGTATACTATTCAAAGCACACTAATACATTTTTGTAACATTTAACTATGTTTTTTTATCTTAAAAACCTATTTCGGATGAGAAATATTAACAAAATTCAACCGAAAATTTCACAAAAATGTAATTGATTTAGTAATAAGATCTGATTTGTAAAAGTCGACTTAGCACAGAAACCGGTCCTGATCAGAGACAATGGACGTCGTTTTCGGATTCAGCAGTGCAAATTTGTCTTACTCGTAAATCAGTTGAAAACACTGGGATGGCGTGCAAGGTTTTTTTTTTTGAACCCAGTGTTATACGTGAACTGGTGTGGGGCATAATTTCGGCGGAAGGTACTGACCCATTTGTCCGCATGTAGGGAAGAGTGAATACTCAAGTGTATAAAGAACTTCTGTAAACACATGCTGTGCCCGATATGAGAGCAGCATCTGCCCAACCTTCCATTTTTAGGCAGGAAAATACACCTTGCTACACGAAAAAGTTGGTCAAGAATTTTTTGGATCAGCAGAAAGTAATTGTCAAGGTCACATTTACTGGCCTGCTTAGAGCTCGGACCTTAAACCGAGGGAGAATTTGTGGAAGACGCGAGGAGAGAGAAGTGAGGAGAAAAACGCAAGCACAATCGAAGAAAAATGGGAAATACTACAAGAGGAATGGAGAAAAATAACACCAGAAGAATGCCTTTGGTTAATGCTCTTTGTGGCAGAAGATGCCTTTTGGTAATTAATAGTAAATATCTACATACCAATTACTAATATATTGAGTAACTTTATATCATTGTACCTTCTCATCTACATATGTATGCTGTTATCTGTCCGGATCATTTTGACCACTATATTTTTGGAATAAAAATGCTGTTTAGAACGTAATTTGCAGTTTCATACATCCTAACATGTACGATGTACCTACATGTACAACTTATAGCCATGCTTAGTTTATATCTGTAATTTACGAGTATCATGTATTGCTTACCTTTTATTTGGTTTGAAGCTACTGTAAATTTTGTGATGGTAACCTTAGTCACCGAATCATTATTGCCACTACTGTAATTAATATATATATATATATATATATATATATATATATATATATATATATATATATATATATATATATATATATATATATATATATATGTAATCAATTACTTTAGTATAAATCCTTATTTTTCAGATCACTTACTTCGTGACCAATAATTGACATGTTCCCGTCAACATTTTAGTGCTAAATATTCGTTTTACATCTCACCCCCAAATGAAAACCTTTACTTTTTATTCTCCACATTTTTTTAAACCCTTTGATGACTATTTTTATATCTTTTTGGTGTGTGGGACATAGCATGAATTTCATCGCGAATACACGGGCGTTTCATTCCAAGCCCTCTGCCCGGACGGTATGGAGACGCGATTTCTGAAGCGAGCTTGGGAAACCTTTTACACTCCGCAGTGTCTCGAAAAGCAGAAGGCAATAACACATCTTGAAAGACTAACGTATGAAGAATTTCTGATTTTTAATTATCTCCTTTTATCGAGAAAAAAAAATGGAATCATAGAATGCATTGCTATCATTTTTTTTATAGTTTCGCGGTATAAATGGCAGTTAGGTACATAGTTCAAGTAGTGTTTGAAGCCAATCGTGCGGGTGGGTACGAAACTTTTAGATTTCCTTCAAAAGCCTTCTATTGAAAGAAAACACCCGAAAATAAACCAATCGTGATGCTGGGTATGCAATATTTCCTAAACAATCCTATTTTGTTTCAAAAATAGTAATTATTTTTAAATGAAAAGTTGACAGGAGGAGTCAAAAGTACCCCTTTTTCAGCCCTTGTAAGCCCCTTTATTAATTAGTTGGCACCACAGGCTACAATAAACGCAGTCTACCCTTGCCCGGTTCCAATCTAGAAGACAAGGAAGAACTATAAATAGTTAGGTCGTATCCCTTGGGTTTTCTATCTCTTGAAATTCATAATTTCTGATTCTATTTTTATTGCTTACAGGACAGCTGAAGTAACGGATGCACTTTTTAAACTGTTGGAAGATAATAAGCCTGGAGGAGTTTTGTCGATTCAGAAGAACAAACCGCCTCAGTACTGTGAACCATCGATTTCATGGGATTATTAGATGTCTCGAAGCTCTGTTATCCGAAAATAATAGTATATTATTTCTCATCATACATAATTCCTAGTTTTCTTTCCCATTGAATGAAAGGGAACTAGGGTATACTCCATGCTGAGTGAAAAGAGACTCCGGGCAAAATTCTCTGGTTCAGTAAGTTACGGTCGAGGAATCTCATGTAAGAGGTGAATGAGAGAATGAACCGCTGACTTTTAAGTTACAACTCTTATCTATGAGTAATCTATACTTGGCCGAAAAATAGATTGTAGCTCTAGATGTTAACTTTATAAGTGAGTTTATAAATAAATTGAAGGGAATTTATTATACCTATATTTTCCGCAGCCTGCAGCGATCTTTCGCTCTCCCAATTTAAACGATTTGAGTTTGTGGACAATTAAACAAACAGCTTAGCTTTTATTCTACGCAGGTACAAGGGCCCAGTGTGAATGCATGGAACAGGAGTTAAATCAATACACCGTTTTTAATGAGACATATCGATTTACTCTAGTAACTGATGAAAAAAAACAAAACGTTTCTTTAGCTTATTTGCATCCAAGTGCAAGCAGAAACTCAATTGAGTATAAATTAATAACCAAGGCGTATAAAATAGTACCTTTGAATGGTTCAATATGCTCGTACCAGGTCCCACATCTTATGATTGTTGGAAGGACTGTAGGGCTTGTCAGTGGACTGGATAGTGATGCCGCTCTTCTTAGAACGAGGGCAGTGGGTAAGACTTACCGCTGGTAGTGCGTCTTATAACGTTGGGCGTTGATAGGACTCGTTGCCCACCGACTTAACTCTACTGTGTGCGTGGTTGGGCTTTAAGTGTCGAAGACTAGCTTTTCTTACTGGCTGGCCTTGGAGGATGGTCCCAGACTTAACTTTGAAGAGAAGTTTTGAAAAGTTCTTGGTGAGATTGAAAGAAGCGACAAATTGACTCTTTACGAAGATGGCCAATGGGTAATTTGGCTAGAAAGAACCGTTATGTTGTGTCTAACCAAGGAATGCCGTAACATGATAATTGAGAGCGTTGCTAGATGATGTGGGGTTCAGAGGGAAACCCGAAGGAGTGTGTTTTGGGTATTTTCTTTTGTTGAATTAAGGTAGGTAAGTGAAATTGAAACCCTTCCATAGTGCGGCAGGGTGTAAGGTTGACTTTTTATTAATTCCTCTTAGTTTGCAAGGGCGATGAGAGTTTAGATTATATTTACATACAACAACGTATGATAATCTTAACCCTACGATGGTATCTAAAGAGATATTTGTTGTGTTCATAAGTCATGCGAGATGGCAAGTTTGCCATAACATTAATCAGAGTACATTTCTCTTGGCTCGCAAGGGCAAAAGGAGTTAAAAAAAATGATCCCTTACTCTACGACGAAATCTAAAAGGAGCTTTGTTGTGTTCTTAATTCGTGCAAGGAGGCGATTTGGCATAACGTTAATTTGAGCACATTTTTTTAGTTGGCGCAATACTATGCTGATACGAAGGATTTTGGTGCAGGTTATATGAAAAGTCGGGGTCATTTTACACCTCTTACGAGCAATGGAAGAAATGAAGGCAATGCAAAAAATGTATGAAAATTATTGGCAATGGGCAGCGATGGATACAAATGAATGCAATGTTTCATAATGGCTAGATAAAAACGCTTTCATCAGCCGTAATAGTTTTGCTGCTACCTCCGGATAATAAATAGCTGAGAGAGTAAAAATGGAATAAGAATACATAGGCATTTGACCAAAAAAAAAAAACAGCGGAAAGAAAATTAACTAGGCGAGGCTTTGTCGCAGTATGTAGAGTTTTTGAACGAGAAAAAAAATATAGGAATGAAATATAATCGTATGCTATTAAAATAAAAAACAACGAGAGTGATTATTATGTATGAAATGATGGAAATACACCGGGGCTTTAATTATTTTGATAACAAAATAGAAATAAACAGCATACACATTATGGACATACTTTCATAGCATTAATAAGACTCGCGCACGCGCGATACAAAATAAATAAAATGACATTATCAATTTTTACATCAAGAAAGGATAAAAACAAATTTAGTAATACGAAGTGTCTATCCCTCCCCTTTTCTTCCCTCCTCAAAGGAGTGAACAAAGTTATTTCCCCAGGCCTAACCACATTTAAATACCCTTTTTCTATCCTTAAATCTTTCCTTCGACCAAGCCTCTGGATCAGCCAAATGAAACATGTGTATATTTAATCCTGTGTGGCTCCACAAACTGTCCCTCATTTTACATAGGAGAGACCGGAAGAACCTTAAAAAAACGAATTTATGGACATAAAGGTGATGTCAGGCGAGGCAGTACCACATCCAGTATCTTTAATGATATTAGGAATTTCAACCACGAAATTGACTATTCAAAGTCACAAATCATATGTAATTGTAAAGATTTCCGTAAAAGAAAAATAGTAGAATCTATATTAATAGGAGAAATTCCAAATTTTAATTTGCCAGATGGGCAATTGAAATGCAACCCCCATTCTCGTAACCTCATCGTAAACAGCTTAGTCAACGATCTTAGACTTACACCCCCTGATTAATGACCTTTTTTCTCCGTTTTGTATTTCTTTGTGTTTTTTCTTTTTGTTTTTTTTTTATCTGTACGCTATTTATAGACTTTTTTAACAATTGCATTCTCAGTATACGACTGAAGAGGGTATAATAAGCTACATACTAAAACTAGTCTCGTAAATTAAACTTTTGGCTCCTATACAGTGGTTTCACTATCATATACCATAACTCGCCATTGAATTCTTTTACTTATATATATATATATATATATATATATATATATATATATATATATATTAGTGTAGTTGGGTAGCAGTCTTTCCTGAATGCAAACTTTGTTGAAGATCATTGTGTATTTTGCTTTAAATAATTTCCTTTGGCAACTTTCACTTCTTCTAACTATCTTTTTTATTCCATCTTGTAGATGGTGGATCACTTGTCCAGTATTCATCTCTTTTTTAAATAAATGTGTTTGGTAAAAAACAAACTAAATTACTAAGCATTCGATCTTATTCGATTATCTTCGGGGCGTTTTGAAATGTTCTTGCTTCCTTTACCGATGTAATGAGTGGAGTGAGGATCTGACAGAGTGAAAGAAAACGATTTTTAAGGGGTATTTATTCAGCCCTGGCTAAACGTAACGTTAGAGGAAATGGGCCACTCCTGTGAGTGGAATTTTAAAATAGTTTTAATGTGCGATTCTAGCTTGTCGCTTGACTGTTGATGGAAGGCTTATCTTCATTTATTAATATGGCTTCTAAGATGTTCTGCCTCGCTTTATTGACCTCTTTTCTTTTAATAGTGGTGTTATCAACGAACATATCTCTCGTTAGGTTAATATTATGGGCACTCTCCATATGATTCTTAGGCTCTCCGCTTTGTAGATGCATGGTTAAACGTCTCGAAAGTGTAGTGGTTGTTATGCCAATATATTTTGAGTTTTTATAAAGCTAACAGTCTTTATCGGGGCAGATGAACTCCTAAACTATGTTGTTGACTTGAGATTCGAGGAGTTTAGGCAGATGTGGTTTTTCATCAGGAGATTGCTGGCTTTTGTTGTTTTATAATAAATGATGAGTTGGATTTTATCCGTTTGATTTTTAACTTTGATGTTACGGTTAATAATCTCCTTGATGGTTTTTTTCATCTATTTTATAGGTCGTGGACATCTGGTTTCTGTAATACACTTTAATGTTGTTGATTTCTTCATAATTACTTTCAGTTTTATCCGCATGTTTGTAATGGTTATTTAAAAATGATTGGAGTTGTTTGTCAATTATGCTGTTTGAGAAACCATTATTCACGAGTATTTGTTTTACTCGTGCAATCTCTTGGTGGAAAGGTTCCCACGTAGAGAAGCATTTATAAGCTCGGTGGATGTATGAGCCGATTACGCTTATTTTATACCTTTCAGGGCATTCACTCTCCGCATTGAAGCATCTTCCCATGTCCGTACTTTTTCTATGTACTTTAGTGATGTAGCTGTCAATGATGTTTTGAACCTCAACGTCCAGGAAAGGGAGTTTATTGCCCGTGCTCAATTCATAAGTGAATTTTAGCACAGAGTTCTCAAAATGCTGCTTGGTGTTAACCAGATGTTCTTCGTTTTGAACGTTGATATAGATGTCATCTACGTATCAGCCATATATGTGTGGCTTATTTTCTATGATGTCCAATAATCTCTCCTCAAGTTGACCCATGTAATAGTTGGCGAAGGTCGGCCCTAAGGGTGACCCCATATCCATTCCATCCACTTGCGTGTATAGGTTACCGTCCGGTGTCCTGAACGGCGCTTCTGATGTGCATGAACGTAACATGCTCCTTAAGATGTTTTGGTCAAGATTTGGAGGAGACATTGTAGGATGGTGGTACACGTTTTTTTTATAATGATGTTGATGGTCTGAGCGATAGGCACGTGGGTAAACAGGCTTTCTACATCAAGGGATGATATTAGTCCAGACGGTCTTGTAACGTGGAGTATGTTGAGCGCAGGTTGTGTAACGAGTGTAGAGAAAGTTTACAGGGAAGAGAAGGCAATTCTGAAGAGATGAGTCTTCAGCAGACGTTTAAAAGTAGCAAGGGAGGGAGAGGGTCGGACTTCGGCAGGAAGAGCATTCCAGAGTCTAGGAGCACAAACTGAGAAGGAACGGTCACCCATAGAGCAGAGGACAGAACGAGGAGTGTTCAGGATGGGAGCGAGGTTAGACTGGAGTGCCCGCGGAGTTTGACGACGGGAGAGGGCATATGAGAGATAAGGTGGAACCTCGAGGTTTAGGGCCTTGTAGGTGATGAGAAGAATTTTATAGTAGGTGCGGAAGCGAATAGGTAACCAGCGTAGCTCCTGTAACAGAGGCATCGAAGGAGAGAACCAGGAGTGGCTAAGGAGGAGCCGGCCAGCATAGTTTTGAACTAGTTGTAGGGGGCGAAGTGACGAAGAAGGGAGATTCACTGGAAGAGAATTGCAGTAGTCTTAGCGTGAGGTGACGAAGGCATGAATAGCAGTCTTAAGGCTTCGTCGATCAAAATGGGATCGAACACGTGAAAAGTTGCGGAGGAAACCGAGGGAAGACTTACATATACGATGGATGTGCGGTTTAAACAAGAGTTGCTCGTCGAAAATAACACCAAGATTACTGACGGTAACAGAGAAGGCGACATTGGTTTTCCCGAGGTTAAGGGAGGGAAAGAGAGTTTTAGATTTCTCCACCATAGAAGCAGTACCAACAAGGAGAATTTCAGTTTTATCGTGGTTAAGTTTGAGAAAGTTGGTAGACAGCCATTCGTTTATGGAGGTGTAGGCTGAAAGGAGCTTAGTAATTGATTGATAGAAGGACACAGGGGATGAGGAAAGGTATATCTGAATGTCATCAGCATAGAGGTGAAAGGACAGGCCCAAATCACGAAGAAGGGAGCCAAGAGGAAGTAGTTAGATGCGAAAGAGTTTCGGAGGGGATCAAGGACTGAGCCCTGAGGCACCCCAAAATGAATGGGCGCGGGCTCGGAGGAGAGGTTATCGAGCGCGACCGACTGAGTGTGGGAGGAGGGGCATGGGTGGAACCAAGCAATTGCAGTGCCCGAGAAACCCAGGAAAGTTTGAAGACGATCAAGGAGGATAATGTGATCGATGGTGTCGACAGCAGAGGAGAGGTCTAGGAGGGCTAGAATGGATGTACAACCCCTATCGACAGCTCTACGTAAACCGTTTGAAACATTAAGAATAGCGGTTTGAGGAGAGTGCTTCGCTTTGAACCGCGATTAGTAAGTTTCATCGATATTGCAGTTAGAAATATGGTCATTAAGGCGAGAGAAAACCACTTTCTCGAGGATCTTAGAGAGGAATGGAGGCTGTGAGATAGGGAGATAGCTAAATGCTTCAGAGGGGTTAAGATGTGTTTTTTTTTTAAGGATATGACAAATTAAGGCATGTTTGAAGGAAGAGTGAACCACCCCGGTGGCAAGAAAAGTGTTAAAAAGATGAATAATCAGTGGGAGGACAGCAGGGAGAATTTGGTGGAGGAGTTTGGGTGGAAAGACGTCCTTAGGGGATTCAGATTTGTTAGAGCGTGAGATCAGGGTAGTTACTTCCTCAGAGGACGCCCGAGTGAAGACGTTAAGCGGCAATCGGTTATGGTCGGGGAGAACAGCATGGGTTTGTTCAGACGACTGGGGTAGTATTGCGGGGAGGTTAATAATTTTATCAGAGAAAAATTTAGAAAGAGTAGAGGGGGTGATGGGAGGAGAGGGGGCGGGGGGAAATGAAGCTAGGCGAGGAAAGACGACAAAGGAGAAGAAAGATAGTCCGAGGGTCATTCTTGCTCGCAGACAAAAGTTTGCGTGAATGAGCCTCACGCGCTGATTTTAATTTGGAAGAATAAGTCGAAGTAGCAAGGCGATAGGCAAGTGAGAGGGAGGTCGTGTCCTGCCCACGCGAGCGTGCTTTACGAAGTGCATGTTCATGGGAACGTAAGGACCTCCTTGAACGAAGGAGCTCCATGGTGAACCAAAGGGGCGCGGTGATGGCGGCAAGTAATGGTTGGTGAAGTGAGTTTAAGGTTTGGTCATGTGAAGCAGTAGTATCAATAGGAGGTAGGGCAGAAACAACATCGTTAAAGAGAGTAGTAGTATCAATTGACGATAGTCGCCGGAAAGGAGTAGGATCTCAAGACGAGCGAGTAGGTAGGTCGTAGGGAATATAGAATTTAAAATTGACCAAGAAGTGGTCTGAAATCGTATTAGACAGTTCAGTTACTGTTATATTAGAGATATGGAGGTTCGAGATGACTAATTCCAAGGTATTACCATGTAAATGTGTTGGGGATGACACATGTTTTTTAATAGAAAAGAAGTCGATGATGTCAATGAACGCACGAAAAGTCTCATTGTGGCTAGGAAGATTGAAGTCACCGAGAATAAGGAGAGAACCAGTAGAGGATAGGTCTGAGAGTAGGTTACTGAACTCGTCGAAAAATAAGGCCGGAGACGAGCTGGGAGGGCGGTAAAGGACCACAATAGTCAGAGCGGGCAGAGCACATGAGACAACAATGAGAGCCTCAAATGAGGCTAGAGGGGGGGGGGAGGAGAAGATTCAGGGAGATAGATGATTTGGAAATCAGTGCAACTCCCCCTCCACGGTGGTTCCGGGGAACATGCAGGAAAGAATGACCCGGGGGGGTTGCAAGGGCAGTGTATAGCAATGCCTCTGGGCATTCCTATAATATAAACCTCCTGGGAAACTTAAATATATATATCTTCATTTATTATGTATAAAATTCATTCAATTATATTACTTTAACTTTGTTAATTTAATCATTCAATTATTTTACTTTAACTTTGTTAATTTAATCATTCAATAATTTTACTTTAACTTTGTCAATTTAATCTTTCAATTAATTTACTTCAACTTTTGTAAATTAAATCATTTTATGTTAAACTTAATAATTAATTAATTCATTTATTTTACTTGTCAATTCAATTAACGTATACTGTTCCAAACAACATCTCTTAAATTTCACACACAAACAAACAAACACACGTTCCCAGCTCGATCGTTTTAGCACGCTATTTCGCCCACTCGACTCGCAGCTTTCTTCGTATAAAGGTCAGTAATCATTCCTTCTACAATTATTCATTTACCTCCAAACAAATCATACTTAGTTAATTCCATTTTCTCTCACAATTCCTTGCAAACGACCATACGAGAGTAGATCCTAATTATATTTACTTCTCATTGCAGCCCCAATTCAGTCCATCATAGATACTCTATATTATTTACTATATTATATATTATTCACCTTATTGTTTCACCATATTATTCCACCATATTAATTTCACATACTTCAATTCTCTTCGCCACTTTTTACTGTAAATCATATGTTAAAATATCTTACATTGTATACCTAACCTACTTATCTCATTGTACATTCGTTGCTTTTATGAATATATTTATATTTGTGTAATTGTTTTTCTTAACTCCCAAGTCATTATTCCTAAATTTATTTCGCTGCCGCCTTTAGGCCTAAAGCTACCCGCAGACATCTTCGATCAAACAAAATTTATGGTTATGGTTTTCGAAACGCTATCTAGGCTGATTAATTAACCGAAGATAAATCACATTGATAACCATACACTATATGGTGCTTAGCCGATTTTACCTCTTCTCTCTATTGCTGTACAATTTTTTCTCGCTTGGATCTGGTTCGTGCTTTCAACCAGATCCCTATTCACCCAGATGATGTCGCAAAGACTAACATCACCACTCCGTTTGGTGCTTTTGAAATGGTCAAGATGCCATATGGATTTCGTAACTCTGGGCAAACTTCCAGCACTTTATGGATCAAGTTCTTAGGGGTCTTTCGTTTGTATTTTGCTACATCGATGACCTCCTAATATCATCTTCGTCACTGGAGGAACACCTTTCTCACCTTCGCCAAGTTTTTTCTCGGCTTCAGGAGTACGGTATCGTACTAAACACCTCCAAGTGCCTCTTTGGTGTCCCGCAACTCTCATTCTTGTGGAACCATGTCTCGAGTGCAGGGATTAGCCCACTCGAAGATAAAGTTAGCGCGATGCGAAACTTTTTCTCGTCCTACATCACGCAAACAACTCAGGAGTTTCTGTGGCATGGTCAAATTCTACCACAGATTCATCCCTAAATGTGCCCAGGTCATGCAACCTCTCAACTCTATGCTCACCAAGACCAAAATGAACTCTCCTCTTGAATGGTCCACTGAGGCGTGCGATTCATTCTCTCGCATCAAAGAGGCTATTGCCCGCGCTGTGGAATTGGCTCATCCTTCTCCAGGAGCCCCCATCAGCGTCGCCTCAGATGCATCCTCAACCCACGTAGGTGCAACCTTGCAGCAGAAAGTTAGTGACCATTGACAACCTCTTGCTTTTTTCTCTCGCGCTCTTACAAACCCTCAAAAGAGATATTCAACGTTCTCTCGAGAACTCCTCGGAATATATCTCGCTGTCCCCCACTTCCTCCATCATTTGGAAGGGCGTGAATTTACCATTTTTACTGACCATAAGCCCTTAGTCGGTGCATGTTCGTCTAGTAGTACTTCGTCAGTACACACTGCAGTTGACACTCGTTATCTTGACTTCATCCTGCAGATGACGAATGATATTTGCTACGTTCCTGGTTCTTCAAACGTCGTACCGGACGCGCTCTCTCGAATTTCATCGATTTCGGGCGCGCAACTCTCCTACACTGCGCCCATCGATCATGCAACAATAGCGCTTGCCCAGGAACATGATGAAGACATGCAAACACTGCGTCACTCTTCTTAACTCGTCGTTCGTGAGATTGACTTGCCTGACAGTCCTTCTAGGCGCATCCTGGTTGACTATTCAATTCCTGACTGTCCTCGTCCTCTCATTCCTCTCACTTACCGTCGGCACATCTTCGACCAAATTCATGGCCTCTCTCATCCTGGCGTCAATGCCCCTCGCAAGCTCGTTGCACAACGCTTCGTTTGGCCAGGTATGAATGCCGACGTGGCCAAATGGACTCGCTCATGCCTGCCATGCCAGCGTGCTAAAGTCGACCGCCACACAAAAGCTCCTCTGGTTCCTTTTCCTCTTCCTTCCTCACTTTTTGACGACGTTCACATCAATCTAGTAGGCCCTCTTCCTTACTCCCGTGGTTGCAATTATCTTCAATTAAATCATTTATGTTAAACTTAATAATTAATTAATTAATTTATTTTACTTTTCAATTCAATCAACGTATACTGTTCCAAACAACATCTCTTAAATTTCACACACAAACAAACAAAAACACATTCCCAGCTCGATCGTTTTAGCACGCTATTCCGCCCACTCGACTCACAGCTTTCTTCGTATAAAGGTCGGTAATCATTCCTTCTACAATTATTCATTTACCTACAAACAAATCATACTTAGTTAATTCCATTTTATCTCACAATTCTTTGCAAACGACCATACGAGAGTAGATCCTAATTATATTTACTTCTCATTGCAGCCCCAATTCAGCCCATCATAGATACCCTATATTATTTACTATATTATATATTATTCACCTTATTGTTTCACCATATTATTCCACCATATTAATTTCACATACTTCAATTCTCTTTGCATCTTTTTACTGTAAATTATATGTTAAAATATCTTACATTGTATACCTAACCTACTTATCTAATTGTACATTCGTTGCTTTTATGAATATATTTATATTTGTGTAATTGTCTTTTTAAAGCCCAAGTCATTATTCCAAAAATTTATTTCGCTGTCGCCTTAAGCCTAAAACTAACTGTAGACAACTTCGATCAAACAAATTTATGGTTATGGTTTTCGAAACGCTATCTAGGCTGATTTATTAACAAGATAAATCACATTGATAACCATACACTATAAGTGCATGAACCAGAATCAGACTCCAGCCAGGTTTCTGTAAGGCCAAGAAAGGAAGCTCCAGTGCGAACAACGAGGTCATGGACATACTCCGACTTATTGGTCAGGCTCCTAATGTTCAGAAGAGACGCCGACAGCACCTGCTGATGAGCAAATGGGGAAGGGGAAGATTTGGAGGTGTTGGGCAAAGGAAGAATGGTAGCGCGAAAGAGGTTCCTAAGGGGACCTTCCTAGTTGGGCGAGTTCGGGGGATACCAGCCCCCTTTATCTTCGCGTATGTGGCTGGAGAAAGACGATAATTTAAAGAGTTGAGTCCCTATAATTCATAGTGGAGGAGAAAGGAGGTAGCAAAGGCGAGAATTATGAAAGCGCAGAGGACGGGAAAACTTAACCCTAACTTGACTCGTGGAAAGTGGGGGAGGGCACGCACAGGCGAGGCGTGGGAATGAGGAAGGGGGTGGCCGAGAATGAAAACACAGAGCAGCATGTAACAACAAATCAAATGAATCAATGGAGTGAGAGGGAAGTTATGGAGTGAAATGGAAATAAACTCGAGGAGAGGGCATATCGCATTTATGTTCATTCATTCTCTGGGAGAATCTGCTGCTTTCACCGATATATAATTCATTACATGATTTGCATAGAATAAAATAAACTCGCTGTTCTTTATCGACCGATCTATTTTTGGATAGGCTATTTCTGATCTTATTCTCGTACTGAAAGGCAACATTGATGTAGTGGGTCCGTGTCAACTTTTTGAAATTGATTAACTGTGGGTGGGGAGTATGTAAAAGTAACATAATATTTGGAACATCTGTTTTCCTTATAATTAGCTAAGGAGTAATAGATGGTTCTGGCTTTATAGTGACACTTTTCTATGAACCAAAGGGGATATTGTAGTTCAATGAATGTTTGGATGATTGTATTAATTTCGTCTTGCAAGAAACAAGGATCACAAATGCGATATGCTCTCGGGAACATAGAAAAAATTACAGACCTTTTAACGGATACATCGTGACACGAGAAATAATAAATATAAGCATTAGAATTAGTTGGTTTCCGGTAGACGGAACATTATGCTTTGTCGTTTATTTTAGAGATTTTTACATCCAAAAGCGGCAATGAGTTGTTTAGTTCCCATTCTATGAGTACTTTAAATGTAATAGTTGGGTGGATCTTATTAAATTTTTCAAAGAAGGAATTAAATCTGTTATCATTGATAGGCCATATGGCACATATATCGTCTACATAGCGGAACCACGTCATGGGATTGTGTAAAATTGGGGGAAGGAGGTGCTTTTTAAAATCTTATATATATATATATATATATATATATATATATATATATATGTGTGTGTGTGTGTGTGTGTGTGTAAAACTAGCATAAAATATAATCAATCAATTAATTACCCTATGACGAGAATAAATGATTTCTATGTAACATCGCCACCAAAACGACAAAATCCCTTATATACAAGAGTTTTCCTTACACGAACACGCATATAAACACACGTCTTTCGCCATCTGCCTTCAATCGCTGTTCAAGGTCCACTCGTGCACAGCATCGCTTCAAAGAAAGGTCAGTCAAAATTCCTCTTCGACTTATTCTCTGCAAACAATCAACACAAGAGAGCAGGTCCTAATTCCTGTTCCTTCTCTCATTTACAGGACACAATTCACATTCCATTATTTGTCGTGTTACTTACATAATTACAATTACATATTTATATACATCTGTGAACACACCATTCTCATCACGTACTTTTAAATATTAACTTTCCAAACACAACTTAGATTCCATTTCAACTTAAATCATCTATGTATCCTTCAATATTATCTGTATAGCATTCGATTTGTGTCCCTTAAATTTCCTCTCCATTATTCAATTCAATTTTGTGTAATAATAACTTCAAATCATAGATTTTAATATATTCTATTTTGGGGGTGTGAGAAGTCTCTCTCTCTCTCTCTCTCTCTCTCTCTCTCTCTGTCTGTGTGCGTGTGTGTGTCTCTCTCTCGCTCTCTCTCTCTTTCTCTCTCTCTCTCTCTCCTCTCTCTCTCTCTCTCTCTCTCTCTCTCTCTCTCTCTCTCTCTCTCTCTCTCTCCTTGAGTTCAGTGATTTGCTTGAGTTCAGCTAGCTAAGCTAGGGGACGCATGCCAGTAAGGTAGCTTTAGTAGGATCCAGACAAAGAGTTGTCAAACCTTTCTACTACTTCTTTGATGCATCTCCTAGCATCCCTCTATTAGCTTTATCGATTCCGTTAGCGTTAAGTTTCACCACCGTTCCTCAACTGTCTTAAAAAAAACAAAAAAAACACCCATCTATTATACATAAGTTGTTTAGTTATAAGGATCTCACCAGCTACCTTATGCCGTATGAGAAGAGAGGCGTTGGAACCTCTGTAAATAACGCCTTGGAACACTTATAAGTTGCAAGAGACTGAGATTGAAGGGATCTCAGGCGTTTGGGGTACGATTAATGGAGAAATACTAACGTGTAATAGTCTGACCAGCCCCCTGTGACCGTTACTTGGTGAACAAAGGCTCAACTGCTCTTTGGTGAGAGAGCTTTTGTGCCTTGCTAATTTCCAGATCAGCAAAAGATCTCGGATTTAGTCGTGGGCACTTAGCTTTACTATTTGCTTTAAGTCTGGACGTTTTTGGTTGATTAGTAGGGATTAGTAGGAAGACAGTTACCCATCAAGCACTCCTGTCAAAAAATCAGAGAACCAGATTACTTGGGGCTCTTGTGCTGCTCAGTTGGGAGCTGTGGCACGATTGGGGACGTCCGGCCCAGGGAAGACCTTAGAGTTGGTGTGCAGGGTCAAAAGAGTTTCTGTTGGCCGAACGACCGAAAACCTCCTGAAAATAGGATGATGTGGCATGTGCGAGAGAGAATCACAAAAAATAACTTTTATGCATATGGTGGTCGGGCGAAGAAGAATGGTACTCAATTTCGCAAACTAACATGCGGGAAATGCAAAGTCTACAGACAGATGGAGCAAAAACTTCTGTGGCAGGAGTTGCAAGGAGCTCACTGACGCCGTTAGTCTCTGTGACTTCTGCGAACTCGAGGCACGTCTGGGCGAGCGCATTAGGCAGTTGAGAGAGGAAAACTGCCTTCTCAAAAGGAAGGTTCACCTCTTGAGATCGGAGAGGTGCAAGTGCCTAGGAGACTCCGAAGGGATGAAGACAACCAACGTCTCAGAGCAGGAGTCTTCTGCTGCAGGACTGCTGGCTCAAGAGCCAAAAAGAAGAAAAGAAAGAGGAAGAAGGGAAAGATGAAAGAAGAAGATAAAGTAGTAAGAGAAGAAGAGAAAGTAGAAACAGAAGTAGAGAACGTAGAAATAGAAGAAGAGAAACCAAAAGAAGATAAGAAAAAGAAGAGAAATATAGAGAAGAAAGAGAGATCTGACAAGTCGCTCCCGAAAGGAAAAACTCTGTCCCCTACAACTAAATGTGCGAGGTCATCCTTATTGGTGATCTTAAGCACGGGAAATGCAACCCCTGCTAGCGGCCCGCCTTCGCACAACTGTGAAGATAAGCTGCCTGCCTGGACGGAGAAACGCCCAAATTAGAGTAGAGGCGGAGAAATCTTAGATTTTTGAGAGCTCGGTGGTTGCCCTGATTGGTGTAAATGGCAACGACCTCTATCCCACCGGAGGTAGGGTAGGCCCTGTACCTAAGATGCTTGAGACGGTGATAGGAGCTGTGGATGACTGTGGGTCGAAAGCACGCAGACGTGTCGCGGCCGGGATGCTCCCGAGAAGAGGTCTAGTCGGACCGCTCACTCGAGGAACGTCTCTTTGAACCGACGCCTGGCAGATCTTTGCACGGCGGAGGGGGTCTTTTGGTGGACCCTTACCGCCCCTTTTACGGTAGGAACGATCTCTACCGAAGGGATGGGGTGCACCTTTCCTTTAAAGGAAAGGCTGAACTCTGTAACATGATCCAGCATGTCGTAGAGCAGACCAAAAGAAGTGTCAGGCCCAGAGTCAAGGCGAAGGTACGCCAGTACACCCGTGTTACTCCTGGAACGACCTACTCGGAGGTCGCTAGAAAGGGTGCCACCTCGCCGCCAACAGGAAATAGAGAGACGGATAAGATGGGAAACGGAAGAGCGTAGGGAGTCCTACATTCGGAGACTCCCTGAAGGTCATTTTGCTTAATGCGAGGTCAATCAGGAACACGTTTCTTGAACTTCGTGTCCTCGTAGCGACGGAAGAACTTGAGATGGTGGCCAAAACAGAATCGTGGGTAAAAACCTCGAACTGAGATTTTGAGGGCGAATTTACGGTTCCCGGTTATCAACTCTTCCTAAAAGACAGGCTAGAGAGAGAGAGGGTGGGGGTGTAATGTTGTATGTTAAGGATAAATTCAAAATGACGAACTGTAACATTATATCCGACCACGAGCTACTAGTTGTATACTTAGAGAAAGGTCCTGCCAGATACAGGAACCTGCTGCTTTATAGACCCCCTGCCCAACTCGTTGAGAAGGACAGGGTTCTGTATCGGCTGCTGGGTGAACTTGTTGAGAGAGAATGTGTATCGTCATGGGAGACTTCAACACCCAAGTTGACTGGGAAACCAGAGAACCCTGTTGCGAGAACGCACTGCTCCTGGAGTTCGCTAACGACTAGTTCCTGACTCAATGGGTGAGAGAGCCGACGAGAGGCAATAATATTCTCGATTTGGTTTTCACCTCTGAGGATGACATCGTTGAGAGGATCTCTGTAGGTGAGGAGCTTGGTGGCAGCGACCACCGACTAGTTAGATTTGTAGTCAAGGTCCACAAGGTAGAGTCAGTGACTCGTGAATCGAAGAAACTTGATTTGATAGGAGCAGACTTTGAAAGTCTTCGTGCTGGATTGGCTGATGTGAGGCTGGAAGGGTACGAGAATGTTAGTGATTGTGGAATAGTTTCAGAACTACTTTCATGAGTTTTGAATGAAGATTTTTTCCTGTGAAAAGCTTGCGTCAGTCTTCTGTTCAACCAAAGGGGTTTAATCGAGAAATTGGTCAATTGCTGAGGGAGAAGAGAACTGTGTATCGGCAGTAAAAGATTTCTGGTGACTTCGATGAATACCATAGGCTATCTAGGAAAGTGAAGTCCAGCGTAAGGGCGGCAAAGCGTGCCGAGGAACTCCGAGTGGCGAGACTTTGCAAAGAGAATCTCAAAGAGTTCTTTGGTTATGTAAACAGCTGTAAACCAACCCGCCGCAACAAGATTGGCCCTTTGGTGAATGAGGAGGGTGAATTAAACCACTCAGATGCAGAAAATGCACCTCCTGAACGACTACTTCTCTTCAGTGTTTACTGAAGAGTGTGGTCCCATCCCCCAGCACATGGACTCTTAATTGGGTGAGAAGTGGAGGAAATGGACTTCACCCAAAGCAAAGTAGAAAAAATCAATGACCTAAAGACGAATAAGTCCCCTGGCGCGGACGGATTTCTACCTAAAGTGTTGAAAGAAGTGCGTGGTGATGTGTCACGACATCTGGGCACACTCTTCAAGTTCAATCCGGACTGGATGCGTTTCTAGAGACTGGCGTGAGGCGGAGGTGACTCCTATCTTCAAGAAAGGAGACTCTAGCCAACGGTCGATCTATCGACCTATTAGTTTAACTTCAATAGTTGGTAAACTCATGGAAAGCATCATGAAGTCATATTTAGAGTCAAACTTGCTATTGAACAGTTTTCAGCACGGGTTCCAAAGGCAACGGTCATGCCTGACGAATCTTGTGGAATTCTTCCACTTCGTTTTCAGTGAGCACGACCGGGATAAGCTGGTGGATGTTATCTACTTAGACTTTCAGAAAGCCTTTGAAAAGGTATGACATCGCCGCCTTCTCATGAAAGGGCGTGCATGGGCATAGACAAAAACCTAGCAGGTTGGATACAGAAATGGTTAAGCGGCATACGGCAATGGGTGGTGTTGAACGACAGGTTTCTGATTGGGTGCCCGTTATTAGCGGTGTTCCTCAAGGTTCTGTCATATGACCCCTACTGTTCATCATCTATGTTAACGACATGGATGGTGACATGGTTGCCAAGATTTCCAAATTTGCTGATGATACCAAGCTTGGTATAAACGTTGTAAAGGAAGAAAATACTGCCCGCCTACAAGAAGATCTTCGGAAGATTGGGGAGTGGTCGGATACGTGGCAAATGCCTTTTAACGTGAACAAATGCAAAGTGATACATATCAGCCACCAAAACCCCAAATCGTAGTATATCCTTAAGGGCACTGCTCTTGAATGCACTGATACTGAGAAGGACTTGAATGTAACTATCACTAGTGACCTCAAGTTCTCGAAGCAGTGTATTGCGGCGGAGAAGAAAGCCCAAAGGATGTTAGGCTACATAAAGCGACAGTTTGGATATCGGAACAAGGAGATTATACTCTGTTTGTACAATTCCCTTCTCCGGCCGCACCTGGAGTATGCCGTACAATTTTTGAATCCTTCGTTTCGAAAGAACATTACTAGATTGGAACGTGTGCAAGCCAGGGCAACCAAACTGATTCTCTCCATCAGACACAAGAGTTATGAATATAGGTTACGGGAATTAGATTTGTTCTTGTTGGAGGCCCGGAGGCTGCGTAGTCAGTTTATCGAAGTGTATAAAATGCTTCGAGGCTTCGACAATGTAGACTACAGGGATATTTTCCAGCTTAGCGAGAACAGAACCAGAAACCACGTCTACAAACTTGAGCTGAAGCTTTACTACCGTGATCTCCGTGTGAAATCTTTCACATACAGCATCTGTGGTACATGGAACGCACTTCCTGTGGTAGTTGTCAACAGCAATTCTGTTGAACAGTTCAAATGGCGTCTAGACAAAGTCTTGAAAGTTAGCTGTTTGGGCACATAACCGTTGTGCGAGTGTTCTTCGAGGCTGTCAATTGAAACTTTCGAAGACTGCAACTGTTACGCCAAAGGTACCCTCTTTGAATGGACCGTAAGGTCTACTAGGGTACTTCTTTCCCTTGTAGCTCCTTGTAGCGTTCTCCCCTCTCTCTCTCTCTCTCTCTCTCTCTCTCTCTCTCTCTCTCTCTCTCTCTCTCTCTCTCTCTCTCTCTTGCGCCAATTTTTCCCGAGGAAGGATGTGTTGCGCGGTGCTCTACGGGTTCCTTCTTTATTGTGTGTGTGTGTGTGTAGACTGACGTTTTCCTAGTGGCCTTATTATTCACTATTTAGGTTCAGTTTTGTTCTAAATTTATTCCTGAAATTATTTTAGTCGTGTCTCAGCTGCATTTAAAAAAAAAAATTGACTTCAATTTTCGTTACTACTTATATTCGCGAAGTGAAGTATTACAGTGCGCTCATTTAATAATCACAGCCAAACTGGTCTTACGAATCAAGCAAACTTACAGCTAAGTTTATTTATTTATTTTGTATTGATTTATTTTTTTTAAAGAATTCTGGGATATTTCACATAATGTCCTTTCTTTCCTGTCTCTCTCTCTTCCTTTTTCTGACGTTCCATCATATATCTTTCTCTATCTCTCTCTACCTCTCTCTCTCTCTCTCTCTCTCTCTCTCTCTCTCTCTCTCCCGTCGCTTCTTTTAGCCGACCCTTCTCTTCTGTATCTAACTGTGCCTCCTCCTCTCTTTATCCGTCACCTCTCTGTTTCTCTCTGTCGTTCAGTTCTTTCTATATCATCTCCCCCTTTTCTCTTCTCTGGATAACTTCTCCTTTCTCCCTTTATCTATGATCTCGGGTGACTTTGACGAATACCGGAGGCTAGCCAGGAGAGTGAAGTCCAGCATAAGGGCGGCTAGGCGGTCTGAGGAACTCCGAGTGGCGAGACTGTAAAGAGAATCCCAAGGAGTTTTTTGGATATGTGAACAGCCGTAAACCAATCCGTCGAACGATTGGCCCCTTGAGGAACGAGGAGGGGACATTAAAGCATTCAGATGCAGAAAATGCCAACCTCCTCAACGATTACTTCTCTTCAGTTTTACTGAAGAGTGTGGTCCCATTCCCCAGCCGACGGATTCCTACTCGGGGGAAAAGCTGGAGGCAATGGACTTCACCGAAGGAGAAATAAAGAAAAAGATCGCTGACCTAAAGACGAATAAGTCCCCTGGACCGGACGGGTTTCTACCTAAAGTGTTGAAAGAAGTGTGCGATGAAGTATCACGACATCTGTGCGCTATCTTTAACATGTCAATCCGGACCAAATGCGTTCCTAGAGACTGGCGTGAGGCGGAGGTGACTCCTTTCTTCAAGAAAGGAGACCGTAACCAACCGTCGAACTACCGACCTATCAGTCTGACTTCGATAGTCGGTAAACTCATGGAAAGCATCATGGTGGACAAAGTGACGTCGTATTTAGAGTCAAACCTGCTACTGAGGAGTTCCCAGCACGGCTTCCGAAGGCAACGGTCATGCCTGACGAACCTTGTAGAATTCTTCCATTTCGTTTTCAGTGAGCACGATCGGGACAAGGCGGTGGATGTGGTCTACCTAGACTTTCAGAAAGCCTTTGATAAGGTACCACACCGCCGCCTTCTCCGGAAAGTGCGAGCGCTTGGCATAGACGGAAAGGTAGCCGGCTGGATCGAGAACTGGCTAAGTGGCAGACGGCAACGGGTGGTGGTAAATGGACAGTCTTCTGAGTGGGTGCCCGTTACTAGCGGGGTGCCTCAAGGTTCTGTCCTGGGACCACTACTATTCATCATCTACGTCAACGACATGGACGGTGACATGGTTGCCAAGATTTCCAAATTTGCCGACGATACCAAGCTTGGTATGAACGTTGCAAAGGATGTAAATACTGCCCGCCTGCAGGAAGATCTTGGGAAGATTGGGGAGTGGTCGGACACGTGGCAAATGCCTTTTAACGTGGGCAAATGCAAAGTGATGCATATCGGCCACAGAAACCCCCAATCTCAGTATATCCTTAAGGGCACTGCTATGGAATCCACCGACACTGAGAAGGACTTGGGTGTAACAATCACTAGTGACCTCAAGTTCTCGAAACAGTGCATTGAGGCGGAGAAAAAGGCCCAAAGGATGCTAGGCTATATTAAGCGCCAGTTTGGTTATCGGAACCAGGAGATTGTACTGTGCCTGTACAACTCACTTGTCCGACCGCACCTGGAGTATGCCGTACAATTTTGGAGTCCTTCATTGCGAAAGGACATCGCGAGATTGAAACGCGTACAAGCCAGGGCAACCAAGCTGATTCCCTCTATCCGACATAGAAGTTATGAGGATAGACTAAGGGAATTAGATCTGTTCTCGCTGGAAACCCGTAGACAGCGTGGTCAGCTCATCGAAGTTTTCAAAATACTTCGAGGGTTCGACAATGTTGACTACCGGGATATTTTCACACTGAGTGAGAACAGAACGCGCAATCACGGCTTCAAACTTGAACTGAAGCGTTACAACCGCAATCTGTGTGGAAATTTTTTCACTTACAGTATCTGCGGTATGTGGAACGCACTTCCAGTGGAAGTTGTCAACAGTGAATCTGTTGACCAGTTCAAGTCAAGACTAGACAAAGTCTTGAAAAGTGGCCGTTTATGGACGCAAAACAATTGACCAGCCATGCGCCCGCTCAATTGCTAGTCCAAAGGTACCCTCTTTGAATGGACCGTAAGGTCTCCTAGGGTACTTACTTTCCTTGTTACTCCTTGTTACTCCCTGTCTCTTTTCTTTCATCTCTTATTTCTCTAACTGTGCTCCCTCTATCTCCCCATCTATTATCTCTGTCTGTATGTCTCTCTCTCTCTCTCTCTCTCTCTCTCTCTCTCTCTCTCTCTCTCTCTCTCTCTCTCTCTCTCTTCCGCTTCCGGTCTTACTCTATTCATCTTCACCTATCTATCTATTTAACTATTCGTTCACAACTCTCTTCTCATTATCTATCTCTCTCTCCCTCTTTACCCCCAAATTTCTTTATATACGTTACTCTGCGCGACAATTTGTACGATGCCGATAATCCCAAATTAATACTCGTTCCAAATCGCAGACAAAAGCCGACGGAAGTTGTGCAGACAAGTTAATTCCCCGTCAACATTTATGACCACCGTTTTACCCCAACCATCAACATCATATAAATCTATCTATTTAAAAGCGACAGTTCGGATATCGAAACAAGGAGATTGTACTTTGTTTGTACAACTTCCTTGTCCGGCCACACTTGGAGTATGCCGTACAATTTTGGAGTCCTTCGTTTCGAAAGGACATTACGAGATTGGAACGTGTCCAAGCCAGGGCAACCAAACTGATTTCATCTATCAGACACAATAGTTATGAGGATAGGTTACGGGAATTAGATTTGTTATCATTGGAGACTCGGTGGCTGCGTGGTCAGCTTATTGAAGTGTTTAAAATGCTTCGAGGCTTTGACAATGTAGAGTACATGAATATTTTCCAGCTTAGCGAGAACAGGACCAGAATCCACGGCTACAAACTTGAGCTGAAAAGTTACCACCGTGATCTGTGTGTAAAATCTTTCACATACAGCATCTGTGGTACATGAAACGCACTTCCAGTGGAAGTTATCAACAGCAATTCTGTTTAGCAGTTCGAGTCGCGTTTAGACAAAGTCTTGAAAAGTAGCCGTTTGAGCACATAACCGTTGTGCGAGTGTTCTTCGAGGGCGTCAATTTACACTTTCGAAGACTGCAACTGTTACACCAAAGGTGCCCTCTTTGAATGGACCGTAAGGTCTACTAAGGTACTTCTTTTCCTTGTAGCTTCTTGTAGCGCGCGCTACCCTCCCCCCCCCCCATATTTCTCTCTCTCTCTCTCTCTTGTACTTTCGTAGGTTGGGTTATTAGATGATCGTAGCTTCCTTAAGGTGAAAGGAAATTTTAGCCGGATTCAACGTTCTAAATTTGCTAAATCTAACTGGCTCCCTCACAAAATGATGCTCTATATATAGTTATTCTATGTAAAATTAAACGATACAGTATTTAGCCAATCAAGATTAAGCTGATTTTAATGACAAGTTTTATGTTTAAATTTATTCTCTCGCACATAGCGTTAACAAAATGACCAATTGAGACAAATTTTACGTTATAAACATAACCGTTACAAAAATTGACCAATCGGTGTTAAGAGAACAATTTACGTTCAAACTTAAGAGTTCCCGAAATTCATTTTGCATTCAGACGGACTGAATTTGGTTTCTGTTTTGAACGGAGAGCTGTGAGCGAGCTTAAGGAAAAGTTCATTTTTCATTAACGTTAACGTTAACTTCACGATAAGAAGAAAAAAGAAATATATGCCCTATCTGGACTCATTAGAGATTCCTCCTGTTTGCAGTGGGCGAGGGGCTTACCCTAAAGGGGTAATTCATCCTTAATTACCTTCTTATTCCACAATCTAACTTCCACTTATTTCACCGACTAAAAACGACATAACACGGCCACCGCTGCACCCACAGCCACTTAAAGTAGGGTACAGTGGACCCCTGAAGGAAGCCCCAATAGGAGGCGCGAAGAAGGGGGTCCTTAAGACCATGAGCCGCCCGAAATTCTGTGGAGGCGCCTCTCAGCTTAGGCCTATTTAGGTAGGGTGGTCGTGAAGCGCTAAAATAAGTAGCTAAATAGGGAACCTTAGGTGACAGGGAACGTTTTTTACTGTCTTTTACATGTTTAGAGAGAGGGGGGGGCATGTGGGGAACTTTGATTTGTCTTTCCCTGGCGATTATTGATATAGTCCTATGTGGGTGGGTTTTGACGAATGCGGATGACCTTTGATAGGCCCTTGTGGCTTTTGTCATCTATGAAATTATGTTATGTTATATTAAAATAGGCTTTGGAGACAGGAAGGAAGAAAATAGCGCCGAGGCGCTCGACTAGAAAAAGGATGGGGGACCATCCTCAACTAGGGAAAGGAGGCAGCCTGGAATGCCTACGAGTACCTCTACGAACACGTGACCATGAGACCTGGCCGGAATAAGGAAAAGTCTGCGAAACATTATTTGGAAAGGAGCCCTCATCAAAATTATCGACATCCCAAATGGCTATGTGGTAATTGCAAATAAAAAAAATGTAGAAAAATTAGTGTCCCAGGAAGGAGTGGAGATTCTAAAAGGAATAGGACTAACGCCCCAAATCCCACCCCAGATAACTGCAAACAGTGGGTTCCCATGAGAAAAAAAGAAATGAAAGAAGAAATAGAAAAAAAAATCATAAAGGCATAAAAATAAATGAAATAATTTGGTCACCACACACATGTTTTTAAACTTGTGTGTGAAACAACAGAGGCGGCAACAAAAGTCTACCAATGAGGACTGCTCATGTTTAACATGAGAATTCTACCAGAGAACATGGAGCGAGAGAAACATATTAATATTCAAATATGCTTCTACTGCTACAAGATGGAGGACCATTTGACACGTGACTGCAGCGAGAAAGATACAATATGTTCTGAGTGCGGGCAGAAGAACCACAAATAGAGACAGTGCAAGGAAAATATTAATATATGGGTAACACAGGACTATGGCACTGACATGTCCCCAAAGAGAGGAGATAATAGAACGAAAGGAAAGAAAAACGAGAAACAGAGAAGAAAAAAGAAGAAATGCAACATACGCAGGAGTGGTTAAAACAACTGTGAAACAAATGCAGGAAGCACAGACCTATCTAACTGTACCATAAGGGGCATCAACAAAATTGCTCACATGCATACTCTATGCCCATGTAATGAATATTGGGAAACCGGGCACCTTCGCTACGACACTAAATACAATGTTGGAAAAAAATGGAATGAAGAAGATGCGGTTCCCTGAGAACCCCTCCCCCTCATCTGAAATCCTTAAAATCAACGTCGCTTCAACGTTGGCATCAACGTGCAACGAGGAACATGCTACTGAAGAAAACGCAAACTCAAACATGACAGTGCAAAGCAGTTATAGCAATACCCTCTGGGCCATTCCTATAAATAATAATCCTGGAAAAATTATGTATATATATATATATATATATATATATATATATATATATATATATATATATATATATATATATATATATATATATGTATATTAAGACAAATTATTGCAGTAACACAATTAATTATGCGGTTAAAAGGCTATTTTTGGCAGACACAGTCTTCCTCAAAGCCCTCGGAAGGAGCTCTTCTAACATAAATAAGAAGGTAACATTTAAATAGGAGTTCTCTCAGATAGCCAAAAAACTATCTTTCGATTGGCCTCTTCAAGAGTCCCCCTAGCTTTTCGAAGAGAACGGAAAATTTATTTTATTTTCCATCTCCACCACACCTTATAAATTAAGAAAAATTATTGAGGTAACACAATTAATTATGCGGTTAAAAGGCTATTTTTAAGAGACATAGTCTTCCTCAAAGCCCTCGGAAAGAGCTCTTCTCACATACACGAGAAAGTAACACTTAAAATTGGCGTTGTCTCAGATAGCCAAAAAACTATCTTTCGATTGGCCTCTTCAAGAGTCACCCTTGCTTTTCGAAGAGAACAGAAAATTTATTTTATTTTCCATCTCCGCCACACCTTTATAAATTAAGAAAAAATATTCAGGGCATCCCAATGAAAAAGGTGAAAAACAGCGAAATTTTCAACCTCATTCTTCCGCCTATTCTCATAACCTTCCATACCATCAGGGCTTATGCTGGTACCATCAAAGGTACAGTCACAATGCTTATCACTGTACGCAGCCTTGTAGCCACCGTTCTTCTTCACATATTGCGACAAGTAGTCTCCCGAACCATAATGTTTCCTTTACCTCTCAATCTACTCAATGATGCTGGCACCATAACAAATATAGCGCATAAGCTGTGAAATGATTGTAACCATGCATAGATTTGGAACCAGTACCTTCTCCTAACTTCAACTCTACAGTTTTCTCACATCACCCAACTCAACCACTTTCTCCAAATCCTCAAATTTCCAATTCCCAATCTTCAAGTTCTCACAATCCTTCAAATTCAACTTCAACTCTTCAATCGCATCCTTTAAACTAGTAAGACAAGGGATAAACGGGTCAACATCCCCCACCTACACCTCACTTCACTTATTCATGTAGGTCCTTACTTTTGCATTCTGACCCACACTCAATCCTCACTTCAGATCACATCAATTCATTATATTCAATTTAATATCACTCGCATACTGCTATGGCGTCATCAATTCATTATGCACTCATACAATGTTATTTAACACGCCATCAATTCATTCGGCACTCATACAGTGCTATGGCAACACGCCATCATTTTATTCAGCACTCGTACAGTGCTATTGCAACACTCCCTCAATTCTCTCTCACTCACATAGTGCTATGGCAACATGCCATCAAACCGCCTATACTATAAACGTTCACCTAGATCGCCCCTTACCTCCTCTTTCTCCCACTATAACCCTTTATGCTCCAGTAAGCCTCCAAAACAATCTCCAACCCAGCCTTTCAGTCACCCCTACTACAGAAACTCTACCTTCCGTTTCGCTGCCGCCTCCCTCTGTGTTGCAGGAACCCTCGTCGGCAGCGGTGGTCAGTGAAGAGCAAACTTCTCCACCATTGGTCACTCCGTCAGCGAAGAACAGGACTCAAGACTTCCATGTCCCGCTTGACGCCATCTCGGAAGGAACCAGCAAGCGGATCACTTTCGCTCCATCAACCTTCACACATGCCAGAGCCTCATTCAACGCTACTGGCCCCCTCCACAGAGAATCTGTGTCCCTGTACCCGCATTCAAACCAATGACTGTCACACGTTCCAATCGTGTCGTTAGGAGAAATTGGCTTTACACGGACCAGTAGTACTCTATTATAAAAAGGAGGGGTAACCTTCTTAGGGGGCAGGAGTATTATAGCAATGCCCTCTGCGGCATTATTACACGAACACACATACAAACAGTGCCGGTTTAACCTAGTAGCACATCTAGCACGTGCTACGGACCCCGTGCTTCAGGGGGCCCTACGGGGATGTAAAAAATTGGCAATTATTAAGTTTTTGCCCTTAGGCACAGAAGGCCGAGACAAGAGAGAGAGAGAGAGAGAGAGAGAGAGAGAGAGAGAGAGAGAGAGAGAGAGAGAGAGAGAGAGAGAGAGAGAGAGAGAGAGAGAGAGAGAGAGAGAGAGAGAGAGAGAGAGAGAGAGAGAGAGAGAGAGAGAGAGTGTGTAACAAGGAGTAACGAGGAAAGAAGGTACCCTAGAAGACCTTACGGTCCCTTCAATGAGGGTACCTTTGGACTAGCAGTCGAGCAGGCACATCTCTGCTCAAATGCTTTACGTCCTTTCACGGCCATTTTTCAAGACTCTGTCTAGTCTTGACTTGAACCGGTCAACAGATTCACTGTTGACAACTTCCAATGGAAGTGCGTTCCAACTACCGCAGATACTGTACTTGAAAAACTTTCCACACAGATCGCGGTTGTAACGCTTCAGTTCAAGTTTAAAGCGTGATTTCTTGTTCTGCTCTCAACAAGTGTGAAAATATCCCTGTAGTCAATACTGTCGAACCCTCGAAGTATTTTGAAAACTTCGATGCACTGACCACGCAGTCTACGGGTTTCCAACGAGAACAGATCTAATTACCTTAATCTATCTCGTGATGTCCTTTCGAAATGAAGGACTCCAAAATTGTACGGCATACTCCAGTACAAACACAGTACAATCTCCTTGTTCCGATATCCAAACTGGCGCTTTATATAGGCTAGCATCCTTTGGGCCTTTTCCTCTACCTCAATGCACTGTTTCGAGAACTTGAGGTCACTAGTGATTGTTACACCCAAGTCCTTCTCAGGGTCGGTGGATTCAATAGCAGTACCCTTAAGGATTTTCCTGAGATTGGGGGTTTCTGTGGCCGATATGTATCACTTTGCATTTGTTCACATTAAAAGGCATTTGCCACGTGTCCGACCACTCCCCAATCTTCCCAAGATCTTCCTGCAGGCGGGCAGTATTTCCATCCTTTGCAACGTTCATACCAAGCTTGGTATCGTCGGCAAATTTGGAAATCTTGGCAAATATGTCATCATCCATGTCGTTGACGTAGATGATGAATAGTAGTGGTCCCGGGAAAGAACCTTGAGGTACCCCGCTAGTAACGGGCACCCACTCAGAAGACTGTCCATTTACCACCACCCGTTGCCGTCTGCCACTTAGCCAGTTCTCGATCCAGCCGGCTACCTTTCCGTCTATGCCAAGCGCTCGCACTTTCCGGAGAAGGTGGCGGTGTGGTACCTTATCAAAGGCTTTCTGAAAGTCTACGTACGTCACATCCACCGCCTTGTCCCGATTGTGCTCACTGAACAGGAAGTGGAAGAATTCCACAAGGTTCGTCAGGCATGACGGTTGCCTTCGGAAGCCGTGCTGGGAACTCCTCAGTAGCAGGTTTGACTCTAAATACGACGTCATTTTGTCTACCATCATGCTTTCCATGAGTTTACCGACTATCGAAGTCAGACTGATAGGTCGGTAGTTTGACGGTTGGCTACGGTCTCCTTTCTTGAAGATAGGAGTCACATCCGCTTCACGCCAGTCTCTACGAACGCATTCAGTCCGGATTGACATGTTAAAGATTGCGCTCAGGTGTCGTGATACTTGATCGCGCACTTCTTTTAACACTTTAGGTAGAAACCCATCCGTGCCAGGTGACTTATTCGTCATTAGGCTAGTGATCTTTTTTTATTTTCCCTTCTGTGAAGTCCATATCCTTCAGCTTTTCCCCCAAGTAGGAATCCATTGGCTGGGGGATGGGACCACACTCTTCAGTAAACATTGAAGAGAAGTAGTCGCTGAGGAGGTTAGCATTTTCTGCATCTAAGTGCTTTAATGCCCCGCCCTCATTTCTCAAAGGGCGAATCGTTCGACGGATTGGTTTACGGGTGTTCACATATCCAAAAATCTCCTTGGGATTCTCTTTACAAAGTCTCGCCACTCGGAGTTCCTCAGACCGCTTAGCCGCCCTTATGCTGGACTTCACTCTCCTGGCTAGCCTCCGGTATTCGTCAAAGTCACCCGAGATCTTCGATTGCCGGTACAAAGTTCTCTTCTCCCCAAGCAGTTTGACGATTTCTCGATTAAACCACTTTGGTTGAACAGAAGACCGACGGGGACATTTCAGAGGGATGAAACGCGATTGAAGACTCATGAATGTGGTTTTGAAACTGTTCCACGAGTCTTCAACAGCAGCGCACACTTCTAGCCTTGCATCAGTCAGTCCAGAACGAAGACCTGCAAAGTCTGCTCTTCTTCTCAAATCGAATTTCCTCGATTTACTAGTTTTAAGCTCTACCTTCGGAACTTTGATAACAAATCTTATTAGTCGGTGGTCACTGCCACCGAGTTCTTCGCCAACAGAGAGGTCCTCAACGATGTCATCCTCAGAGGTGAAAACCAAGTCCAGGATATTGTCTCCTCTCGTTGGCTCTTTCACCCATTGAGTGAGGAACTCGTTGTTCCCGAACTCCAGGAGTAGTGCGTTCTCGCCACAGGGTTATCTGGTTTCCCAGTCAACTTGTGTGTTGAAATCACCCATGACGATACACACTCTGTCTTCGACAAGTTCTCCTAGTAGCTGGTACAGATCTCTGTCCTTTTCAAATAGTTGAGCAGGAGGTCTATAAAGCACCAGCGTCCTGTATTTGGCAGGACCTATTGCTAGGTCAGCACCTAGTAGTTCATGGTCGGATACGATGTTTCAATCCGTCGAGTTGAGAGTATCCTTGACATACAACATCACACCGCCACCCTCTCTGTCTGGCCTATCTTTCAGGAAGAGCTGGTAACCGGGAATCGTGAATTCATTTTCAAAATCTCGGTTTGAGGTTTTTATCCACGACTCCGTTATGGCCACCATCTCAGGTTCCTCTGTTGCTACGAGGCTACGGAGCTCAAGAAACTTATTCCTGATTGACCTCGCATTGAACAGAAGAACTTTCAGGGAGTCCCCAACTGTAGGACTCCCTACGCTCCCCCGTTTCCCGCTTTCTTTCTCTGTGGCGGGGTCACTCCCCTTTTTGTGACCTCAGAAAAGGTCGTTCCTCGAGTAATACGGGTGTACTGGTGTACGTCCTCCATTACTCGGGGTCTGACACTTCTTTGGGTCCGCTCCACAACCCCCTGATCATGTTCGCGAGTACAGCTTTTTCTTTAAAGGAAAGATGCACTCCGTCCCTTTTGTACAGGTCATTTCTCCCGTATAAGGTGCGGTAGGCGTCTACAAAAAAGACTCCTTCCGCCGTAGAAAGATCTCCCAGGTGTTGGTTTATGGAGACGTTCCTCGCGGGAGCATTGCGGTATGGACCTCGTCTTAGGAGTATCCCGACCACGACACGTCGGCGGGTTTTCAGCCCACAGTCGTCAACTCCTCCCATAACCGTGGTCAGAATCTTCCTGCTGGCGCCTACTTTTCCTCCTCGTAGGTAGAGATCGTTGCCACTTGCCATGAGGGCAACTACTGAGTTCTCAGAGATCTGAGATTTCTCAGCCTCCACCCTTATTTCTCCGTTCCCCTTTCCTGGAAGGCAGCTTACCTTCACACTGGTGCGAAGGCGGGCCGCTAGCAAGGGTTGTAGATCCCGCGCTTGGGAGTCACCGATCACGATGACCTTCGCGCATTTGGGTTCAGAGGACAGAGGCTTCCCTCTCACTATGGGCTCTTTCGATTCCTGTTTCTTTCCCACATTTTTTTCTTCGTTTTTTCTTCCGTTTCTACTTTCTCTTCTGTTTTATCTACGGTTTCTGCTTCCTTTCCTTTCTTACTCTTCCTTTTCTTCCTTTTGACGTCCTGAGTAACCCCAGCAGCAGCGGTGCTTGAGGGCTCAAAAGAGGAGCCATCCGCGTCGTTGGGAGTCTCTTGTTGCTCTTGCTCTACCTTGGTGCTGTCATCTCTGCAATGCTGGCTTCGAGACGACGGATTTGAGTCGCATGCTCAGATTCGAGGATTTTCACTTTTTCTTCCAGCCGTCGTGATTTTTCCTCAGAAGATTTGAAAAGTTCCCGAACTTCTGCCCTTAGGACGCAGTCTGTGCCGATACTTCCAGGGTGGCATTTTGAGAAACACCCCTCCGGAAAATCTACGCACCACTTGTCCTTTTGGCATATCGAGCAGGTATATTTTAACGCACCAAGTCCTTTCTTTCCAGTCATGCTGAACACTTTATATCTCTGAATACTTTGTGACCACTCAATAAAAAAGAAAGGGGGTGGCGAGTTCGCCCCGCGTGAGTCGCTCCCGCCTATCCATCGGAGAGGTTTTGGATCTTTCAAAAGGCACACCATGTGCTGCTGTTCGTCCGACCGAGTCGTCAAACCTCGGCGGCCGTGGCTCCCAACCAAGCAGCACTGATGGTCCCCGAAGGCGCCATCGATTTCTCACCAGGTGAACAACGGAGCAAGCCCCGTACTAAACTCCTGCTAGTTCCTTTCACGACGGCCAGGATCTCAGAGTAGCGTTCAATGGATATCCCGCAACACCAAGAGACTCGCCCCAAGGCTTTTTATTGGCCGGGCAACCAACCTGGGAACAAAGGGCCGTCACCTCGGACCAATGCTACCAGAGGCACCCGTCAACGGTCACTGGGAATGGTCAATAATTACGGCTGTCTGGCTTTGTCTTTTTAGGCTGTCTGGCTTTGTTCTGGAGGGTTGTCTTACAGGAAGCTCCTGATTCTCATTGTAAGATTGGGATATAATACTGATTTGGGTGTGTATTTTTCTTGTATTTATTTAATACATTAATCACTGTGTAATAAATACATTAGTGATCAATACTTTTGGGGCAGCAATCCTGAGCAAGAATTTTTTTGGTGAGTGTTAACTTTGTCCTTAGTAAATTTCTGAGAGTATGGCTGTTTGTATAGATGGTGAGAGCATGCCGTTTGAAAGTAGTGTGTATGTGGTGTGTGATGCATGTGGAGTTGAAAGGAGACTGAATGTAACTGAATGCTGTGTGTGTTTTCTGGAAGGGGAGGTTGAGTGAGGAATGTAAGTGGTTGAATGATTTGGTGTTTGAGGTGAGAAGAGATGCAAGTGTGCAATTGAAGGGTGAGATTAGTGCTAAGAGGGTGGAAGATAGGGCTAGGACTGGGAACAGTGTGGAAGTTGTGAGTGATGATGAATGGTGGGTGAAAATGGATAGGATAGATAAGTTAGGACAGATTAGGTGTTTGAAAAGGAAGGACATAGAACCTGTTAGGTTGACTAACAGATTCAATGTCCTGAGAGAGGAAGAGTGTGAAAGTGATTTGCCTGGTGTGATTGTGGATGAAAGCAGGATGGGTGGTAGTGTGACTGAGAGCAGGAGGTAGGGTAATATTAGGCCAAGACAGAATAGGAGAATGACTGAGGTGCTAGTGATGGGTGACTCTCAGATTAGGTATTTAGATAGGAAGTTGAATGATAGCAAGTGGAAGGGAATGAGAGTTTGTCTGCCGGGTGCTGGTGTAAGTGATGTTTGTGAGAGGTATGATAGGCTGGTTTCTGGGTGTGAGAGGGATGCAGTTGTGATTACGCATGTGGGAGTGAATGATGTAAAGAAGGTGGGTACATGTGAGTTACGTGAGCAGTATAAAAGGTTAGTTGAAAGGATGAATAAAAGCAGGGTAAAAGGTGTTGTTTCTGGTGTGCTTCCAAGATTGGATGTGGGGGTAGAATGGTTGTCGCGTGCAATTGGTTTGAATGAATTTGTGAAAGGACTGTGTGAGGAGTTAGGATTGGTGTTTGTAGATGTCTGGGGTGGGTTTTACAGTAATAGGAGGTTGTATGCGATGGATGGGCTCCATCTTAGTCGGGCAGGTGTTGAGGTTCTATGGGGGGAGCTGGATAGTGTGATTAGGTCCTTACGGGTGGGAAACTAGAAGCTGTTAGAGGTAAGGGAATAACAGGAATAGAGGGCAGGTATAGGAAATGGAAGGGATGCAGAGATAGAGGAATAGCTAGGGGGGAGGGCACACTGATGCCTTATAGGGGGACTAATGCACAAGTGAATGAGCAGATAACTAGGAATAAAAAAGCACAATGCAATGAAGATGGGAATAATAAAAAAAAACTTAAAAATATACTACACAAATGGTTGGAGTATAAGGAATAAGATAGATCTCTTAAGAGCGTTAGCGAGTGAAGAGAATTTTGATATAATTGCGATAACAGAGTCATGGCTTGATTTGGCAGGTAATCACTTTAAACCTGAGGTTGAGATTGAGGGCTTTAACATGTTCCATACAGATAGGAATAGGAAGAGAGGAGGAGGGGTTATTATTTATATTAAAGATAATCTCCAGTGTTGTGTAAACAGTACAATTAAATTAGATGATAACACAGAGTCATTATGGCTAAATGTAAAGGAAGGTAAAAACAAGCTTGTCTTAGGATTATTATACAGACCACCAAATCTTAGTAAGGAAGCTTCAAATCTTCTGTGGCAGGAGATAGAACGGGTATGTAGAAGTAAGCATGTGTGTATAATGGGCGATTTTAATTGCAGAAATATAGACTGGGAAGCTCTTGTGGGTGATCAGGAGGCTGAGGAATTTTTGAATGTTGTCCAAGATAATTTTCTGAGGCAGATTATTAAGAACCCACTAGAGGTAATAATATACTGGATTTAGTTCTGACAAATAGGGAAGAAGTTATTAAGAATACTGAGATTGGAGGAAATTTGGGTAATAGTGACCATTGTGAAATTAGATTCAAGATTTACCTTGAATTTACCTTGAATCCCGGTCGATAGGTACCCTCTTGGGTAATGAGACCGTACTGTTGTTTTTAGTTGATGTATGCAGAAGGGATTTTTCAATATGTGAATATATAACTGTGTAGGTCTTTGTGGTTTTTCCATTCTTTTTCTAATCTTGACTTAAAGATATTTACACTTTTGCTGGTTACAGTTTCTGTTGAGAGTTTGTTCCACATTGAAGTGACTCTTGTCGGGAAGAAATTGGCTCTTGGACCGGATGAGCTCTGCACTTGGTACTTAAAGCAGTGTCCTCTTGTGTTAGTCGAGAGACCCGGAGCAAACATTGACCTGTCGCACAGCTTACAGTGGTTTCCTATTTGCAGTTCGTCATGTCCATGTGAAATCTTATATAGTTGCATAACATCTGACCTCTGTCTTCTAAAGTATAGGGTAGGTAGATTAAGGGCTTTTAGTCTCTCTGAATAGGAGAGATGAGAGATACTGTGAACCATGCGTGTTGCTCTACGCTGTACCCTCTCTACCATATCTCTGTCTCTTTTAGTTTTTGGAGACCAGATTACTGATGCATACTCCAGATGGGGTCAAATAAGACTCTTGTACAGGGGGAGGAAGGCATCTTTGTCTAGATATTGGAATGTATGCTTAATTGCCCCAAGTATCTTGTTGGCTTTGTTGACTTGAGCTTGGACGTGGTTACTAAAGCTTAGATTGCAATCAATAAGGACTCCCAGGTCCTTCTCTTCCGTGGTGTTCTGTAGTTTGTGATCTGTTCCATTATCTCTTGTCATTTTGTATTTGTGCTGGGGGTTGCTATTTCCCATGTGCATTACTTTGCATTTATCAGGGTGGAACTTCATTTGCATTTTAACTGACCATTCTTGTAGCATTTTCAAGTCTGCCTGTAAACAGTTAGTATGGGAGTTGCCTTCACAGTTTTGGACAGCTGCATATATCTTTGTGTCATCTGCAAAGAGCGATATGAAGTTTTGTAGTTTGTCAGGTATATCACTGACAAATATCATAAAGAGAAGGGGGCCCATCACAGATCCCTGTGGTACGCCACTTATAACTGGTTTCCAACATGATGTTCTACCACTTACTACCACTCTTTGCCTACGTTCTGTCAAAAAACCACGGATCCATTACAGGAGGTCACCGACGATACCAAGTGACTTCACTTTTCTAAGTAGTCTTTCATGTGGGACTGTGTCAAATGCTTTTGCATAGTCCAGGAAAATGATATCCACTGGTAAGCAGTGACTGAGAGCCTCTGTCCATATATCCAGCGCTTCTAAGAGATTTGTTACTGTGGATTTTCCCTTAGAGAAACCATGTTGTTGGACACATCTAAGATTATTGGCTTTGATATGTTGTATCATTGCCTCCGAGATAATTCTCTCTAGCATCTTGCATATTATTGAGGTTAGAGATACTGGGCGATAGTTGGCTGGGTCAGCCTTATTTCCCTTCTTGTAAATGGGAGTGATGTTCGCTTCCCTCCACTGTTCTGGAAGCTCGGAGTTGGTGATGCTGGATTGGAATATTGCTGTCAGAGGTTTGGTTATTTCCTTTGCTACTTCTCTAAGAACTCTAGGGTGTAGGTCGTCTGTTCCTGGAGATTTATCAGTTCGAAGTGAATTCAGTTGCTTAAAAATCATGCCTCTGTAATTTCTATTGTTCCTAGTGCCTCATACTGGAGGGGTTTAGGCTCAAAGTCTGGAATGTTAATTCTGTCCTCTTGTGTAAAGGTCTTAAGGTATTGCTCATTTAGTGTTTCGGCTTTATCCTTATAGTCACTTACAAAGTTACCATGTGTATCCTTAACCACCTACGTCAGTTCGAGTTTTCCTGCGGTTGTTGACATAGTTCCAAAAGGCTTTGTTATTGGTCTTGGCCTCCTTTGCTCATTTTTTTTCAAATTCCCTACGGGCCTGCCTTGATGCATATGTAGCTGAATTTCTAGCTTCTGTGTAAGCTACCCAGTCAAGTTTGCTCTTTGTATTCAGATATCTTATCCATGCGTGGTACTTTTTCCTAGCTTTGCGGAAGGCATCCTTGTTCATCCATAGTGGTTTGTTCTTACTCTTTAAATTTTTTGTTGGTATATGATCCCTCACTGCCTTCATGATTCTTGATTCTAGTATATCAATGGCTTCTTGTGTCGACTTGCCCGCAAGCAATTCGTCCCATTCAATGCTTAGATCTTCTCTCATTTTTTCATAGTCTGCCTGCTCATAGTTCCATATTGTCCTCTTCTTTTCCTGAGGTGTTGTGCAGAAGATGAATTTGAAGTCCAATCTGGCATGATCACTTGCTCCTAGTGGCTCATGATGTACTAGTTGTTCAATCATTTCTTGCTCATTACTAAACACGAGATCATCCAATGTTGGAGTCTGCTCATTTCTATATCTAGTTGGCTGGGTGACGTGCTGATGTAAATATATATGTCGTACACATTCAACGAATCTGGATGCAGGATTTTCTATGTTCGGCGTTTGAGGTGATGGGTTCCAGGTGATACTCGGATGATTAAAATCTCCTGTGATGAGTAGATGAGTTTTCCGTTTGTTAGTTGCCCACCTGAGAGTATCATGTAACGCTGTGTCTTGTGTAGTTGCAAGTAGAGGCGAGCCGGATCTATAGATGATCCCTAAAAGCAAGTTGTTGTTGTGACTTCCCTGTATAGTTACCCATGTGCAGTCTTGGAATGAGTCCATTGG
This sequence comes from Ceratothoa steindachneri, assembly GCA_963969495.1. Lineage (NCBI taxonomy): Eukaryota > Metazoa > Arthropoda > Malacostraca > Isopoda > Cymothoidae > Ceratothoa > Ceratothoa steindachneri. The sequence goes on from OZ018319.1 coordinate 29,029,513, forward strand.
TGCATTGATCTGTTTAGCATTAGGTGTAGATCTTACATATATACATGTCCCTCTGGTATTTTCTGCATATAAATCACTGGTGAATATATCGTATCCCTGAATTTGCATAACAGATAACTCTGGCACTTTTCCATGTTTGAGTTTAATTTCTGTTATTAGTATTACATCATATTGCTTGTCATTTACTAAAGCACAGAGCTCGTCATATTTGTTCATAAGTGAGTTATCTGTATTGGTATATGAAATGGAATGGTATTGATAGTAGCATGAACAATGTTAAAATTCCTGACTTTAGAAGAGCAAATTATAATGGGCTAAGGATTTACCTGGAGGCAGTTGTACAGAAACCAGGCAATGAAATCAAATCAGGAATAGATTCAATGATATCAGTTAGTGGAGACAATAATCACCAGGAGGAAGAGATTACAATTGAAGAGGAGTATGAAAGAATAATTGAGCAATTAATTACAGGTCAGATGATTAACATTCCATATAAGGAGATTAGGACTAAAAATAATGACCCAAAGTGGATGACAGATAAAATTAAGCATTATATTGGCATTAAAAAGGGCATTTATAGGAAAATAAAAAGTGGAGAAGATCACTTAAGGCAGAGATATAATGAACTAGCAAGAGATGTTAAAAAGTTAATTAGAGTAGCAAGGAGAAATTACGAAATTAAAGTGGCAAATAGGGCAAAGGAAGATCCTAAAAGTTTTTATCAATTATACAAAACTAAGGTTAGAGATAAAATAGGCCCACTTATAGATTCCAATGGAGAATTAGTGAGTGATAGGGACTCAATGGCTGGAATGCTAAATGACTTTTTTCTCTCAGTATTTACACAGGAGGATACTCTAAATATACCCGAGGTGTCAATGATCTTTCGGGGTAATGATGAAGAGAAATTAAAGGATATCTTAATCACAAAGGAAATTGATAAAATCAAAAGTAGTAAAGCACCCGGTCCTGATGAGGTCTTTCCTAGAATTTTGAAAGAATATAAGGATGTGTTAAGTGAGCCCCTAGCATGCATCTTTAGAAAATCATTGGAGAGTGGCATGGAAGAAAGCCAGGTAACACTTCAGATTCGGGGTGCACGGTAGATGGCGCTGTTAGTCAGCTACAATTTTGGGCTACAGCATATCTCTTATGACGTCAGACGGTAGCGTCAGATGTGAACAATATCAGCGTAATATTTTTTGTATATGAGTATATACTGGGGGGCTGTGCCCCCCAGACCTCCCCCAATTGATTGAAGCTCAGGATCATCGCAGGGTGGTCTCCCTGCAGTGATATCTCCCCTACGAGCAGTCCCCTTGAATTTCCTAGGGGGTTTTTCTCCCCAGCAGCTTTTTTACTGGCAGAAAAACCTAACCTAATAACAACCAATTCTTACTTTTATAGGTTTCTTGATTAGTTTATGTGCCTCTAGATAATCTAAAGGTTTTTCACGATCATACAAAGTAAAGCCGAATTTGAATAACAACGAAGCACATGGAGAGCACGAAAACACAATAATGAAAGAAAAAAATTTGCAAAACGGGTCCTATTTATAAGCTACGATGTTGCCAGGAAGAAGCTGTTATCATTCGCAGTAAACAAAAAATACGAAAACAAAACCAAAAACAATAAAAGACATCAAGAAACCTTAACTAACTTAGAAAAAAACTATAAACGAGCAGAGCACAGATATTTAGTAAATAATAGACTAAAAGTTACAAATCCCCAAAACAACAAAAAATATATAACGCAGTGATCGTCACATCTGATGCTACCGTCTGACGTCATAAGAGATATGCTGTAGCCCAAAATTGTAGCCGACTAACAGCGCCATCTACCGTGCGCCTCGAATCTGAAGTATTACCGAAAGCCAATGTGATACCTATATTTAAGAAAGGGGATAAAACAAATATGTCTAATTACAGACCAGTAAGTTTGACATCAGTGGTAGGGAAAATGATGGAATCTATTATAGCAAGGAATATTAGAGATCACTTGGATAATCATAAGTTGATAAAAGAATCACATCAGGGCTTTAGTAAGGGTAAATCCTGTCTGGCTAATTTGCTGTCTTTTTATAGTAAGGTGTATGAAGCAGCAGATAATGATGAAAACTATGATATTTTATACTTGGACTTTAGTAAGGCTTTTGATCGAGTGCCACACTTACGGCTTGTGAGCAAAGTTAAAGCACACAGGATCGATGGCAGTATATTTAGGTGGATTCAGTCATGTCTTGGTGACAGACAGCAAAGAGTTAGTATAGATGGAGTTAAATCTGAGTGGGGGTGTGTTAGCAGTGGAGTTCCGCAAGGATCTGTTTTGGGTCCCTTGCTATTCTTAATTTATATTAATGATCTTGACATAGGTATAAGTAGTGACCTGAGTAAATTTGCTGATGATACTAAGCTAGGTAGGGCCATTAGGGCTGATGCTGATGCTGTTGTAATACTCACAGGAATTGACCATTCTGTCCAATTGGGCCGAGAAATGGCAAATGAAGTTTAACATAGACAAATGTAGTGTACTTAGTATAGGTAGAAATAATCCATTGAATAGTTATAAATTAAATGGGAGAATTTTAGGGAGGACCGATTGTGAGAGGGACTTGGGTATTTTGGTAACTTCAGACCTTCATCCTAGAAAGCAATGCCTAAATGCTAAGAATAAAGCTAATAGGATATTAGGATTCATTAGGAGGAGTGTAAGCAATAAGAGTGCTGAAGTCATTCTAAAACTGTATCTGGCGCTAGTTAGGCCTCATCTAGACTATGCAGTACAATTTTGGTCACCATATTGTAGGAAGGATATTGATTTGCTTGAGTCTGTGCAGAGAAGGATGACAAAGATGATTGGTGGGCTAAGGAACTTACCTTATGGTGAAAGGCTCAGAAAACTAAATCTACATACATTGGAAAGGAGAAGAGTCAGAGGGGAACTGATTGAAGTCTTCAAATGGGTAAAAGGATATAATAAAGGGGATCTGGGTAAGGTTCTTATACTTAGTGAACATGACAGGACACGTAGCAATGGGTTTAAGCTTGATAAGTATAGGTTTAGGAAAGAGATTGGGAGGAATTGGTTTACAAATCATGTGGTAGATGAATGGAATAGGCTCACTAGACATGTGATAGAAGCCTCCTCTCTGGGTAGTTTTAAGAATAGATTAGATAAATATATGGATGAAGCTGCTAGATGGGACTGACTTCTTTTTATGTACATATGTATATATTTTTCTAAGGAGTGGGGAGATTATATTTTGCGGTTGCATGAATGGACATAATCCTCTGGATGCATTTTATGTATATTGTAGATTAGATCTGACGAACTCCTGTAAAGGGTGACAATGTTGATGGCTTTTCTCTGGTAAGAAATCTTTTGTGTGTTGACTGGAACAGGAGCTGCCAAGTGTAGGCCATGAATGGTCTTTTGCAGTCTCCTTCTTTTCTTATGTTCTTATGGGTTAACGGGGCACTACCCTCATCCCATTCATCGTGCCCCAACGCCTAGGACACCTCTAGTCCTAGTCTCTCGCAACCAGTGAGCGTCGATTGGGGTTGTTTATAGAGGTTCCAAAGCCTCTCTTCTGACGCATGAGGTAGCTGCCAGGTCCTTATATTTAGAAAGATGTAAAAAAGGGTGAGAATGACTTGATAGTAGTAGGTGTTTTTTTTTATATAATAAGTTGAAGAGATAGGATGAAAGTGAAAAAGGAGAAGCGAGTAGAAAAAAAGAATGACGCACTTAGTCTGAAACCTCGTTTCCGAACCAATCAACAAGGGAAGCCCGAACAGGGGTACCCAAAAGAGAGGTACCCCCGCCGACATAGCTCGAAAAGTCACCTCTCCCTCTACTTGAGAGAGAGAGAGTGTGTGTGTGTGTGTAACAACAAGGAAATAAGGTACCCTAGAAGACCTTACAGTCCATTCAAGGAGGGTACCTTTGGACTAGCAGTTGAGCGGGCACATCTCTGCTCAAATACTTTACGTCCTTTCACGGCCATTTTTAAAGAGAGGGAGAGAGAGAGAGAGAGTGTGTGTGTGTGTGTGTGTGTTTTTCCAAGACAAATTGGTGCGGTTAATGTAGTGGCATTATTAGACAACTGCTCTACTTCGTGTCCAGCGTGACACCCTTCATCCTCAAACTGGAAGACTGCAGTTAGTCAATACTTCTACAGTGCCCTCCAAAAGTCTATTTCAAAGTATGCCCTTAATGAAAGTCTCATTTGCCATCATAGAAAACCGTTTTGTTTAATATTTTAACAGCATTATCTTAGCCAAATACATTCGAAAGATAAAAAAAGTTACACGATAAATTGGTTCAGTTAATGTAGTGGCATTATTAGACAACTGTTCTACTTCAGGTCCAATGTGACACCCTTCATCCTCAAACTGGAAGACCGCAGTTAGTGAATTCTTCTACAGTGTCTCCCCCAAGCACATTTCAAAGTACCTCCTTTATGCAAGTGTTATTTCCTGTCATAGAAAACCATTTTTATTAATATTTTAACAGTGTTATCTTAGCCAAATACATTCGAAAGATGGAAAAAGTCCCAAGATAAATTGGTGCGGTTAATATAGTGGCATTATTCGACAACTGCTCTACTTCAGGTCCAGCGTGACATTCTTCATCCTCAAACTGGAAGACCGCAGTTAGTCAATACTTCTACATTGCTCCAAAAAAGCACATTATTAGAACATTTATGAAAGGCAGGCTATTATTTTCTTCTTTTTCTAAAGTAAATTTAATTGACAGAACCAATGATTAATAAATAAAAGAAAACCATCAAGGTCAAAATCTTCCTTTAGAATTCCCAGGACATTGTCTACGTAGCGGTACCAAACAATTTGAGTGGACCAAACTGGGGAATTAGCCTTGTTTCAAAATATTCCATAATTTAATTTTAAAGAATCTTGTCGCCTATGGACGCAGCTAAGGTGGACCTATACGTGGGCCAGCAGCACTGTCCCCTTGACTCCTGGTATGAAGACTGGAGGGAGTTTGTATTGCTGCTGGGGTAGCCTGGTATTGGGGGCTGATCGGGCACAGTAGCCAGCCACTTGTCTAGCCAATACTTACAGATACTTACTTACAGAAGACTTCATGGAAGAGGCTTATGCCTGTGACTCCAGATCTATATTATCTTTGCCTTGTAATTGTATTTCAATTCTTGATTAAACCAAAATTTATCAAGTCTGACCTCAAACTGGTTGACTGATGCTGCTGCAATCACCCACTCAGGCAACTGATTCCAGTTATTTATCACCCTACACGGGAAAGCATACTTCCTTATATCCAGCCGTGACCTTGTCTTAAAAAGCTTCAGTGAATTTCCCCTGCTGATGTTTTCTTCTCGAAGTTTCAATATGCCTTGACTACATTCCCCATCATATTTTCCAGTGAGTATCTTGTAGGTCTCTATTAAGTCTCCTCGTGCTCTTCTGTATACCAGTGTTGGTAGGTTCAGCTTCCTTAGTCTCTCTTCATATTAAGTCCTTTAAGTTCCGGCACCATCCTTGTAGCCCTTCATTGCACATTCTCCACCATCTCAATGTCTTTAACCAGGTGAGGACTCCATACTTGATTAGCATACTCTATATGCGGTCTTACCAAAGCTACAAACAAAGCTTTAAATATCGTTGCATCCAATGTAACAAAGGTCCTTCTGATTATTCCCACTAATTTGTTGGCTTTATTTACTATCTCTGCCAGGTGATCTACACAACTCAATTTATCATTGATTATTACTCCCACATCCTTCTCAGAAGTAATCTTTTTCAGCTGCTTCTCCATTTGGTAACCTTGATCTTCAATAGTTGTTCTTCCTATTCTCATATAACTACACTTATCTGGATGAAAACTCAACAACCATTTTTCACTCCATGAGTATACCTCCTGCACATCCTGCTGCAGCTTTTGACAATCCTCTTGATCTTTTATGCATCTAAATATCTTTGTGTCGTCTGCATACAGGTATACTTCGCTGTCATTTACTATACTATCGGGGAGGTCATTGATAAACAAAACAAACAACAATGGTGCGAGAACAGTGCCCTACGGCACTCCACTTGTCACTGGCTTCCATCTTGACATTTTCCCCTTCACCACCACTCTTTGTTGTCTCTGTGTTAGGAATGCTGCAATCCACTCTTGGTACTGCTTTCCAATTCCATAACTACTAATTTTACTGAATAGTCTTCTATGTGCAACTCTATCGAAAGCCTTCATAAAATCACAATATATTACATCCACTGCATGTCCATCATCAATAATTTCAGTCCATCTGTCCAGAATCTTTATGAGCTGTAGCACCGTTGATCATCCTGAGATAAAGCCATATTGCTTGTCAGTAAATAAACTATTGGTTCTCATATGTGCCATTATCTTCTTCCTTATCATTGTCTCAAATATCTTACAGATTATACTTGTTAAACTGACTGGCCTATAATTTTCTGGATCACACTTGGAACCCTTTTTAAATATAGGAGTAATATGAGCAATTAGCCAATCTTGGGGGAGTTCCTTATGTTTAAAGGAGTACTGATAAAGTATTTCTAAAGGCACTACTAATTGTTCCATAGCTTCTTTTATAATCCTAGAGTGGATTCCGTCAGGTCCTGGGAATTTATGCCTCTTTAGATTTTTAATGATCTTAATTTTTTCCTTATTAATTTCCAGGTGATTCAGTGTTGGTACATTTTTCATCACACAGTATGGTACCTCATCTTCTGGCTCCATGACAAACACCTTCGAAAATTGCTTTGCTAAAACTTCAACTTTTTCCAGATCACTTTCAGTTTTTCCATCTTCAGCAGTGCCCTTGTATAAGTCAGGAATCCTTCGTTTTCTTTTTGTCTTAGTCTGCACATATTTCCAAAATATTTTAGGATTATCCTTCACATTTTTTGCAATCTCCCTTTCTTTTAGTTTTACAGCATTTCGGGTTTCTTTTCTAATTTGATTATTCAGTTTTCTGTACTCCTTCTCAGTCTCTAAATACTCGTTCTTAGTAGATACATTCAGATTACTCTTCAAGGATTTCATTCTCATCCACAACCTCTGTTTCTTCTTTATCTTAGACCATAATTTCTTATTCATTGGTAGATTGCTATTCGTCCTTTTCCTGGATTGATTTAAATTCCCCATCTTTCTTGTGGGTACACTCTTATCTATTGCAACATACAATTTTGACTTGAATCTGCTCTACATTTCCTCAATATTGGTAGCCTCGGATAGGTATTTCACCCAGTCAATATTAATATTAAGTTCCCTTCTCAGCAACTCATAATCTGCTTTTTCATACAAATACATAGTTTTTCTATCATGAGCCACGATCTCCTCCATATTACATGTAACTTGTATCACAGCATGATCACTTCTCCCCAGTGGATTTCCAATCATGACCTCTTCAACTATTGATTCTTCATTTGTGAAAAATTAATTTAGGGTATTATCCACATTTTCACCCCTTATTCTTGTAATTTCCTCCCTACTGGGTCAAAAAGCAATCGCACACCTTTTCCACAAATTTTGTTCCAAAATCATTCATTACAGTATTAGTCGTGCAATTTTTCCAATTTATTTGTGGCAAATTAAAGTCTCCCATCAAAATCTTAAATGTAGCCTTCATCTCAGTTACCTCTTGCAATAAATCCAGCAACAGTTGGTCATTTTCCTCCTGGCTATTTGGACTCCGATATACTAGAGTTAGGTTAAGTTTCTCTCCTTGAAGCATAATTTCCAGACAGCAATACTCACAGAAACATGAAACCAAATCCCCTTTACTATACTTAATGCCACTTTTCACGTATATCAAGAGACCTCTACCTTCATTACCCAAAACATTACTTTCTTCTATCTCATACCCTTCGATGTTGTATTCTTCAAGTTCTCTTCGATATCTAAAGTGCTTAGGTTTAACTTCAGAGAGGACAATAATGCTTGGCTTATCACTTAATGTATCAAGTAACGGCCTTAATTCTAAAAACTTATCAAAAGTATATACATCCACATTTTTTATTTTTCTGAATATATTATTTCTCACTTCTGAGTCAGTGAGTGCAGCCAGTATTGGGCGATCTCGGCCTTCTACCTTTTTCCCAAGCCTTATCAGTTCTTCCAAAACTGTAGTCATATCCATTACCTCCTGTTTTTTCTGAGATGCCTGATGTCCTCCAATTGCCCCATGTACTACATTTACTTCATCAGTACTTGATTTCTTTATTTCAAGTATATTGATTTCAGCTCTCTCCATCCGTGAACTCAATTCTTGTACAGTCTCCCTGTCCCCATTAATATGTTCATTAGTATCCACTGTTCTAGCCTCCAGTACTACTACTCTAGCATTAATGTTGTTAAAATCTTCTTTATCCATTTTGACTGTCTCTCGTATCTCCTTAACCTCTTCCTGCAGTACATCTTGTTTCTCAATTAAGTCTGCTTGTATCTTCTCCAGTTTCTCAATATGAGATTTTAATTTTGCACATCCTTTCTTACAGGAGATGCAGTGCCATGTAAACTGGGATCCTGCCTCTTCTTCCACCATAAACTTATAAACATCCTCAGGTATCCGCTCACATTTGGCATGATACTAAGTCACACAGATATCACATAAGAGTGCCATATCATTATCTCTTACCAGTCCACTGCATCTCCCACAGCAATCACCTACATTTTCTGTTTCCCCTGAAGACGCTTCCATTGTTGTTCTACTTACTTTTCGTCTTCCTCCACCAGAGTCCATCTGTTTACTCACTATATTTTGCTAGATCACCAATATAAATGCAAATTTAAAGTATATCTTGTGTTCAAATATATCTCAATCAAGCTTATGGTGTCTAAAGATGATACTGTATAGCAGCAAACAACCTCAAAGGCATGAATTCAAGAGAGCACAAGCAACACATCCGCCACTGCCACTGCTATTATGTCCGATGGAATACCCGTCAGGTTTCTTATTGTAGGGGCTACTGCGTTAAAAAGTCGTGCTCCATTATAAGTGAAACTTGTTTATTATGGTTAGGGAAATAATTCAGCATGGTGGTACAGAATATTTATTTTACTTGCCCCCGGTCTGAGTCTGCTCTCTTAATGGGGTTATTGTGGGGACTTAGTAAAGTTACTTAGCGACTCTGGCTGAGCTTAGTACTAAGGTTGCCGCCTTGTCTGCTTGGGGTAGCCTGGATGACAGAGCACAGCTTGTAAGTCTGGCTGCTGAGGTGCGAGATTTGCATGCTGGTGTGGCTTCAGGCACTGGATCCTCTATTTCCAGGGAGGAAGTATTACAGGCCGTTAAGGAGGAAACAAGAGAGCTTGTCTTCTTCAAACTTTGCCAGTGACTTCAGAGAAGTAACTTCGGTAAACCTGAAGATCCATACCCCACGAGCCGTACTATGGGTTGCTATATGGGGGGGTACACCCGCCCATATCCCCTGCTCACTACGCTCACCCTCAGAAACAAGTAATAAAACAAATTAATCACAGTTGAGTGAAACATGTTCAGAGGTGGGAAAAGATAATAGAGAATTTAACTATGAAATGGATGGGCATTGGCTGAGCTCAGAAGAGGATGAGAAAGATCTAGGAGTAGTAATAGATAAGTCATTAAGGCTTTCTAAGCAGTGTATTGAAGCAAGAAATAGGGCAAATAGAGTGCTGGGTTTCATTAAGAGAAATGTCAGTTACAAAAGTAAGGAGGTTATTCTTAAACTCTATAACTCTTATGTTAGGCCACATCTAGAGTACTGTATACAGGCATGGTCCCCACATTTTAGACACGATATTAACCTTCTCGAGTCAGTGCAATGGAGGGCAACAAAGATTATTCCTTCCCTGAGGCACCTTGAATATATAGATAGACTGAGGGTATTAAATATGTTCTCGTTCGAAAGGAGGTGTGTGAGAGGGGACATGATTGAGCTCTTTAAAAAATTTTCCGGGATAGATAAATTGGATGTTAGAAAGTTTTTTGAGTTAGATGATGGAAATTGGACTAGAGGTCACCACTTGAAAATTAAAAAGCAAGGGTGTAAGTTGGATTTAAGAAAATATTTTTTCACCAATAGAGTGGTGGACTTGTGGAATAAATTGCCGTGGAGGGTAGCAGGTAGTCCAAATTTAAATGTATTTAAGAGTAGGTTGGATGAGTTTATGGGGAGGGAAGGTTGTGATGGTTCCTAAGTTTTGTATATATTAATATTGTTTGTATATATCTATAGCTGCATGATTTAGTTCTTGACAAGCCTTGATTGGTGATACCCTTGTTTCTGGATGCAATCCTCTGGATGTAGTTTTCCTGGGAGTTTGGGTGCCTAAAAAAAGAGGCCGTTTGACTCGGATGACCTATGATGAGCCCTTGTGGCTTTTGTCATCTGTTATATTATATTGTGGGGGACTTTGATTTTGTCTTCCCCTGGTGATGGTGCTTTTTGTGGGTGGGTTTTTGACGGATGCGGATGACCTTTGATAGGCCCTTGTGGCTTTTGTCATCCGTGTAATTATGTTATGTTATGTTATGTTAATGCGAGTAGAAAGCTCACAGGGTATGGATCTTCAGAATTACCGTAACTTCTAATAAAAAATTAATAAAAAAAGCAATAAACTAATTAATGGTTTATGCAAAAATTGTTCTGGTCCAGCAAGAGATCAGTCATCTCAGAATGTAAACAATGATGTAGATGATGATGATAAGGCCTTGTCATGTGATTTGTATCATTCTTGGTTTCATATAGAGTATATAAATGTAAGTGTGAGCAAATATAAAGCTATTTAAATCATTGGAGGCTTTAGTTAAATGGTTATGTCTACTTTAGCTAAAATTTCTTCTTTAGATGCCAGCATTAAGGATATGGAGCAACATATAGATGTTACCATTCAAAAAAGTGGAAGATTTTATGGATGAGAAATTTGAGAGAGAGAAGAGGAGAAATAATTTGATTATATTTGGATTCATAGTTTATATAAATGATCTTGGGGAGGTTGTAAATAGCAAAGTGTCAATTTTTGCTGATGACACTAAATAAGCAGCTGTAGTCAAAGAAGTTGAGGGTAGCTTTAAACTGCAGAGTGACTTAAATAAGTTATTCTCTGTATAGCATTCAATTTGTATCCCTTAAATTTCCTCTCTGTAATTCAATTTAATTTTGTATAATAATAACTTCAAATCATAAATTATTGTAAGATTATAATATATCCTATTTTTGTTAACTTGAATCATTACATTCCCATGATAACTAGGAGAGTTCAAATCCACATTATCATTACGGTACATTCAGTAAAAACCAAAACAACAAAATTTATGTATGTACTGATTATTGTATTTGCTAAGGCCAAAATCATTCATGCAATAGTTAAAACCTCTACATAACGGTGAAGGAGACAAAGTAGTATGCATGGAAGCACTGGAAATAAAACTTAGTCTATATCAATGAATGCTCCCCCTTTTTGAGAGTAAAGAAACAGGAAGACATCATTAAGACTATTAAAGAAGGAAAATGCAAATGGGCATTCAAAGGAAAGACAGGAAAAGAAGATGAGGAAGAAGTGCAAAAACTCTTATTGGAGGACAAAATACAAATCTAATAGGGAATTTAGCTACGAGATGGATGGGTATTGGCTTAATTCAGTTAAAGATGAGAAGGACTTAGGAGTGGTAGTGGATAGGTCACTGAAATTTTCAAAGCAGTGTATTGAGGCAAAAAATAGAGCAAATAGGGTGCTAGGTTACATTAAAAGAAATGTTAGCTACAAGAGTAAGGAGGTCATCCTTAAACTATACAACTCTTATGTCAGGCCACATTTAGAGTACTGTATACAGGCATGGTCACCACATTTTAGACATGATATAAACTTATTAGAGTCAGTACAAAGGAGGGCAACAAAAATAATACCATCCATGAAGCACCTTGAATATGAAGATAGACTGAGGGTATTAAATATGTTTTCATTTGAAAGAAGGTGTGTGAGGGGAGATATGATTGAGCTTTTTAAAATCTTTTTTGGGATGGATAAATTGGATTTCAGCAAGTTATTTGAGTTAGAAGGTAGTAATAGAACTAGAGGCCACCACTTAAAGATTAAAAAACAGAGGTGCAGACTGGATGTTAGAAAATATTTTTTCACTAACAGAGTGGTGGATTATTGGAATAGTTTGCCACCTGAGACTGTAGACAGCCCAAACTTGAATGTTTTCAAGCGCAGATTGGATGATTATATGGGGATGGAGGGTTAATTTCTTACTTTTTGGTATGGGGATATGTTTCTTGACTCATTTCTGTGGATGCAGTTTCTTTTTATTGTATATTTTTGGGGACTTTGATTTTGTTTTTGACAGACTCCTATGGAGGCTTTAAATTATATATTGTAGATGCATGGTTGGACATAATCCTGCTGCACCCTGTATTAGCTGGAAGGCAGAATTTGAGCAAAAACCAACCCTAAAGATGTATAGTAGGTATATGACAGGGATCAAGGAAGAGAATGACAACACCTATGGGTCAGTACTCTTATATAGATGCTGTACTAACACATTAAATCTGAATTGGAGAGCAGCATTTATAGGAGGAAGCACACAGTGTTTGATGTGTAATGAAAGAGTAGAAGAAACAGTGGAACATTTTGTAAAATGATGAGAAGGACTAAAAGAAATAGAAAGGATTTCATATTGGATGATGAAACAGTGAAAAATATATTAAACTGGTGAGAATAAAAGTTGCGAACAAATGATTTACTGAAATAAAGACTACTTAAATAGAATCTAGAGCTTCAGAAAATCTATAGAAGAGCATTACCAAAACCAAGGAAACTGAGTAAATTTAGATTAGAAATACAATATAATGAAGAAAATATATATACAATATGAGTAAATATACCACAGCACAGAAGGAAGAAAAATAGCAAATGCTCAGCGCTGATGAGAAAGCAAAGCTGAACTACTTTCAGATCAGATCAGATTGTAAGATAAGGACGAACAGGTAGAAATTTACAATAATTTATTTATTTATATCCCATCTTTCGTCTTGCTCATGAAGATGGTTGTCTCTGAGAAAAACAATGAGGGAAAGATTGGTGGTTAAGTATATGAGCAAAAGTATCTTAATAACACATTATTATTTATTTAAGAATAGAAGATTGAAAGATGGCTGAGAAAATGAGTTTGATTGAAATAAAGGTGAGGTGGATGAGCTGAGGGTAATATGTGAGGAAAGAGGGGTTAGTACAAGAGGCTAAGGCAGTGCTAGTGGAGAGACTAAAGAATGTGGAAGTGGCAAGAGAGGTGATTGTGGATTATGAGCCTGCGGAGGAGAGTGAGTAATTAAATAGGGGAGGAAAGGTAGGAAGGGTCACAGTGGATAAAATGTACAGTCAGATGAAGGATAGGAATATAGTGATAGTGCACAAACTGGGAGAGAAGTCTATTATGTGAGAATTGAAAAATGTGGGTTTATATCAAGGATAAAGTTAGAATGAAGGAACCAGAGGAGAGCATATTTATATGCAAGGAGTATAAGAAACTAGGAAAAGAACTAATATACCTAAGGAATACTTTGGAAAAACTAGGCTTGGAAGAAGAGGGTTGAAGTGGTAGGACAAGCTAACATACGACTGACAGAAGACTTAGATGGGAGTGAAAAGATGCCAGTAGAGCAAGAAAAAGCACAGATAGAAGAAGAGCATGCATATGGAGAGAGAAGCATAGACGGTGAAAGAAGGGAGGCAGGCAAAGGAACAAAAAATAGGAATACTGCGAGTGACCAGGGAGTGGAACAGGAAAATAGGAAGATGAGAAGAACAAGTGAATGGGGGAAGGACAAAGGAAATAGGAAGGCCAGACAGGAGGGAGAGAGAAGGAATGAACTAGAAGTGAAAAGAAAGGGAGAAGAGGTGGAGAGTAGGAGGACAGAACAAGAGGTTGTAGAAACTGAAGAGTTAAAGGACAGAGAAAGGCCAGATGTTATGGCTGAAGTGAGAGAGAACCGCCATGAAGAGGAGAGGATAAGTCAGCAAGAACAAACAGAGGAGGATAGGGGTAATGGACAGCAAGATAGGTCGAACAGTAAGAGTAGCAAGCTGTGGATATTTGGGGACAGTATTGTGAAGAACCTACACACACAGTTTGAGTGGTTCTCTATGGAGGTAAATGTTGTTGCCATGCCAGATAAAGACATAGTGGATATAACTAAAGAAACTGAAAAGGTATGCAGAGAAATGGCAGAAGGAGACTGGATGGTGATACAAGCAAGTGGGAATGGGCTTATGAAGAGGAGTGCTACAGAATACATTAAAGCTATCGGGGCGACTCGTAAGAGAAGTGAAGGCTAGGCACCCTGTAGTGAAGGTAGCTGTGGTCCCAATAATGCCAAGGTGGTATGAAGGATATACCTATGTAAAGAGGAGGAAGGAGTTAAACAGAAGGATAAGGATGAGGACAATTGAGGAAGGAGGAAACACTATTGAAATAGGAATACTGGTTAAGGACAGATGGAGTCCACCTCCAAGGTACTGGGACCAGTGAAACTAGTGAGAGAAATAAAGAGGTGGACTTGGGCACTGAGGCAAGTGGAGCAGGTCAAGTGTAAAGATAGATAGGGTAAAGGGCCAAAGTGGCCGTGGGCAAATATGAGGAAGAGGAGAGAGGAAAGCGGGTACAAGGGAGTCAAGGTAGGATCCTTGAACTGCCAAGGAATGGTCCTAGGCGAGAGAGAAGTGATTGTAAGGGAATGCAAAAGAGCAGGAATAGAGATAATGGCATTAGCAGATATAAGGGTCATTGAAGATCAAATGGATATTGGTGGCTATCATCTGAGGGGGAAAAGCAGGACACAGGAGGAAGATGGATACAATGGAGTAGGTATAATGGTTAAAGAGGGCTATCTGGTGTCAGAGGAGATGGAACTGAATAAAAGAGCAATACAGAGAGGATTGGAAGGAAGGCTACATACATATAGGGTCACAAGGGGCAGAACTGACCTGGTTAGTGATGGTGGATTTTAATGCTCATGTGGGCCTACTGGGGGAAGAAATAAACGGCAATGGAAGAAGTGGGTATCGATGTATAATTGAAAACGATGTAATTTTGAAGAATCTAGAAGTACAAAGAATCCCAACCTGGCAACGAGGAGAGAGGAGGAGTGCAATAGATTTTGCTATAATGAACAGAAAGTGTGGCAACATAGATGAAGGCATATGTATTGATGTGGATCAGGAAATAGGGATCCAAACTGACCCTAAAGCTATAATAGTAAATGTGAAATGGGACCCTGTATGGGAAAAGAAAAATGGAAAGTGGAGATATATATGGAAGAGAAAAGGGGTGGATTGGGGAGCATATGAAAATGAAATGGAAGAAGCATTAGCAGGACTAATAATCTCTGAGGATATGAGGGTTAAATATATGCAGTTGGAAGGAAAAATTAAAGAGGTGGTGAGGCAAAAGATTGTTGAAAAATGGATCAGAACAGGAGGGAAAAGGTCGAGCATGGGGTGGTGGAACAAAGAAGTGGAGAAACTGTACTTAACTAGGAGAAGGATGAATAATCAACTAAGGCAAAGTAATGAGAGGGGAGAGGGTTGAGGCAGAATGAGTGGAAAGGATGGAACTGGAATATAGGAAGCAAAAGCAGAAAGTTACACAAGTAATCTGGGATGCAAAGACCAAGGAGGAGGAGGAAAAAATAAGACAGTGGAGCAAGTTGGGTCTAAATGGCTGAGAAAGAGAGCAGTGGAGATATCTGAAAAGGGCCTTAGAAGGGTACAAAAGAGAGGACAAAGTAATAAGGAAGACACCAGAAGGAGAATGTGAGGATGAGGAAAAAATAAGATACAAATTGAAGAATATTGGGGAAAAATCATTCAGGCAAGAGAGAGATGGGAAGAAATTGGAGTTAATGAGAAACTTCAGTATGCAGTACAGGAATTAAAGGATGAATGTATAGGAATCAACAGGGAGGACATAGAGTATGGGTTGAAAAGGTTAAAAAATCATAAAGCAATGGATGAAGAAAGGATAGTTGGTGAGTTTCTGAAATATGGGGGAGAAAGGATGAAGGAATTACTGACAGCCTAATTTAATGATATCCTAGTGAATGGATGGGTGCCTGAGACTTTTCAGAAAAGTAGGATTAATTTGTTGCACAAAGGTGGTAATAAAGACAAAAACTGATAGAAAGCTACAGGCCAGTAGCATCATGACAAAGAAACTGAAGGAGTGAGATGAACGTGAAGGGATACTTGGAGATGAGCAAAATGGTTTTAAGACTGGAAGAATAGCCTTAGACTATCTATTCTACAGAATGTAATAGAGAGGGTAAGAAAACAAGGGGGTGTGCTATATGTCTGCTTTCTCAATATAGAGAAAGCCTTTGATCGAGTTGATAAAATGAAATTGTTTGTGACACTGAGACTTGGGGATGGATGAAAATATTCTAAATGTGATAGAAAAACTATATGAGAATAATAAAGTCAAACTCAATCCGAAAGGTATAGAAACAGGTTGGATGGTGAATGACGTCGGGGTTAGACAAGAGTGCACCATGTCTCCTAGCTTGTTCAGTTTCTTCATTGAAGAACTTTTGGGGAGAGTAAAGTGGGAAGGTCAAGGAGCCATGGTTGGAGATCGCATATTGACAACCCTGGGATTTGCAGACGACATAGTTCTGGTTAGTGAAACAGCACAGGGTTTGCAGAGACTTTTGAATGTGGTGTACCAGTATGGGGAAGAATGGATAGTAAAATTTAGTAGAGGAAAGTGCAAAATAATGATATTTGGAGAAGGAAGAAATTAAGGATGGATCCTAGGAAATGACATCCTAGAAGTTGTAAATGATTATAGATACTTGGGTATAACAGTCTGCAACCAGAAAGATATATTTGAGAAGCATAAAGGGACAAAATGAGGTAAATAGGCTAAAAATGACTGGCATGCTGAGGAACATGGTAACTAACCCAGCAAATAAGCTTAAAATGATAGCTTATTAAGAAATTGAGTCGAAAAATTATCCTCAAAGCATTCTGTAAACTTACAACCTGCTCTATCCCTTCCTATCATATTTTCCCAGTCCACAGAATTTAAATTAAAGTCACCAAGTATAACTCTATCTACTTCACATCCTTTACTTATTTCCCTTATCATTAGCTCATTAATACAATCAGTCTGTAAAAGGCTCCCAATTGTATTATCCTATTTTTACTGACCCTAATATCTATCCACAGTGACTCAACTTCTTGCTTTATAGAATTATTTAGATTTTAGATTTGAAGAAATGCTATTTCTGATATTAGTAATCAACCCACCACCAGTCCTATCTTTCCTTTGATTAATGTACCTATCATAACCCTGTAGTTCAAATTAACTCACATTGTCATTAAATTTATTTTCATTAACCCATGATTCTATAACACATATTATATCTATATCTTCATCAATAATATAACTAAATAACTCATCTTTCTTATTTCCAAGACTACGAGCATTGGTATAAAGATAACTCAGCCCTCCTATACCTGAAGCACCTCTTTTAAAATGTATACCTTCCACTCTATCTCCTCTGCAGCACCTAGTCAGGATTATGTCAGGCCTCATAGCAGCATGTGATGTCACATATGTTGGGAAGTCAGATGTAACTTTCAAATTTGTTGCGGCCCATTAAGAGTTCTAGGTTCCTTCCCCTCTCGTTGTCCTGGCATAGCACACTGCACCAAGGTTTGCATTAAGGTCACCTCCGAAAAAGACTTTCCTTCGGTGACCAAAAAGCACATTGAAATTGTGTAAAGGCAGGTACCTTCTCCTTGATGTTGATACGCTGCCACTACCACAAGATCTTCAACCAGGGTCAAGATTGCAATCTTGAAAAAGGATGTCTCAAGGGTTGGTAGTAGTTTGAATTTAAGGTCTCACTTGATTGCAATCAAAGACTCATCAAACCTTTCCTAGCGTTGTGTAATTTGGTATCTTAATTTTTTGAGTCCTTGTGTCAACTCCGTGTTCGGTAATCAGCATAATGTCCGGTCTGTCTTTCTAAAAATATTGCAATAAACTGTTCTTTTGTCTGTCCATCCACCAATGTTTAATTTCAATATCAATAATTTGTTGCTTATCCGTTCAACCTTTTAGATCTCTTGTTCTGTCATATCTAGTTTACTTTCTCTTCTGTCTTGTTTTTTTCATGTATTCTTGGGGGTGTCAGAGTCAAGAAGGTGTTTTCATAGAGGTTTATGTCGGTGAGGAAGAGTGCTTCTTCTAGCCTCTTTTCATAGCCCCATAGCATCATAGCCCCATTTGTACCTCCCTGATCTGATGCCTTCAAAGATTTCAGAGGTGGTTATTTTGGGGGGAAGACACATCTTCACAAGCGTAGAATTTGAGGATGATTTCCTTTCCATCAATTTTTTTTATTTTGTCTTTGTCCTTTATTGTTGTCCCATGCTGATGGATTTCTCTCTTTTCTTTTTTATCTTTGTGTTCTCAACCAATATATATATTGTAAGGCTGGTCTTGGGAATGCTCTCCATATGGTTTTTAGGTGCTCCATTCTGGCATTGTTAAACTCCTTGAAAGGGTTGTTGTTGTCATGCCAACATAGTTATTATGAAGCTTGCAATCTTCATGTGGGCAGTCAAAGTATGTTGGGTCCCAAGGATGAAAACAATAATCTGAATAAGACAAAATAATAACAAACTGTGAAAATCTCATCAAACTTGACAAAATTATACCGATTAAGACTCAATAAAACAGAATGAATCAAGAAAAAAGAAGAAACAAAAACATTCAAATATACACAGAATATCATCAAAACGACTTATGAAATGTATAATGGATAAGGAAGAGGTATTGACACCGCTCGCTTGCCTATAAGAAAAGCTAGCTGGTACAGGAGATTACACGGCATGCTCTGTTCAGACACTGCATTGTGAATAGAGGCATTGGAATCTCCGCATCCCCAGGTTCACGATATCCGTGATGCCATGCTTTTGGGAGTGGGCGGATGTCAAGATTATCTTCTGCTGGGTTCCTGGACATGTAGGAATTGTGGGAAATGAGGGGGCCGAAGAGTCTGAGAGGACTGGCTACCCAGATCAGTGTTTCACTCTTCCTCACACTGACTACATAGCAGAAATATGTGCTGCCCTCTGGGCGGCTTGGCAAAGAAGATGGGAGATTGAGTGGAACTTAAAGTTACTTGCCATTGCGCCGTGACTGTTCCCATGGACCAACCCCCTAATGCTGCGACGGCTTTAGGTTACTTTCTGTTGTATTTGAATTGGACACATTTGCCGAACGCACTGCCATTTGATAGAGTGCTTGCCTGTGCCTTTCTGCGACTGCATTGTCCCCCAGCCTGTTTGGCACATTCTTGTTGAATGTCCCAGTCTGGGTGTTCTTCGTGCACGTTACCTGTCCCAGTATTGGGATGAGCGGGGTCATTACTGCGTGTCTCTTTTACTCGGGACTGGTTCATGCACACTGACTTGCAGACTCTATAACGGAGGCTGGCCTCCTCTACTTTATTTGACTGTTTATTGTGGGTCGCATGCTCCTGCGCCAGGGGGAAGTGGGCCTACCCTCGATGCTGTAGCACGCTTTCTTCTTGTTACCTTTATGCTTTAATTTGTTTTGTTTATAGTCTATGATCTTTTAATCCTTGTTATTTATTTATTTATTTTTTAATATAGCCTAGTCATAGGCTATATTATGCCCAATAATCAATTGCCAGATGGGCTCCTAAAATGTAAAAAAAAAGAAGAAAAAGCAGAAGTTGGCCTTGATTCATCACACCGGTCTCTGTCTGGTGACCAGTTTCTTTCACACATCCCCCAGTGAGAGCCTACTTGTTAATGCTAGGGAGATACCACTTGCTCTGAGCTGTGTATAGTGCATTATGTGCGAGCCTGGTGCTTCCTTTTATCACTAATGGCTCTCACTGCAGTTGATCCTGATGGTGCCCATGCTGCTGAGAGACCTTAGTCATACCCTCAGTCCTTTGGGTTTAGGGCTAGGAAACTCTTTGAAAGCTCAGTATAGCTCTTGGGCTGGTATCACCTCCCGTTCTGCCCAGGATGCCACCCTGGAGGGTACCACCTTTAAATATTTGTTGCCACGCCTCTGCTCTGGAAGCTTCCATACCACCGTGAGTATTTTATTTTGCCTTTTTAGCGCACACTTCCTGTCATGCTGAATCCATCCAGTGTATACGAATGGCTCCAATTCCCAGGAGGGGGGAGAGGGTCACGCTGTATACTTGCTTTTAGAAGTCAGAGGGGTTCCACCAGGCACTGCATCTGTCTTCATGCATACTCCACTTGGTATGAGAGATAATGCATTGTGACTGGATGCTGATATTTAGCAACTCACAAAGTGACCTGAGTGCTCTCAGGGCATTGGAATCTCCACATCCCCCGATTCATGTTTTCTGTGATGCCCAGTTTCGGTGAGCTGGGTGGATGTTGAGATTATTTTGTGCAGGGTTCCTGCACATGTGGTAATTGCTGGGTATGAGCACGCCGATGAGGGTGCCAAAGAGTCCATGAGCACTGGTCACCAGTCAAGAGTTTTGCTCTTCCTCAGCAATTACCTGGCAGGAATTAGGGTGCTTGGCAAAGAAGATGTGAGATGGCTGAGAGGAACTTAAAGTTGTGTGCCATTGAGCCTCAACTGTTCCCATGGACCTAAGCCCCAAGGCCTCAATGGCTTCAGGTTTATTCTATCATTTTTCAAATTGGACACACTAACGGGATCCATTTCTTTTCCTTTAATTTTTGATCTAGCCTATTATTAGGCTGTAGCGTAATTATGGCAACTTTTGCCCTAGTAGGCTGTCACCACATTGGCTCTGAAAAAAATCATACTTGAATCTCCTCACCACTATTTTTCCTGAATACTCTGCAAAAAACCTTGGAGAAATTCATCTTTTAAATTCACTCATCCTAAGTGGAGTTTGTTAACCTTCTCCAATCCACCAAGCAATTTCACACCCACTCAACTCCTTTCTGACCCAATTACCAAATTTTCTGTTCCTTACTTTGACACCCAGCTCAGATATCTTAAAGTTGATACTGCAATGTCTCCTGATACTGCAATGTCAGTCTTCGACTGACCTTCGAACAGGTAGCACGTGTTTTATAGAGCTCTCAGTCTGTTGATCTATTTTTCAGATTTTTCTATAGTTTGTTTGTTTTTTTGTTTTTTTCTCACCACAATCAGCGAAAGCTAAGTTGCTCTTCTTTTTTTTCTTATTGCTACTTAAG
This sequence comes from Ceratothoa steindachneri, assembly GCA_963969495.1. Classification (NCBI taxonomy): domain Eukaryota; kingdom Metazoa; phylum Arthropoda; class Malacostraca; order Isopoda; family Cymothoidae; genus Ceratothoa; species Ceratothoa steindachneri. Next base: position 29,050,756 of record OZ018319.1, read on the forward strand.
TTCTTTCTTTGTTCAAATAAGTGATGGAGTTTGGGGATGAAAGTGAGCATGAGTGTCGGAATGTATGCATTGGTTGTGGTGTATTAGGTGAGGGGTATACATGTGTTATATGTGGGCTGCGTGAATGCATTGTAGATTTAGAGGGGATGAGAAGGCAGGATTTAGACAGGATATGTAGGCTGGAGGGGTTAGTTGCTGAGCTCAGGAGGGAACTTAGTGTTAGGCCTAGATTTGGGAATAGGTTAGGTGGTGAGGTAGGCCAGTTAGATGTTTCAGGTGAAGGTAGAGGGCCGGTGGAGGAGGTAGGATATGATAGTTCTAGTGATAGTGAAGTTAGCCCCCTTAGATTAGTTAGAAATAGGCCTAGTGAGGATGGGGGACAGTGGAGAGTGGTTAGGAAACATGAAGCTAGGGAGGCTTCTCCTGTTCTTTGTGAGAATAGGGTTGCCTCTGTTGAGGTGGTTAGCCAGGGGGAGAATAGGTGTGTGAGTCAGAGGGACACAGAACCTATTAGCTTGACTAATAGATTCAGTGCCCTAAGAGAGGAAGTAACTGGAAGTGATATGACTGATGGGGGTGGGGGTGGAGTTCGAGTGACTGGTAGTTTGAATGAGAATAGGAGTGTGGATGGAGTTAGGTCTGTGGGGGTTATGAATAGGAGTCTGACTGAAGTGCTTGTGATGGGTGATTCGCGAGTTAGATATTTAGATAGGAAGTTGAATGCAAGTAGATTGAATGGTTTGAGGGTGTGTTTGCCGGGTGCTGGAGTGAGAGATCTGTCTGATAGGTATGAGGAGCTGGTGTCTGGCTGTGCAAGGGATGCGGTTGTGATTACACATGTAGGAGTGAATGATATGAAGAAAGTGGGTGCATGTGAGTTACGTGAGAGGTACAAGAGGTTGATTGAAAAGGTGAAAGAAAGTAGAATGAAAGGTGTTGTGACAGGTGTGCTTCCAAGAATGGATGTTGGGGTAGAATGGATGTCTCGTGCAATTGGGCTGAATGATTATGTGAGGAGGATGTGTGAGATGGAAGGTGTCATGTTTGTGGATGTGTGGGATAGGTTTGTTGGAATGAAAGAAATGTATGCGATGGATGGATGGATATTCCTTCCCTGAGGCACCTTGAATATGAAGATAGACTGAGGGTATTAAATATGTTCTCGTTCGAAAGGAGGTGTGTGAGAGGGGATATGATTGAGCTGTTTAAAATTTTTTCCGGGATAGATAAATTGGATGTTAGCAAGTTTTTTGAGTTAGATGATGGAAATCGGACTAGAGGTCACCACTTGAAAATTAAAAAGCAAGGGTGTAGGTTGGATTTAAGAAAGTATTTTTTCACCAATAGAGTGGTAGACTTCTGGAACAAATTGCCGCAGAGGGTAGTAGGTAGTCCAAATCTAAATGTATTTAAGAGTAGGTTGGATGAGTTTATGGGAAGGGAAGGTTGTGATGGTTCCTAAGTTTTGTATATATTAATATTGTTTGTATATATCTATAGCTGCATGATTTAGTTCTTGACAAGCCTTGATTGGTGATACCCTTGTTTCTGGATGCAATCCTCTGGATGTAGTTTTCCTGGGAGTTTGGGTGCCTTGAAAAAGAGGCCGCTTGACTCGGATGACCTATGATGAGCCCTTGTGGCTTTTGTCATCCGTTATATTATATTGTGGGGGACTTTGATTTTGTCTTCCCCTGGTGATGGTGCTTTTTGTGGGTGGGTTTTGATGGAGGCGGATGACCTTTGATAGGCCCTTGTGGCTTTTGTCATCCGTGTAATTATGTTATGTTATGTTATGACTGCATTTGAGTAGGAGGGGGGTAGATGTGTTGTGGGAGGAGTATGATCGTGTTATTAGGTCTTTGCGGGCGGGAAACTAGATACTAATAGTGGTCAGGGAATTATGAGAGGACATTATAGTACTGAAAGTAGAATGGACTTGGCAGATAACAGAAATAGGTTCCAAGGCGATAGAGGTGAGGTCATTCAAGTTTCAAGAGGTGCTTCAGGGATAGGGGGGTTAAATTGTTTCTATACAAATGCTCGTAGTCTTAGAAACAAGAAGGAAGAGCTATTTAGTTATATTAGCAATGAGGGTATAGATATATTATGCGTTACTGAATCATGGGTTAATGAAATAGAATTTAGTGACACTATAAGTGAATTTGATTTACAGGGCTATAATATGTACATTATTCAAAGGACAGGTAGGATTGGTGGAGGAATAATTATCTATATAAAAAACAACATTGTTTCAAGTTTAAATACTTCAATAAAGCAGGATGGAGTTGAGTCACTTTGGATAGATAACATAACATAACATAATTACACGGATGACAAAAGCCACAAGGGCCTATCAAAGGTCATCCGCCTCCGTCAAAACCCACCCACAAAAAGCACCATCACCAGGGGAAGACAAAATCAAAGTCCCCCACAATATAATATAACGGATGACAAAAGTCACAAGGGCTCATCATAGGTCATCCGAGTCAAGCGGCCTCTTTTTCAAGGCACCCAAACTCCCTGGAAAACTACATCTAGAAACAAGGGTATCACCAATCAAGACTTGTCAAGAACTAAATCATGCAGCTATAGATATATACAAACAATATTAATATATACAAAACTTAGGAACCATCACAACCTTCCCTTCCCATAAACTCATCCAACCTACTCTTAAATACATTTAGATTTGGACTACCTACTACCCTCTGCGGCAATTTGTTCCAGAAGTCTACCACTCTATTGGTGAAATAATATTTTCTTAAATCCAACCTACACCCTTGCTTTTTAATTTTCAAGTGGTGACCCCTAGTCCGATTTCCATCATCTAACTCCAAAAACTTGCTAACATCTAATTTATCTATCCCGGATTATCAGTCTACCCAGATGCTTCAACCTATTCAGTGTGGCTTAAGTTCACAGTGGTCTTCCTGAGAGAATGGTCCTAGGATTTACTTTTAATAAAGTATCCTTTACTACATCCCCCCTCTAAAGTGTTATATCTGTCACCATTTTGGCAATAGGACACTGACATGCAAATCCACACAAAAATGTAACAGATGTAGTGGAATCTATCAATGCCAAAATTGTACCAATATCCATCACTGCTACTTTTGTGATGAAGATCACCACCTTTCTTCCAATCTCTCTCCTTATTCAGAGAAAGCAAGGCCGATCTAATGCGAGACACTGGATGATGGCAACCCCACATATATAATCCATACACAGCTTTGCTGCATATATACTACTATCCAAAATACCATCACAACTGCAATGCACAGCCACCATTTGCAACTTTTTGCTGGACTTCCAACATCTCTCAAAGACCACAGTACAAACTAATCACCATCTAAAGCCTACTTATGCTGAAACATGTTATCCTGCCCATAATATGCCCAAGACAATCTCATAAATCATCAGTAATTCAATCATCCACCCCCCTTTCTCCAAATAGATATGTCAAATATACAACTCCCCTAAGAAAAAGGGTTCTAAAAAATACCATCACATTGAGAACCTAGCTTCCTAAAATGCACTATCATATCCACTCCTCAGTGATCCAGAATGCTCCACTGCATCATCTCAAAGTACCTCCCACAAAACAACCACTTATAACCCAGTTCATGAGTCTTCTTAAAAAATTTATTTCTCTTTACTCCAATCTTGGTCATCTCCTCAACAGATCCTCCTTACTCTCCTTTCAAGTGCCATCCAACTAGTCTCATCATTATTTTGTATAAATTGTGGTTATTTTGTTTTGGTGAGAAAGTGACTTTTGTTTACTTCGGGGCCATCTTGATTAGCAGTTTTTAAACTTGCGCGCAAATAAGTTTTTGTTTCTATTATTGTTCTTGTTTAAGTATGGCTGACTGTTTGGATGTAGAGAGTATGCCTTTTGAAAGTAGTGTGTATGTAGTGTGCGATGTCTGTGGTGTAGAGAGGAGAGTGAATGTGTCTGAGTGCCGTGTATGTGCTTTGACTGAGGAGGTGAGTCGATTACGTGCGGAATGCTTGAGACTGAACGATTTAGTGTCTGAAGTGAGAAGAGATGCAAGTGTACGTTTGAAGAGTCAGATTGGGACCAGGAGGGAGGAAGTTAGGCCTAGAACAGGGACTGGAGAGAAAGCAGTAAGTGAAGTAAGTGATGATGAGTGGTGGGTGAAAGTGAACAGAATAGATAAGTTAGGACAGGTTAGGTGTGTGAATGAGAGGGACATGGAACCTGTTAGGCTAACTAACAGATTTGATGCCCTGAGAGAGGAAGAATTTGAAAGAGATTTGTCTGGTGTGGCCGTGCCTGAAAGTAGAATAGGAGGTCGAGTGAGTGAGAGCAGGAGGGAGGGTAATACTAGGCCTAGAGAGAATAGGAGAATGACTGAGGTGATTGTGATGGGTGACTCTCAGATTAGGTATTTAGATAGGAAGTTGAATGAAAGTAAATGGAAGGGAGTGAGAGTTTGTCTGCCGGGTGCTGGTGTAAATGATGTGTGTGAGAGGTATGATAGGTTGGTGTCTGGGTGTGAGAGGGAAGCAGTTGTGATTACACATGTCGGAGTAAACGATGTAAAGAAGGTGGGTACTTGTGAGTTACGACAGCGGTATAAAAGGCTGATTGAAAGGATGTGTGAAAGTAGAGTAAAAGGCGTTGTTTCAGGTGTGCTTCCCAGAATGGATGTGGGGATGGAATGGTTGTCTCGTGCAATGGGGTTGAATGAATATGTGAAAGGTTTGTGCGAGGAGTCAGGATTGGTATTTGTAGATGTTTGGAGTGGGTTTTATGGGAATAAGGGTTTGTATGCGATGGATGGACTCCATCTGAGCCGAGATGGGGTTGAGGTTTTGTGGCGGGAATTAGATAGTGTTATTAGGTCTTTAGAGGCGGGAAACTAGGTTTTGATAGTGGTCAGGGAAATTTAATGGCTCAAAGTGAGGCAGGGAAAGGAAGCAAACACAGATTTGTAGAAGGTAGGCAGGCTAATGGAAGTGCTTTAGGGTTAAACTACTTGAGTAGTGATAGTGGTCAGGGAAATACAAGAGTACAGGGTCGGGGAAAGAGAGAAAGGAGATGCAGAGGAGATAGGCCCTCAGGTGCTTCAGGGATAGGTGGGCTGAGTTGTCTTTACACAAATGCTCGTAGTCTTAGAAATAAGAAGGATGAATTATTTAGTTATATCATTCATGAAGATATAGATATAATATGTATAGTTGAATCATGGGTTAATGAAAATATATTTAATGATAATGTCAGTGAATTTGAACTAGAGGGTTATACTATGTACATTAGTCAAAGGAGAGATAGGACTGGTTGTGGGTTGATTATTTATATCAGAAATAGCATTTCTTCAAATCTAAATAACTCTATAAAGCAAGGAGAAGGTGAATCATTATGGATAGATATTAAGGTTGGTAAAAATAGGAAAATACACTTGGGAGCTTTTTATAGACCACCAGGACAGACTGATTGTATCGATGAGTTAATGATTAGGGAAATAAGTAAAGGATGCAAAGAAGATACAGTTATTCTTGGTGACTTTAATTTAACTTCTGTAGACTGGGAAAATATGATAGGAAGAGATAGAGCAAGTTGTAAGTTTATGGAGTGTTTTGAGGATAACTTTTTGATCCAATTTGTTAATAAGCCAACAAGGGGTGCCAATATATTAGATCTAATTCTTTCAAATGATGATCACTTAGTTCAAGGATTGAGTGTAGGGGAATCATTGGGAAACAGTGATCATCAGATGGTTCGGTTTAATTTGCAAATAGTTAAGGGTAGAACAACGACAAACTCCACGAAAATTCCAAATTTTTATAGGGGAGATTACGATAAATTACGCAGCATGCTAAATCAGATTAGGTGGGATATAGAATTCCATGGAAAGAATACTTATGAGATGTGGGATATTTTTAAGACTATATTAAACATGGTTCAGGAACAGTGTATTCCGATGAAGTCTATTAGGAAGAAATGTAGGAAACCATTATGGTGGAACCAAGAAATAGCTAATAAAGTTTCAGAGAAAAAAAGGGCATACCAGAGATTACAAAGTGAGAGTAGTTTAGATAATTTAAACCATTATAGGTCAACCAGAAATGAACTAAATAAGATTATTAAGAAGACCAAAAGGACAGCAGAAATTAATTTAGCTAAAAATAATAATAAAGATCCTAAAAAATTCTTTAGCTATTATAGAATCAATAATCAATCTAACAGTGATAAAATAGGGCCTATTAAATATGAAGGGGTTTTGAAAGAATCTGATGAGGAAATAGTAGAGGTCCTTAATGATCATTTTGCTTCAGTATTCACAGAAGAGAAACCAGTTAGATTAATTGATGATAATTCTAGGTCAAGGGAAGTAGTGATAAATTCTATTAATATAGACAGAGAAGAAATTAAAGGGCTTATAATTCAGTTAAATACTAGTAAGGCATCTGGCCCTGACAACATTCATTCTAGGATACTCAAAGAAGGTGTAGAAAGTATTGCAGTAGCTCTCGAGAAGATATTTATTAGATCACTAGAGTCTGGAGAAATACCAAATGATTGGAAATTGGCAAATGTAGTGCCAATTTTTAAAAAGGGAAGCAAAGAGGACCCAAATAACTTTAGACCAGTAAGCTTAACTTCTATAGTCTGTAAAATTCTTGAGAAGATGGTTAAGAAGGGAATTTCTGATCATCTAGAGAGTAGCAAGTTAATTAATGATGCTCAGCATGGTTTTAGAAAAGATAGATCGTGTTTAACTAATTTACTGGATTTTATGGATTATGTAACTAAAGAATTAGATAGGGGTGAGAAAGTTGATGTGATCTACTTAGATTTCAGCAAAGCTTTTGATAAGGTTCCACATAGAAGACTAGTTCATAAATTAAAGCTGCATGGGATATGTGGGAACGTTTTAAATTGGATAACTGAATGGCTGAAAAATAGGAAACAGAGAGTTGTACTGAATGGAGTGAGGTCAGAGTGGAGGAATGTTATTAGTGGCGTACCTCAGGGATCAGTTTTAGGCCCTTTATTATTTATAATCTATGTAAATGATCTTGGGCAAGGTGTAAATAGCAAAGTGTCAATTTTTGCTGATGACACTAAATTGGCAGCTGTAGTCAAAGAGGTTGAGGGTAGCTTTAAAGTGCTGGGTGACTTAGATAAGCTGTTAGCTTGGGCTCAGAAGTGGCAGATGACTTTTAACCTTAATAAATGCAAAGTTATTAACATGGGGAGAGATAATAGGGAATTTAGCTATGAGATGGATGGATATTGGCTTAATTCAGTTGAAGATGAGAAAGACTTAGGAGTGGTAGTAGATAGGTCACTGAAATTTTCAAAGCAGTGTATTGAGGCAAAAAATAGAGCAAATAGGGTGCTAGGTTACATTAAAAGAAATGTTAGCTACAAGAGTAAGGAGGTCATCCTTAAACTATACAACTCTTATGTCAGGCCACATTTAGAGTACTGTATACAGGCATGGTCACCACATTTTAGACATGATATAAACTTATTAGAGTCAGTACAAAGGAGGGCAACAAAAATAATACCATCCCTGAAGCACCTTGAATATGAAGATAGACTGAGGGTATTAAATATGTTTTCATTTGAAAGAAGGTGTGTGAGGGGAGATATGATTGAGCTTTTTAAAATCTTTTCTGGGATGGATAAATTAGATTTCAGCAAGTTATTTGAGTTAGAAGGTAGTAATAGAACTAGAGGCCACCACTTAAAGATTAAAAAACAGAGGTGCAGACTGGATGTTAGAAAATATTTTTTCACTAACAGAGTGGTGGATTATTGGAATAGTTTGCCACCTGAGACTGTAGACAGCCCAAACTTGAATGTTTTCAAGCGCAGATTGGATGATTATATGGGGATGGAGGGTTAATTTCTTACTTTTTAGTATGTGGATATGTTTCTTGACTCATTCCTGTGGATGCAGTTTCTTTTTATTGTATATTTTGGGGGATTTTGATTTTGTTTTTGACAGACTCCTATGGAGGCTTTAAATTATATATTGTAGATGCATGGTTGGACATTCCTATGGATTGTTAAATTGTATATTGTAGCTGCATGATCTGACAAAATCCTATGGATGCATTATATGGGTGGGATTTGATGGATACGGATGACCTTTGATAGGCCCTTGTGGCTTTTGTCATCCGTTAAATTATGTTATGTTATGTTTGCATAATGGCGGCATCACTAAGCCCCATCATTTTTTGGAATGCCCATTCTCTATGCCACATACCTAAAGACATTTCCTTACTTCTTGACTCATTTCCCCCCACTGTAATGAAGATAAAAAAATGACCTACTTAAGACAAAACTATAGGCACAACTCTAATCTACCTGTTCTTATCATAACCTAAATGATATATGCATTATACTCTATTTACTAACCCCTACAAACACTTTATCATGACACTTATTACTACACCTAACACATCATCTATGGTGAGTTGTTAATTGTTGTTCATGGTATGACTATAATTGATAATATATAATAAATATTTTACATGGTAATGATGATTTATGCATTATCCATTTTTGGTATGTTATTTTTGCAATAAAATGTCTCAGGTTTTATTAATACTTTTGATGCTGGAGTTGAAGATTTAGAGAGAGAGAGAGAGAGAAATTCTGACTAACATATAGTTGGGATAGTAGGTTGTATGTAACTTGTGCTCCTACATATTCGACCCAGGTATGTAAGAGTATGCAGGTGAGGGGATAGAAAGGGTGTGTGGATAGACAGCGGAAAGTAGACCAGTGGTGAAAAGAGAAAGAAGTGTGGTAGGTTGCAAAGTGATGCTAGAGCCTGGTGATCAAGCCTATCGCTTTAAAATTTTTATGTTTTGTAGTTCCGTTGTTGTTTATCATTTTGTTTATACATATATATATAGTATATATAATTTGGCGTTCAAGCCATTTGTCTTCATATTAGCTAATGTATTTGGTTATGCTGTGCGCGTTTGCTGTTGTTTTGGTAATTCATTAATTATAACTTGCTATGTTTGTTTTAGTGTCTTTGTTTTTTCGTAAATTTGTAGTGTGTGTAGTTTGTTTTTTCTTTGTAGTCTTGATTGGTGTTTCATCTTCTTGGGTAGTTTTCCTTCTTCGGTAAGTTTGTCTCAATTGGTGGGTTTTGTCGATATCAGGGAATTTTTGTCAAAATTGGTTTGGTTTCTTAGTTTGGTTAATTCGTCTTGGTTTGTATTTTTTTGGGGCAAAAACAACTCATCTTGCGTAGAATGGCACTTCTGCTTCGCCAGCTAAAATCCCAGCAGAGCTTGGAAATCTGGCGCGACTTACAGCTCTTCTATTCTGGTCAATCATTTGTACGATTTCATCGTCCAATTCTCGATTGACCTTTTCCAGCATATTCCTTGTCCGTTCTTCGATGACAACATTAATGGGTGTTAACCCCGCCTCCCGGTGCAGGTCTTCCTGTGATCTTCTTTCCATTCTGTGTGTACCTGTAATTAGGTACGTGCATTTCTTCTGCACCACTTGTAGTCTTTGAGACACACGAGAGGGCAAAAGCGGGATATAGCAACGTCGATCTTACTAGTGCAGTATAGATCTTCTTTTTGTTGCTTTGACGAAGATTTCTGAACCTATATAGAGTCTTGACTGTAGCAGTGGCCTTGATGATTCGTTCTTGGACGTGCTTTGTGTACCCGGTTGAGGTAATCTTCATGCCAAGTACATTGCATTCATTTGGTATAGGGATATCGTCTATCCCCCTCCCTGACGTCATCAAGTAGTCTCCTGCCTATGGGGACTACTTTGAACTTATCCTGGTTGGTGCGGATTTTCCACCGGGCCTCGTAGGTGTTAAGGTTTTCAATTTCTGCTGCTGTCATTCGAGCTTGCAAAGGTGCATTCCTCCATGGACAAGTGATTATTTGGGTGAAATCATCGGCGAATTGTAAGTTGAGGCAAGTGGGGCTTACAGGGACTGGGACAGCCGGGGTGTAAATCAAGTAGAGAGTGGGAGACAGGCACCCCCTCCCTGCGGGAGGCCTGCATTGAGCGGAAACTTTGGCCCATCCATGCACCCTAAACTGATGTACCCCGCTCTCTCCATGACATAGTCACAGAGAGTTCTTTCTAAGTTTTCACTTAGTCCCAGTCGTAAGATCTTGTACTGCATTCCCCGTTGCCACACCTTTGATACATCCCGACAAACAATGTCCACGTAACTCTTTTCCCGTTTTGCATGGGCTAGCTTTTCCGTGATGACGTTAATCGCCATCTCCGTAGTACTTCGCTTACTTCTAAACCAGAATTGGTGTGGGTTATAGAGCGAGTTTTCCTCCAAGTGAGACACCAGCCTTTTGTTGAGGATCTCAAAGAGCTTCCCGCCAAATTTCAGAAGTGAAATTGGCCAGTAGCTCTCCTTCAACTTTGGGTTCTTTCCGTGCTTAGGCAAGAAAATCATCTTCGCCGTTTTATAAGCGTCCGGAAAGTATCCCGTATTGAGACAGGCGTTAAATATTCTTCTCATTCCTTCGATGACACAGGCTGGTGCCTTTTCAAAGTTAAGCTTTGTAAGCCCTGATTGTCCTGGGGCTTTTTGTTGGAATGAGCGAAGCGCGCCGAGTAGTTCTTCTTCTGTAATCTCGGCGTCTCCGTCGCGCTGTCCATCCACCTGGTGATGAGGGTGCGTCTTGTCTATTTCTCCGTTTAGCTCGTTGATGATGTTACTTTCGAACTCTAGGTCATAGTCTTCGTTCTCTTCTTCAGTTATACTGAAGATCTTTTCCCAATAACTTCGGAATATCTCTTCAACTTTTTCTTCTTCTTCGATGTCTCCATTTTCTTTCCGTAGCTCGATCTTATGCTTCTTTCCAGTCGATCCTTTAAGAATTCGGATCTTCTTCCAAAATTCTTTGGGAGTTGCTTCGTGATCGAGGCTATCGATCGCGTTCTCCCATCTTCTGTTTTGCTGTTCGAGGATCAACTGGTTCAATTCTTTGAGTTCTTTACTTCTCTGCATCGAGTGAACCGATGCATTCACGATGTTGTATTCATACATTATCTTCAGTTCACGGTACAGTTCCTTCATATATTTGGACCACTCGTAGGTCGAGATGGTCCTATATGCGGAATTAGGGATACAAGCCCTATCTGCATCGATGATTTGGTTAATGAGGTCATCGAGTGCCTCGTCAATCTCCTCGAGAATTGCCTCATCCAGGTTGGGCGGATCATAGGCCTCGAGAAGGTGCGCGTACCGTGCCCAGTCTGCTCGCCTGTAGTTCTTCCTGACTACTGCTGGGACTTGTATAGGGTTCCTATTGATAGTGAGTAGGATCCCTATATGGTCACTACATGGCACTTGGACTGGTTCCATGTAGTAATTGAACAGTAGCTGACGATTCACCAGACAGATGTCTGGCTTTGTGGCACACCGTTCTCTGACATAGGTGGGAAAGTTGGGGCCTATCCGCTGGGCAATATTTCTGTCCAGCAACAGGTCCAGGCTTCTCCCTATACCGTTATAGGTCCTGTAACCGGATTCTCGGCATCTGGCGTTCAGATCCCCCATTAGTATAGTGGGGGCTCTTCTGCCAAATAGGCCAGTGAGAGGCAACACATTTCTCCTTGGCGGTTGATATCCGGTAGCAATGACCAACTTTCCTAAATCGAGCTCGACCTCAATCGCGAGGTAGGATTCTTCTAAATTCCTTATCTGCTTGTATTTGATCCCTTTCTTTATTGCAATAGCGGCGCCATCGTGCCGCTCTTGCGAATAGTTGGTGATCAACACATCATAGTTCCAGATTTTCATTTCTGTATTACACGTGTCGATCCCGTGTTCTGAAATCAGTATGATGTCTGCATCAATTTCTCTGAATACATTTCCGTAAAGAATTCCTTTCGTCGTCCAGCCATTGGTGTTGATTTCCATTATTTTCAGTGCATTACATAACATGGTGAGTTGTTTTACCTATGTTTCTTCTTCCCCTTTTTTAGTTTGGGGGCTGGTTGGGCGATCTTACTCGGCCCAGGGTTTTCCTTTTTCTGAGGGGGGCTCGGGGTCTTTGACCTGCTCTTTGTAGCTCATGTACGAGTGCAGGACATATTACCGTACAAGTGTATTACAAAGTCTAAAAATGATCTAATTAACGTAATAAGTGGTATCATGAGTACTTAAACTTGCTTTAACTATCATCAACTATTTACATAAGAACATAAGAAAAGAAGGAGACTGCAAAAGACCATTCATGGCCTACACTTGGCAGCTCCTGTTCCAGTCAACACACAAATGATTTTTCTACAACTATCCTTTCTCCTAAACTGTCTTTTCTTATTCCATTTATATTTACCCCTTTTTTGTACCTACTAGTATTTATATATTTGCGTGTAGTGCTCCTCTAATGAAGGTTAGTATATTTTGTATTCTATTTCTATATTTGTGTGTGTGTTTGTTGGGGTGTTTATATTCATTTAAAAGGAATTTATGCCTTTTAAACATTCTTTATGATGTAATTACAACGTTATAACAATCTCCAAAGGAGCCAGGGACCTGTAAATATTCAGATATAATTAAAGTTTTGAAGGAACATTACAAACCCAAACTTATTCTGATATATGAAGGATTTAAGTTCTATTCAAAGAATCAAAAATCTGGTGAAACTATTGCGAATTTTGCTGTTGGAATTAAAGCAATGGTTCACACATGTGAGTTTGGTGACCAGTTAACAAATATGCTAAGAGACAGATTTGTGTTGTGCCTATCTAATAAGTCTACACAGCATATTTTACTCTCCGAATTAGATTGAATTTTCATTAGACCTGTAGAAATAGCTAGTGATAGAGAAGCAGCTTTCAGAGATGTACAAGCTATGGGACACTGCTATAAACAAAGTGCATGAACAGAGCCCTACTTTCAAGCAAAAGCCTATTCAGCCTAATGCTGGGGTAGTAGGTGCTACATTGAAACCTAAGTCATTGCTCTGGCTATGGTAAATTACATTAGAAGCAATAGTGCCCATTCAAGGGTGCTGCTTGCTTTGCTTGTAATTAGAAAGGGCATATTAAACCTATGTGCAGAATTGTGCAAAGTGTTAATTTTGGTAGGACCAAACCAAAATCTAAAGGAAATAATTGAGTATAAAATGGACTAGGCTTGAGTCACTGAGGTAGATTCTAGCTATGACTGTCTTTAATGTTACTCCTACTATAACTAATCATCTTAATGTCGCACTATTTCTAAATAATGTCTGTGTAACTATAGTATTAGATACAGGTGCTGCACATTCCCTTATTTCTCAGAATACTTTCTCTAATCTATGGTATATTGATTGTGACACCTATTCTTCATCCTTCTTCTATAAACCTTAAGATTTATGGTGGTGTTCCCCTCAAGGTACCCCGTCAGGGGCACGGTGATTTGCCTCTCTGACAGCCCTGCTGATGGGATTCAGCGCCCCATCTGGCCCCAGTCTAGTTTCTTTTCCTTCTGCTAACAACCCTTTAGCTTTCTCTGGCAATTTCTTTCCCAACTCTACTACTCTCCCTCTTCAAAGCATTTGTTTTGATGGGATTGGACTTCTTAGGAATCAGAGGAAACTCTTATGCCTCTTAGTTGAAATGAGCAGAGTGACCAGACACCCATACCATGGGGTTAAAGCAAAAACTCAACTGCCCTTTCCCAGGAGCCTGCACCAGAGGCCTCAAGTATTCAACTCCCCCTACCCCACGCATATGGTTGACAATCGACCATCTCCCCCCTCCAAAAGCAGTTGCCGCACTATGAGGCACCTGCACATCGACCCTCACCCCGAACAGATGGACACTCAGGATATACCAGTGGAATATCCACAGAATCGTAGCCAACTAGGAAGAATTAAAGCTTCTTGTAGTGCCTGCCCATAATCTTGGTCACCTCACAGTGTTTTGCCCCCCCCCTCCCCCCAACCAAAACACCTACCACTGACATCATCTACAAAGAGAAGGTAGAACACGAGAAAGACACCAAAGACCTACATGGAACAGACCTTGTCCCTACCGAACACATTGAAGCTTGAATCATACCACCGATGAGCCACTTTACTCACCCACCAACAGAAGCAGCAAAAAAGATAATCCACACACACACACACACTAGAAACCCAAAACACAAACAAGAAAAACAGTGACAAAGAAGAATCAAAACCTCAAAGACCATTCCATAGTAGACTCCAGTAGCCACAGGACCCTAATAAATCAATGGGAGCCACGACCTCTACAAAAAACAAATCACTCACTTCTCGAACCAAACCAAAAGAATAATGAAGCTAATCCAGTGGAATATCCACAGAATCGTAGCCAACTAGGAAGAATTAAAGCTTCTTGTAGTGCCTGCGTCTCTCTCCAGGAAACCATGTTTGGAATACACCCACCACGAAAATTACCAAGTTATAGTTGCGTAACCACCCCAATACCAAATGATGGCAGGACATCCGGCGGCTGTGCCATCTATACCCATCCTGATGTTCCCACATTATCCATCAGATTAAATTCACCTCTGGAAACAATTGCTTTGACCATGCACATCAAGATACGGTACACGATCGCAAACATCTACCTCCCACCCACAGGGCTACTTCCAGTCACTGCCTTATGAGACTTGATCTCACAACTACCAACTCCATTCATTCTAATGGGGGACTTTAACAGTCATCATACCAAGTGGGGCGACAGTATATGCAACGCCAGAGGAAACAAGCTATCAAAGCTAATAGAAAACAACCAACTTTGAACCGGGGCGAAGGTACTAGATTTAACATACAAACAGTTACCCTATCAGTGTTAGACCTTACCATCTGCTCACCTGACATCACTGCGGACTTCGAATGGAGAATCTTGCATGACCTAAAATGAAGCGACTATTACCCGATCATCCTTTCCTCAGATGAGGGATTACCCACCTCGGGTATACCACGCTGGAGACTGGACCAAGCAAACTGGTGAAAATTCAACAAACTCACCAATATCCAAGTCGATGACATTCTGAAGATGGAGGAAGCGCTGGAAATCTTTACATCCATCCTATACCAAGCAGGTAAAGCATCCATCGCAACTAGCTCAGGACAACCCAGTGTGAGATCTATCCCATGGTGGAGCCCAGAATGCTCTGCTACTGGACATACAAATGATGGCCAAATCCAATGATTAAAATGGAATTTAATAAAAAGAGAGCCAAATATATATATACATACTTAAACAAAACTGTTGGAAATCAAAGATAGCTTATGTCTCCACGATAAACTCTAAAACCCACATCCATTGCACATGGAGCAAGATCCAATGGATGCTAGGTAAAGCATCCATTTATCCATTCGGATAAATGGAAACACTATCTTAAACCCCATTGATGTAGCAGACACGCTAGTGACTCACTTTGCCAAAATATCAAGTAGAGTGAACACAACACCTGAGTTTGCCCAATACCAGTTGGAGAGGGAGTGCTCCCCTCTAAGCTTCACATCGAGAGAGTACAAATCTTAAAATGAAGAATTCAGCAAAAAAGTTGGATACAGCTCTTGCATCATGTAGAGACACGACTCCAGGCCCAGACAATATACCTTACGCAATGCTATGCCACCTAGGGGAAAGGGGTAAATGCTTCCTCCTAGATATATTCAACAAAATATGGATGGAAAACGCCTTCCCAGATACCTGGAGAAGGGCTACAGTTCTCACTTTCCAAAAACCAGGCAAAGACTCAACCAGTTCCCCAAACTAACACCCACTCGCCCTAACCTCCTGTATATTTAAACTTATTGAAAATTGGTGAATGTACGCTTAACATGGTTTCTTGAAACAAAATTATGCATATCCCCATCGCAGTGCAGATTACAAAAATTACACAATCATGGATGCCCTTATCCGTCTGGAATCCGCAATATGTAATGCATTCACCAGGAAACAGCACTTAGTAACTGTTTTCTTCAACCTCAAAAAGGCGTACGATACGTCATGGCATTATGCCATCTTAAAAGCCCTCCATAACCTCAGACTATGCGGACAAGTACCAAATTTCTACAGGAAGAAGGCGTTCCACTGGGCAGCATCTTAAGCATACCCCTGTTTGCTATAGGAATCAACGATATCTCACAAAACCTCCATCAAGAGATTACAGCCAACCTTTATGTAGATGACTTCTCTCTCCCTAGCAGGTTCCAAAATGGCAACAATATAACGTTGCCTCCAGATCACCATTAACATCATCACAAGATGGTTTACCACCCACAGCTACCAATTCTCAGCTGAGAAGACCAAAGTAATCCACTTCTGCCATCGTAGAAGGTGTATTAGGAACCCGGACCTATATCTATACCAAAAGAGGATTGCAGTCATTGAGAACTATAAATTCCTAGGACTAACATTTGCTAGAAGGTTGACATGGGAACCACACATAAGAAACATTAAAAACTCTTGTAAGAAAATGAATGTCATACGTACAGTGTCATGCCACAACTGGGGAGCTGATCGTGAAACACTTCTCATTCTCTACCGCTCCTTAGTGCAACCCAAACTGGACTACAGATGTGATATCTACTCCTCTACTTCCAAGAAATGCCTTGCACTCATCAACACAGTGTCTAATGAATGGAGCCTTCTGATCATGACCCATACCGAGCCTGCAATGCGATACCGGGGAGACACCACTAGACCTCCGTAGGATGGAACTCTCTCTATGCCTCTTTACCCACATCCAGCGACTCCCAACATTGCCGACTTCGACCGCCAGCATGCAAAAGATGGATCAAAATTCAGAGATGGAACAGGATTCTCGGTGATATCAAATAACGAATGACAGACATCCATCCAATTCTGTTAGAAATAAGAAACTGCATATATAAAGTAGCATGCAAAAGATGGATCAAAATTCAGAGATGGAACAGGATTCTCGGTGATATCAAATAACTACACGTTCTTTCGAAAACTACCCCAAACAATACCAATCTTCACTGCCAAGTGCTATGCCTTAAAACATGCATTGCAGTGGGCATACAATAACTCAACATCAGATGAATTCACAATCTTCACCGACTTTTTCAGCAGCCTACAAACATTAAAACGAATGACAGACATCCATCCAATTCTGTTAGAAATAAGAATCTATATTTCTAAAGCAGCCTGCGAAAGATGGATCAAAATTCAGAGATGGAACAGGATTCTCGGTGATATCAAATAACTACACATTCTCTGGAAAACTACCCCAAACAATACCAATCTTCACTGCCAAGTGCTATGCATAAAACATGCATTGCAGTGGGCATACAATAACTCAACATCAATGAATTCACAATCTTCACCGACTTTTTCAGCAGCCTACAAACATTAGAACGAATGACAGACATCCATCCAATTCTGTTAGAAATAAGAAACTACATATATAAAGCAGCATGTGAAAGAAAGAAAATTTCCTTCTGCTGGGTCCCAGCACAGGTAGGGGTCGCTGGAAATGAGCAAGCTGATGCAGTGGCAAAAAACGCCGCCCTTCATCCAATCAAGCCCACTGATATCCCAATACCATATGAGGACTACATCATTGCAATAAAGGTCAGCATTCAGGAGAACTAGATAGCCAGATGGGCAGATTTATATGGACAAATAAGATTTGACACATTCTCCAAAACTTATCGTCATGGAAGCCTCGAGAACTTACCCGCCAGCAAGAGGTATCTGTATGCAGACTCGGCATCAGACATTCACTACTCACACACGGATACCTAATGGAGAGAGACTATCCCCCCTACTGTGAAGATTGCATTCTGCCCCTCACAATTACACATCTTATCGCGGAATGCCCAACCTATGGAGAACTCTGACGAAGATACATACCCATCAATGGTGGGGGGTACCCTCGATATCCTAAGATCTGCACTAACAGCTGAAAATATCAGCCTTGGCAGCGGAATTATCTACTAACTCGAGGAGACAGGACTATTAAAGAAGCTATAGATAAATTCCAATAGTATGATCTAAATTTACTCCATTATCATACCATTTATTCATCCAGTGTTTCAATTATCACTGCATAATCATCACCTCATCATATCAGACACAACTTTTACATCTCATCTAACCTTTTCTTTTTACTACAAAATGAATTACGGTGCAATCACCTTGCTGTCAGCACCAAGGGACTCGTAAACAATCCATCCATCCATCCATCCAAGCACCACACAACAGTACCCGCCTCAGTGGCAGGCTAAACCACGTGAGGGAATGGTGTTTACACTGCACTACCAAGCTAGGCGGAGATCCTTGACTGATCCAATGGCTAAGTATAAGGGAGTAAACTTTCCAAATCACAAGTGAAGCCCCGAAGGCAGACCAGGGTGCTGTGTTCACTGACTCCAAGCAGCTCCTGCAGCCAACCTGGTGCCAAACGTACTGCTCTGTATTCCTTTGGATGACACCGCCAAGGCTGAGAGGGGGATCTTGATGACTGGGCAACCCAGGATCTCCATAGACTTTGCCTAGCGCAATCTCCATTGTCTTCCGAGACAGAAGGATGCCAACAAAACATTAAAATATTTACTTTTTAATAATAAAATGATCTAACATCAATTGAAAAGTTTTAACCTTTTCCTTATCTGATAACATTTTGTGGTAACATTCAATTTGCCTGTCTAGACCACTGCAAACACTCAACTTTTCAATTCAATTCTTGAAGTTCTTTAACTGAGATCTTTTACTTTCTGTTTTCCAGTCTTCATATGCCATTTGATAAGATGATCTTCATCACTTACTTCACTCAATTTGAAGCCTATAATTTAAAAACATTTCCCAAATCAACATCTTTGAAGCCAAGGTCTTCTCCAATCATAGCAATATCATCAATGACTTTATTGACTCTTATTTATAAAACTAACAAAATCATTTACACATTCAAGCAAAAGTTCTTGCCAGACTACTCTCATGCTCTTGGCTTTCATTTCTTCCCATGAGTTATGAATATTTACAATGGCTTGTTTAATGTTAATTGTTTCCAAAATTCTTGTCATTCTATTTTCTTGTTGGTTTTTTAATTGCCTTGCCGAAAGTTCTTTGAATGTTGATATTGTTCCCTGGTCCATAGGCTGTATCAGTAATGTATTTAGCAGTAAATATACAGCCTGTACTTGATCATTTAAGTCAATAAGTTTTGTGGGATGGCCAGAAGCATTATCTAAATTCAAAAGAACTTTGTGATCCAAAGTGTTCCCCTGCAATATTTTTCAACTTCCAGACATGCTCTCATGCAGCTGTCTGTCACTTCTTCCTATGACTTGTGTATATTTACAACTTCTTTTTTAATGTTAAATTGTTTCCAAAATTCTTAGAGTCATTCTATTTTCTTCAGTTGTATTGAATTACCATGATGAAAGTTCTTTGAACATAATATGCTTTGAAGGTTGATATTGTTCCCTGGTCCATGGGTGTATCAGTTATTGTTGTATTCAGCAGTAAATATACAAACATACACATGATTATTTAAGTCAATAAGTTTGGTGGGATGGCATGGAGCATTAGCTACAATCAATATTTTTCAATTTCCAGACAAAAATGCGCAGTGAACCAATCTTCAAATGACATTAGGTTCCTATGCCTTTGAAATGAGTCCCTAAATTACCAGGAAAGTTCATTTGTTGCAGCCTTTAAAAGCCTTTGGGGTTCATTGTCTGATAAATGAGATTCAGCTTTAATGTAAAATTCCCTTCAGCATTGCCTCCTAGTAAAGGACTTAAGCTATCTTTAGATACTTTATATCCAGGTGTGGTGGTTCCTTATAGGGCCCAAAATGTTTTTGATGGCATTTTTTGCCAATAAAGCTGTTCCATTAATATTGAATATTTGCCCATTATCATAATTAATTTCTTTAATTCAGCAAGAAATTTAGCTGTGGTTTCCTCATCAGCACTCTCCTCTTCTCCTGCCAGTGCATTTCTTGAATTTATCCACCCAACTGGCACTCACTGAAAATGTTGTAGTTTTCCTTTGATATTTGTTTTCTTTAATTGTCAAAAACAAGCTCAAAGCTTTGAGCATGATATTGTTTGTGCTGATAGGAATTTGCTTTTGATTGCAATCCTGCAGCCAACTAAATAATAAGTCCTCCATTTCAATCATTAGTCCTCTTCTATTTCTAATGCACTGCATGGTTAAAGATGAAGACATTGCTTTACCCTTTTCATGGTAATCCTGGCTTTGCTCAAAATTGTTTGTACAATTGATTTGGGATAATCAAGTGATCTTCCAATGTTTGTTTTTGGTTGCACCATTATCAAACCTTTTAACAGTTTAAAGTTTGGTTTCTAATGTAATATTTTTACATTTCCTATTTTTTGTTGTAGCATTTTTGGAGGCAAGATTATGTATGGGTAATAATAATTGAACAAAATAACTAGATAAATACTGTATAATTGTGTTTTTGCAGAGAAACTCAAGCTGCATCCTATAGCTGAACCTAGTTGTAGCCACTCATCAGTTATTTTTGCACATTTTCTTTTGTACAATGATTATTTTCATGCAAATTTTAAACCTCACTAATTTAATATTATGCTGCTTACTTCAAAGTATGGCAAAATTTTTAATGTATAGTGGTTAACACACTTGCCCGGCGTTCGTTGGGTCGGTAGTTTGAATATCCATGCAGATTCTTTTTAAGCTGACACTATTTACTAGGGACGGGTAAAAGAAGGATAACTCTGATTTCAAAACCCTGGCACCACAGGCATAATTTGCCTCTTCCAGAAGATCCTCTGTGAATATCTGTGAAATATTTGTTATTCAAAATTGAGTATATTAAGTCATCTGTATTTCTCTTTTGAAAAGAGAGTTGAACCCCCCCAAAATAATGCCAGGGTTAGGTGGGGGGGGGGGGATTTCTTTTAATTTGTTTAGCCTAGGTTATTTTTTGCAGGTTCAGTTAGTTCATATTTAGTAAAGATTCACAGATATTCAATTTGAGAATAAATATTTTCCCAAGGTCTATTATAGTTTTTTTTTTTGAGGAGGGGTAACATCAATAATTATATAAAATTAAGGATGAAAAAAAAAGCTACTAGGGCCTATCAAAGTAATATCAAAGTATTCTGAATCTTCTCTATTGTCTAGTTTTTCTTTGAATGATGGCAAACTAGAGCTCTTCTAAACATCCTAAGGCAAAGCATTCCAAAAATCCATGACTCTCTTAGTAAAATATTTCCTCAAATCCCGTCTGTATCTAGACTTTTAATTTTTAAAAGGGATCCCTATTCCTATCATCAGTCTCCAGCTCAAAAAACATTCTTATTTATAATGTATCAATCCCTTTCAAATAAAAACATATTAAGTACCTTTAGCCTCTCTATATAATCAAGGTGCCTGTGGGAAGGTATCATTTTTGTTGCTCTTCTCTGTACTGCCTCCAGAATGTTATTTTGCCTGTGATGTGGGGACCATCCTTGAATAGAATATTCCAGGTGTAGCCTCGCATATGAGTTATATAGCTTGAGAATAACTTCCTTTTTTAACTGACATTTCTCTTGATAAAGCCTAATACCCTATTTGCCTTATTTCTAACCTCTAAACAATGCTTATCTTTGATGTTAAGAGAGTAGGTTCATGTGAATTACATGAAAGTTATGAGGTTAATTGAAAAGGTAAAAGAATGAAAGGTGTCAGGTGTGCTTCTGAGAATGAATGTTGAGATAGATAGAATGGATGTCTTGCTCAATTGGGTTGAATGAATATGTGAGAAGGAAGGTGGGATGGGTTTTATGGTAAGAAAGAATTGTATGCCCTGGATATATTGCATTTGAGTATGGTTTAGGTAGATATGTTTCGGAATGATAGAATAACACTAGCTGGGGAAATATAGATATACCAAGTGAACTTGAACTTACCATACCAAAAGGTGTCTCAACATTAAAAGGCTAAAGTTTTTTATTTCAATGTAATAAGAAGGAAGAGTTATTTAATTATATGATAGAAGAAGATATAGACATAGTGTGCATAAGTCATAAATAAATAAGGCCAAATTTACTGAAAAGTAGAAACAAATAGGAAATAAATTATTACAGTATGTACATTAACCAGCAGACTGAAAGGATTGCAGGAGGGGTGGGAAAATGATGGGGAGTTGCAATGGGTAGAGATTAGGGTCACTACAACTCAGGAACTAAGGATAGGAGCATTTTATAAACCACCAAACTATTCCATTGAGAGAGATAAGGTTATAATAGAGGAAACTAACCTTTCCCTGCCGTATTATGCCTCATTCTTGCTCTTATTTTGCTTCATTGTTATTGGGTATATTGATTGTATTGTCTATTTTTTTTATTATAACTGTCATTGCTAATTTGTACCATCTAGCTTAAAACTCTTATAAATCTAACTTTTAAAATTTGTCAAGAAATTAAAATATCTTAAGTGTTACCTTAATTAGCAAATATTGCGTGAAGTTGGAAAGGTTAGTATATTTTTACCTCTATACAATTTCACTTTCCTTAACTTCAATTACTTACAAAACTTTTCAAAACTCTTCATTTATAGATGTTTCATTAGTTTTTACTTTTAAATGAGTATAACGATTAGTTGTTTTAATTCTCTGGTATTTTTTATAGGAAGCACAAATTCTAGTGACTAGTTATGTCAGCTGAAACTGCTCATCGTCAATTTTATAATTTTGAAAAAGAAAATTACAAATTTATTGCAACTAATGATGAAAAGCAAAATGAAAGTCTTTTTAAGTATGTAAATGACAATATTATTGGTAGCCAAACTGTCTTTGAATCGCCATTTGGACCAAGAAAAGGTATGTAAACCCTCTAGCTACAATGGACTTATCAGAAAATAGAATGCATACTTTTTATCACTTTTATTCTAGAGGCCTAATGTACAATATCAGACCATTTGTATTCATCCCTGAAATATTTTAGAAAGGTGAATACTGAATATTTGGAAAAAAATGGCTGAATATGGCAAATATCTAATAGTTACTGCATATTCTGTGCATTTCTAGTTCTTAGTCAATGCCTGCTGTTTAGAATAGCTTTTTATTCCTTAAACTCTTATTGTTATTAATAAGAGATTTAGATAATCTTTTTCATGAAGATTTTTAGCTTTTAAGATTGTGTAGTTCTTACTAAGTAATATTTAAGGTAAGGGTCAAAAAGCTATACTTATTAATTGTGATTAATCTTAATTTCAGTAACTTACTGTGATTACACTGCTTCAGGACGCTCACTTAATTTCATTGAAGACTACATTCGGGATCAAGTTTTGCCATACTATGGATCAACTCATACAACTACCACTTTGACATCTTTGCAAACATCCCTTTATAGGTTTGTTCATATAAGGGATTGTTGTGCCAGCTTGAGTTACTCCTTGAAATTCTTCCTTTAGAGCTTTTGCTCGCCAGTTAATAATGAATGGTCTCAATTTTTATGCTTAGGTGCAATGTTTGATTCCCAGCTTGAGTGAACATACAAAAAAAAATTCGGCCCTCACTGAGTGTTGAATGAATAATAGATTCTTTCTCACCCTTTTTTGAATGTATTTTCACCACTTTGCCTTAGTCTCTCTGTATAATCTACTTTTCTACCCTTTTTGTAACAAGAAGTATAGATGCTAGGATAGGAGAAATGATGAGTATGATTTTTTTTCAAGGTTGATTTTCACTAATATATTTTTTTTGCATTTATCGTTAATGACCGAATAACTAATTAATTTTTTTTCAGCTGTTATTTTTTATCATGTCCCTTGTTATTTTTCTTGTATTGCATAATTATAATATAAAGAGCCTGATTGAAAATGATTTATTGGTAGGATTTTTTATCAAAAGCTATGAAACCCAATTAAAAGCTAACTGTTAAAATTAATACTTGTAGATAGCCCCTTAAACTTTCCATCTTGCGAACTTGGATATGCCCCCTGCCTTGCTGTCCCACCACTATCCTTTAAGACGAGTATTCCTCTCCCCAAGAGAGTAACTGTCTTTCCCCATCATTGTATGTGAAAGACATCCTACCCAAATACAGCGACTTATGCCCTACTAGGCAGTCACCAGATGAGCTCTTTAAAAAAAAATTCCTACCCAAACAAGAAGATTGGAGTATGTCTTGTCCTCTTTGTGTTTTTGAAGTCTTACCAGCGCCAATCTTATTTTGTCACATTCACCCAACGTTCTCTTCATTCAAACCTAGCAGTGGTCAGGAAGGATTCCGTGGTATGATGTCTTCTCTAGAGGTTTCCTGCAGGTTATATTGAATGTGGTTCTGGGATGGTCAAGAGGAGGGCAGGATAGATGAGATAAGCAGTATGTTTTCAATTTGTTGAAAGAGGCTACAACAGGGGTAGTTGTGGTTAAATCTATTCATGTTGGGAGGAGTGGTATCCTGATCACAGGTGTGCCTGTGAGATTGGTTCAAAGATCTAAGGCTGCTTTGGAGTAGGGCATTTTGTATCTGGTTTTGAAATGCCCTGCTAGAAAAGGAGGTGTATATGGCCTTCAAAATGCTAATGCGATTTGAAATCATTCTCTAGAGTATTTTTGTGCTTAGATCATAAAAATGTACATTTATTCACAAAATGGCTCCATTTTATAAAGTTAATTAGAATTATAATCAAATATGTTAAGAAGACGATTTAAGAATCTTTTAAGAAAAATATGCAAAAAATCAGTCTTTTGCTAACAACAATTTATAATTTATGTTTTGGCTGAAAATTGGTGATCAAGATAAGGATAAGGCACTGTATATATGTTGTACTACTTTTTGTAATGCTTTTTCCAAATGGTCTAAAGGGAAATTAAAGTTTAAAATTTGGAGTGTTCATGGTTTGGCTGAATCAAAATCATACGACTGTAATTACTCTACATAACAATTGTTTTGTTTATATGAATTTTTTAATGTTTTTTTTTGTTTTTTTTGGCTGCAGAGTTCAAATATTACGTCAGTTTTACCACTTATATCATCAGTATATTTAGAGATTTTCTTAGTTATACATTTTTGCCTTATAGTTGCAATCTTTCCATATTTTGATATGTCTAGTTCTATTTATTCCATTTTTGTAAGGATATTAACATAGTAACATGTGTATTTTGATATATTAGAATGTATTTAAGAACTGTAAAGAAAATAAAAGCAAAAGATAATGAAAATATTTATATCAGAATTGCTTTGAAGGTTGTGCTTTTCTAGTGTGAATACTTTTATCTTTTCTACCTAGAGACTATATAATTTCCCTCATCATGTCAGTATCCCATTTTTCTTGGTGTCTTCTCTTCATTGTTGCGATGTCCTGATGAAATCTCTCACCATGCTCCTCACTGACATCATGCAAATTTTCATGAAAGAAAACTAGATGTGAATGCAAAATATGCACCTTCAAAGATTTATGAGTTATGATAACCCAAGTCCTTTAAACTCTCAATAAGCTTTACTACCAGCTGCTTTGCTTTTGGTTCTTTGTGATTTTCTAAGAATTCCTGAACTTCACCATGAAATGCTCAATATGCTTCTCTGTTGACTTTGCTCATCATTCTTTCAAGTTTCTCTGCTTCAACATTGTATTTATCTGATTTTAGCCTCAAAGTTTTGGAAACATGAGATGGGTTTATTGAAAGGCTTCTCATCTAAAATCTAAGACCTTTACAAACTTTTATCAATCCTGATTTTATCTGAAGTTAGGGTAATAAAACCTTGGCAGGCTCCACAAGATGCTGTCTGATAACATTTAACTTCCCTGGCTGTAATTCATGTCAGGGAGGGCACTGAACTTTACATTAATGAAGATCAATGACCTCTGCTATTCCATAAGCAAAGGAAACAGAAATATTTTGTGCATCTACTTTGCAAGCCAAGCAAGAAGGCAAGCATCTTGAAATCCCCACCAACATACAATTGAAATTCTGCAGAGTTGATTTTATCAAGAAGCATGCTCTAACATTATCATAGTCCTCTTTCCTTTGTATAGTGTCTGCAAGAGGCAAAGATATATATTGGTACCCATTGTGCTAGTAACACTGCTTTGAGACTTCACATTAAGTTGTCTATGAACAGATTGAACACTCATTTATTCCCAGAATCATGCTTCAATCCAACAGCAGTAAACAAACCATTCTCATCTTTGCAGAAACATAGTTCCTCACTAACATAGTAAATTTCAAATTCATGTTATTTCTGCTACAAAGATGTCCTGCAGTCTTCCCCTACTAAATTCCATTCCTTCAGCCTGGATGCTAAAAGTTAACCTTCTGACTTAGTGAGATCTAAGCCCCTCATCAAATCATCCAGTCACATTGATTTAGAAAGTGGGGATGGGTACTCATTTTTAGTACAGATGCTTCATCCATTTCTTTGCTGACTCTTGTAATAAAAAGTCCATTATATCTTCTGTCAAAAAACCGCCTACATTTAGCAACTTTAACCTAAAAAAGAAGTAAATTAATACTATTCTACATAAAAGTAAAACTATATTATGAGAAATTTTCCTACTTACATTTTCTGGTGGATCTGGTACTGGTAAGCTATCATTGCTGCAGCAGCCTCTAGGCTGTGTCAAATGTCGCTGCCTGGGTGTTTGAAAGAATAATGAGAAGGCATCCAACTCTGACTTTATTTTTAAAAAAATGACAAACCCCCTCAAAAGCCACAAACATATTACAGTGAGAGCTTGACTTACAAGTTTAATTTTTCTGTGGCCGAGCTCGTAACTCAATTTGCTTGGATATCAAAGCAGTTTCCCCCCATTGAAATTAATGGTAAGGTCATTAATTAGGTCCAGCCCCCCCCAAATTTGCCATCCTGGCGATCAAGTGTCATGACACCTGAGCGCAATCTTCAACATGTCAATCCGGACCGAATGCGTTCCTAGAGACTGGCGTGAAGCGGAGGTGACTCCTATCTTCAAGAAAAGAGACCGAAGCCAACCGTCAAACTACCGACCTATCAGTCTGACTTCGATAGTCGGTAAACTCATGGAAAGCATGATGGTGGACAAAATGACGAGGTATTTAGAGTCAAAGCTGCAACGGTCATGCCTGACGAACCTTGTGGAATTCTTCCACTTCGTGTTAAGTGAGCACGATCAGGACAAGGCGGTGGATGTGGTGTACTTAGACTTTCAGAAAGCCTTTGATAAGGTACCACACCGCCGCCTTCTCTGGAAAGTGCGAGCGCTGGGCATAGACGGAAAAGTAGCCGGCTGGATTGAGAACTGGCTAAGTGGCAGATGACAATGGGTGGTGGTAAATGGACAGGCTTCTGAGTGGGTGCCCGTTACTAGCGGGGTGCTTCAAGGTTCTGTCCTGGGACCACTACTATTCATCATCTACGTCAACAACATGGACAGTGACATGGTTGCCAAGATTTCCAAATTTGCCGACGATACCAAGCTTGGTATGAACGTTGCAAAGGATGGAAATACTGCCCGCCTGCAGGAAGATCTTGGGAAGATTGGGGAGTGGTCGGACACGTGGCAAATGCCTTTTAACGTGAACAAATGCAAAGTGATGCATATCGGCCACAGAAACCCCCAATCTCAGTATATCCTTAAGGGCACTGCTCTTGAATCGAGTGACACTGAAAAGGACTTGGGTGTAACTATCACTAGCGACCTCAAGTTCTCGAAACAGTGCATCGAGGCAGAGAAGAAAGCCCAAAGGATGTTAGGCTACATAAAGCGCCAGTTTGGATACCGTAACAAGGAGATAGTACTTTGTCTGTCCAACTCCCTCGTTCGGCCGCACCTGGAGTATGCCGTACAATTTTGGAGTCCTTCGTTTCAAAAGGATATCGCAAGATTGGAACGCTTACAAGCCAGGGCAACCAATCTGATTCCCTCTATCCGACATAAAAGTTATGAAGATAGACTAAGGGAATTAGATCTGTTCTCGCTGGAAACCCGTAGACTGCGCGGTCAACTCATCAAAGTTTTCAAAATACTTTGAAGGTTTGACAATGTTGACTACCGGGATATTTTCACACTGAGGGAGAATAGCACGCGCAATCACGGCTTCAAACTTGAACTGAAGCGTTACAACCGCAATCTGTGTGGAATTTTTTTCACTTACAGTATCTGCGGTAAGTGGAACGCACTTCCAGTGGAAGTTGTCAACAGTGAATCTGTTGACCAGTTCAAGTTAAGACTAGACAAAGTCTCGAAAAGCAGCCGTTTAGGGACGCAAAACAATTGAGCAGCCATGTGCCCGCTCGATTGCTAGTCCAAAGGTACCCTCTTTGAATGGACCGTAAGGTCTCCTAGGGTACTTCCTTTCCTTGTTACTGTCTGACCCCAGCTTAGCCTCTTCCTTTCAGACACTTGTGTTTCCTTGCTTTTCATACAACCTCCCACAACTTTCTCTGGTTAGCCTCTAATTTCACAGGGTAGATGCTGATCTTCGTCTCAGCCAACCCTCCCGGTTCGGGGCTGAGGGGGGAAGGGACAATGATCCCTCACTCCTGAGCTCTATTTTGGGATGGTGAATTTTTAATAACCTGCTTTATTCCCACCCACATCTTCCTCACCTCCTCTTCCTTTCTATTTTCAAACACTATCCATTTTACGCCATGTCCAAGGTGGAGGCACCATGCTGAGGGACTGCCAGGACACCAGGCGGAAGGGGTGGTCCGAAATGGCGGTACCTGGCTCTGCCAGGCCTGTACTCACCCTTCACAGAACCAGCAACTGCGGGGAGTGATTAGCATTTCCATCCCGTAAAAAAAAGGGGGGTCACCAATGATGAAAACTTTCAAACAATCTCTCACCCCATTTCCCCCTTAATAATGATGGAGTCGCCCTCAGGCAGCTCCACAGAGAAAATGGAGTTCCCCCCCTCCCTGTGGTTTTCCAGGGGACCCTCCATAACTCTTCAACTGGAGAGGAGGCTTACTCCTCTCC
The DNA here is from genome assembly GCA_963969495.1 of Ceratothoa steindachneri. Lineage (NCBI taxonomy): Eukaryota > Metazoa > Arthropoda > Malacostraca > Isopoda > Cymothoidae > Ceratothoa > Ceratothoa steindachneri. Next base: position 29,079,632 of record OZ018319.1, read on the forward strand.
AGTGCCTACAAGTGCAGGGGGCAGTCCCGCCTTTGCTTTCACAGGGGACTGCCAGGAAAGCCAGCCATCAACCCATAACTGACCACTTTCCGTTGAAGCGGCTCGGTAGGGCAACCCCCTTAGGAGGGAGAGGGAAGAAAGGCCCCATCAGCCCCTTCCTCTAAAGAACTGCTGGCCCAAATATTAAATCTAGTGAGGGTGAAAGCCTATGGCCCCCCAAAGAACATGGATGAGACTGACATGACCTGTGATGTCCTGGGGGGGGGGATGGCCAAATGGATGCCTCCCCCTGAGATAGACATGCTCCCTGGAAGGTGGGGCCTTCCATGGGAGCAGATTCAGGCTCGGCATCAAACACCGAGCCCGAGTCTGCTCCTGTGTGGGGCTATTGCCAGAAGGGTCGGGCTGCTAAGACAGCACAAGGAGGGGAGGGATCTCCTCCTCTGGCTGGTGCCGCCATGATTGCTGAGACCTTCACCATCTTGGGGAAGGAGCTTACAGAGCCTGGCCTGGGGGCTCCTGCTGGGGGAGGGGAGAAGCGGGTCCATTCCCCGCCCTTTCCTAAAAAGAAAAAGACTAATAAAAAGAAGGCAAAAAAGACTCGGGGGAGAGGGGGGGGGGCTGCAGGGACAGACGAGGCCGCTACCAACCTTGAACGCGACCAAGCCAAGATCGGCACGTCCGCCCCCGGTGCTCGCCTGGGCGAGCACCGGTGCTCAGAGCGGAGCCTCAAATACATCGGGGCCCCTCATTCAGAGATTACCCAGCATTTTTGAGACCGCTGACTTCAAACACTTATTCGTTATTCGCTCCACTGATGGCACCATGTTGGCTAAGGGCAACATGATCCATCAGAGGAGAGCTTTAGCCGGCTTCGATGGGGGAGGACTTCCGCCGCACCGTGGCATGGTTGCCGAGCCCCTATCTCTTGCTCAGAGTTCTAAACGGTAGACACCCCCTCTGATTCAACTACTCTATCAATCCCCAGGGTCAAGTCCTTGCAGATCTGATTCACGAGCTTGAGATGGGTGTCCCCCGTAAGGGGCGCGGCGATTTGCCATCCTGGCCGCCGTGCTGACGGGATCCAGCGCTCCGTCCGGCCCCAGCTTAGCCTCTCTTCCTTCCTTCAGATAGCCCGATTTCTTCCCTACCTCGTCGCTTTTCATACAACCTCTCCCACAACTTTCTCTGGTCAGCCTCTAATTTCACAGGGTAGATGCTGACCTTCTTCTCAAGCCAACCAACCCAGATCGGGGCTGGGGGGGGAGGGGACATTGTTCCCTAACCCCTGAGCTCCGGTTCGGGATGGGTTTTTTTTAACAACCTGCTTCATCCCCACCCATACCTTCCTCACATCCCTTTTCCTCTCCTCTTCAAAATCTATCTTTTTTACGCCGTGTCCAAGGTGGAGCCGCCATGCCGATGGACTGCCAGGCCACCAGGCGGGAGGGGTGGTCCCGAATGGCGGCGCCTGGCTCTGCCGGGCTTGTAAGCACCTCTCGCAGTGCGGGCTACTGCGAGGGGTGATGAGCTATTGCGTCCCGTGGCAAAAATAGGGTCACCATGCCCATAGATGAACAACCAAAAAAAACCCAAACCCCTTTAACTCCCCCTTGCTCATCGACGGAGCCGCCCTTGGGCAGCTCCACCGAAAAAATGGAGGTCCCCCCCCCCTGTGCTTGCACAGGGGACCCTCCATATTTCTCTAACCGGAGAGGAGGCTTACTCCTCTCCTTCGCCTACGGGTGCAGGGGACTCCCCCTCACCCCCTTCTCTGGAGGTGCTTTCGGGCACCTCCCTTTTCCCAGCGGCAGTCCCATCTTTTCTTTTCAAGGGGACTGCCAAGAAAGCCAGCAGGCAGCCCTTAGCCAGCCGCTCCCCATCAAAGCGGCTCGGTAGGGCAAACCCCCTTAGGGGGGAGAGGGAAGCCAGGCCCCTTCGGTCGCTTCCCTCAAAAGACCTGCTGGCAAGAATATTAAACCTTGCCGGGGTCAAGGCCTGTGCCTCCCCATACAAGACTGGCGACACTGCCAAGGGGACCTGCGATGTCCTGGGAGGGGATGGCCAACTGGAGGCCCCTCCTGTGATAGACATGGTCCTTGAGGAGCTCAGCCTCAGACGGTAGGGCCTTCCATGGGGGGGAATTCGGGCTCGGCGCCAAGCACCGAACCCGAATCCGCCCCTATGCAAGGTCCTCCTCAAATGGCTGAGGGCTCCGAGGCAGTAGAAGGAGGGGAGGGATCTCCTCCGACAAGTGCCCCTACGACAACCAGGACCTTCTCCATTTCGGAGAGGGACCTGGCTGAGGCTGGTCCATCTGGCCTGGGGACTTCTGCCGGCGGAGGTGAAAAGCGGGTTCATTCCCCGCCCTCCTCTCCGAAAAAGAAAAAGACAAAAAAGACTCGGGGGCTCCTCTCCATCCGCGGGGGCTGCAGGGACGGATGGGTCTGCTGCCACTCTGGCAAGCGACCAAGCCAAGATCGGCACATCCGCCCCCTCTGCCCCCCCGGTTGTGGAGCCCCTGACAAAGAAGACTAATACCAAGAGTGCACAGGGCGGAGCCTCGATGACATCGGGGCCCCTGATTCAGAGGTTACCTGGCGTTTTCGAGCCCGCTGGCTTCAAACGCTTCCTCGTTATTCGCTCCACTGATGGCAACATGTTGTCCAAGGGCAACATGATCCATCAGAGGAGAGGATTAGCTAGTGCAATTGGTAGAGAGCCGAAGGTAACCCGTTTCTCGGACGGGAGCCTTCTGGCGAATGCGGCGAATCCCGCCGAGGCGGCTAAGATTAGTGCTCTTCGGACACTTCATGGCACCCCGGTGAGTGTGACGCCGCACTCTACCATGAACTTTGTGAAAGGAGTAGTTTATGCGAGGGAACTCGTTGACTACTCCATTGAGGACATCACCTTAGAGCTGGCCGACCATGGGGCGGTCAAGGTCGAACGTGTGATGAGAAAACAGGGAGGGGCCTCGAGACCCATCCCTACACTCTTCGTCACGTTCGACTGTGACAAGCTCCCTGAGTCGGTGCGTGCCGGTTGGTACCGCTACCGCGTGAAGGCATTCGTGCCACTTCCGCGGCCGTGCTATTACTGTCACCGCTTCGGCCATACGAATCGCTCATGTAGACGTGCAAAGTCGGGGTCACCCGAAGTCTGTGTAAATTGCTCCAAGGTCGCACACGATAAGTCCAAATCGTGTGTGGCCAAGTGTGTCAATTGCGGAGAGCCGCACCCTGCTTCTTCGAAGCAATGTGGTGCATATCTCCTTGAGAAAGAAATCCTGGCCGTTCAGGCCCAGGATCGACTCTCATTCCGCGAGGCAAAGGACTTGGTCCTGGCGCGCCCGGCTCTGCCTGGGACGTCATATGCCTCAATAGTTAGGAAGGCACCCTCTGCTCCCGGCCCATCCCGGCCAACGAGCACGGTTGTTTCCGCGCCCATTCGGAGCCCTTCTGCGGGCTCTACCCAACCCGCGCCCCGTCCGGCCCCAGCTTAGCCTCTCTTCCTTCCTTCAGATAGCCTGTATTCCTATCCTACCTCGTCGCTTTTCATACAACCTCTCCCACAACTTTCTCTGGTCAGCCTCTAATTTCACAGGGTAGAAGCTGACCTTCTTCTCAGCCAATCGTCCCGGATCGGGGCTGAGGGGGGAGGGGACAATGTCCCCTAACCCCTGAGCTCTTGTCTGGGGTGGTTGGCTTTTAACAACCTGCTTCATCCCCACCCATACCTTCCTCACATCCCTTTTCCTCTCGTCTTCAAAATCTATCCGTTTTACGCCGTGTTCAAGGTGGAGCCGCCATGCCGAAGGACTGCCAGGCCACCAGGCGGGAGGGGTGGTCCCAAATGGCGGTGCCTGGCTCTGCCGGGCCTGTAAGCACCTCTTGCAGTGCGGGCTACTGCAAGAGGTGGTGAGCGATTGCGTCCCGTAAAACAAAGAGGGTCACCATGCCCAATGATGAAACAAAAAAACATCTCCCCTTAATTCCCCCTATAACAACAACGGAGCCGCCCTCGTGCAGCTCCACAGAAAAGATGGAGGTCCCCCCCCCCTGTGCTTGTGCAGGGGACCCTCCATACCTCTTTAACCGGAGAGGAGGCTTACTCCTCTCCTACGCCTACGGGTGTAGGGGACTCCCCCTCACCCCCTTCTCTGGAGGTGCTTTCGGGCACCTCCCTATCTCCAGCGGCAGTCCCTCCTATGCTTTCTAAGGGGACTGCCAAGAAAGCCAGCAGGCAGCCCATTGCCGACCGCCCCTCGTACAAGCGGCTCGGTAGGGCAAACCCCCTTAGGGGGGAGAGGGAAGCCAGGCCCCTTCGGTCGCTTCCCTCAAAAGACCTGCTGGCAAAAATATTAAACCTTGCCGGGGTCAAGGCCTGTGCCTCCCCACTAAAGACTTATGACGCTGCCAAGGGGACCTGCGATGTCCTGGGAGGGGATGGCCAACTGGAGGCCCCTCCTGTGATAGACATGGTCCTTGAGGAAAACCAGCCTCAGACGGTAGGGCCTTCCATGGGGGGGAATCCGGGCTTGGCGCCAAGCACCGAACCCGAATCCGCCCCTATGCAAGGTCCTCATCAAACGGCTGTGGATTCTCAGGCAGGACAAGGAGGGGAGGGATCTCCTCTGGATGAATCCCCTGCGCCCACCGGGACCTTCTCCATTTCAGAGAAGGACCTGGCTGAGGCCGGTCCATCTGGCCTGGGGGCTTCTACCGGCGGGGGTGAGAAGCGGGTTCATTCCCCGCCCTCCTCTCCTAAAAAGAAGAAAAAGACAAGAAAGACGAAAAAGGCTCGGGGCTCCTCTCCATCCGCGGGGGCTGCGGGGACTGCGGGGACGGATGGGTCTGCTGCCACTTTGGTAGGCGACCAAGCCAAGATCGGCAAATCTGGCCCCTCTACCCCCTCGTGTGCGGAGCTCCTGACCAAGACTAAGACGAAGAATGCACAGGGCGGAGCCTCGATGACATCGGGGCCCCTGATTCAGAGGTTACCTGGCGTTTTCGAGCCCGCTGGCTTCAAACGCTTCCTCGTTATTCGCTCCACTGATGGCACCATGTTGTCTAAGGGCAACATGATCCATCAGAGGAGAGGATTAGCTAGTGCAATTGGTAGAGAGCCGAAGGTGACCCGTTTCTCGGACGGCAGCCTTCTGGCGAATGCGGTGAATCCCGCCGAGGCGGCCAAGATAAGTGCTCTTCGGACACTTCATGGCACCCCGGTGAGTGTGACGCCGCACTCTACCATGAACTTTGTGAAAGGAGTAGTTTATGCGAGGGAACTCGTTGACTACTCCATTGAGGACATCACCCTAGAGCTGGCCGACCATGGGGCGGTCAAGGTCGAACGTGTGATGAGAAAACAGGGAGGGGCTTCGAGACCCACCCCTACACTCTTCGTCACGTTTGACTGTGACAAGCTCCCTGAGTCGGTGCGTGCGGTTGGTACCGCTACCGCGTGAAGGCATTCGTGCCACTGCCGCGGCGGTGCTATTACTGTCACCGCTTCGGCCATACGAATCGCTCATGTAGACGTGCAAAGTCGGGTTCACCCGAAGTCTGTGTAAATTGCTCCAAGGTCGCACACGATAAGTCCAAATCGTGTGTGGCCAAGTGTGTCAATTGCGGAGAGCCGCACCCTGCTTCTTCGAAGCAATGTGGTGCATATCTCCTGGAGAAAGAAATCCTGGCCGTTCAGGCCCAGGATAGACTCTCATTGCGCGAGGCTAAGGACTTGGTCGTGGCGCGCCCAGCTCTGCCTGGGACGTCATATGCCTCAGTAGTTCGAAAGGCACCCTCTGCTCCTGGCCCATCCAGGCCAACGAGCACAGTTGTTTCCGCGCCCATTCGGAGCCCTTCTGCGGGCTCTACTACACCCGGGCGCTCCCCTGGTAGAGCTGGCGGCAAAAAGGGTTCACACCCAGCCCCGGCTAAAACCAGGGCTCCCCCCCTCTTCCCCCAGCGTGACCGTTTCCCGTAAGGCGAAACGGCCACGCGCCTCCACCGAGTCGTTAGACTCACAGGAGGCAACACCCCTGAAGATGGTCGCTAGGCCATCTTCGGGGGTTCCTAAAGCTGTCCCCCGAAAGGAGGACAGCAACAAAGGAGCTTCGGCTCCTTCGCCCACGCCACGAGGTGGAGCGAGTGGCTCGGAGACGGTGGTTCCTCGAAAAGAGGGCCCCCCGCCTCCGAAGCCGCAGCGCCCGCCTAAGGTTTCGAGGCGGAGGGAGGAAAAGACTCGCATGGCGAGGTCAACCTCCCCCAATAAGTCCTCAAAGGCGACAGCGCCTCCAGCGCTTTGTCCGGCCAACAGCGCCCGGGGTTCTGCCCCCGGGAAGCGCACGGCCATTCCCGTGAGGGTCTTCAATTCGAGGAGGGCCCCCGCGTCTCCTCCGAGCTAGGCCTGGAGGGCATATTCCTTCAATGGAATTGCCGTGGACTCCGGGCCAACTGGGAGGAGCTGCGGAGGCTCGCCTCGTCCCGTTCCCCGTTAGCTATTTTTTTACAGGAGACCATGCTAGGCGCGTGCCCACTGCCTGCCCTCCCGGGGTATAAGGGTCTTGCAACCCCACCACCGCGGGACGGCCGGGCTGGGGGATGCGCGGTTTACACCCGGCATGATGTCTCCGTTCTTCCTTTCTCTTTAGATACCTCCTTACAGGCAGTGGCTGTGCAGCTGCACCTGGATAGGAGGTATACTATCATTTCTGCGTACATTCCACCGTCAGCTGACTTCGACGCGGGGTACTTCCGCCGCGTCGTGGCACGGTTGCCGAGGCCCTATCTATCTTTTGCTTGGAGATCTGAACGGCAGGCATCCTCTCTGGGGAGATTACACCATAAATCCCAGGGGACAAGTCCTTGCCGATCTGATCGAAGAGCTTGAGATGGGTGTCCTAAACGTGGATGAGTTTACGCATCACTGTCCGAGAACCGCTTCATTTTCTTGCCTTGACCTATCTTTGTGCTCTTCGGATGCACAGCTTGATTTTGATTGGGGGGTGGTCGATGACCTCCATGGTAGTGATCACTTTCCCATTCAAATATCATTTTCAGGGCAACTGCCGCCTGAGAGACCACCTCGGTGGTGCTTGGCGGTGGCGCGGTGGCCTGCATTTCAGGAAATGACTGAATTCTCTATCTCAGTCGAGGAGTTTAGGTTGGTAGATGAGGCCGTTGAGTTCTTCTCCGGCAACCTTATCGCCGTGGGCCTGACTACTATTCCTAGGACGTCTGGCTGTTTTGCACGCCGACCACTCCCATGGTGGTCGGCCGAGTGTGAGACGGCCCTCAAACAGAAGCGTTATGCCTACATGCGCTATAAGCGCCGCCCGAACGATTTCACTGTCGCTGAATTTCGTCGGGCTAGGGCTAGGTTCCGGTATATTTCGAAGCACGCCCGCCGCTCTTCTTGGCGGGCATACGTGTCTTCACTTAACGGGAAGACCCCTTTAGCTGAGGTGTGGAAGCGAGTCAAAAGGATTCGGGGCAAGTTCTCGCAGGACCCCCCTCCCGTTCTCCAGGAGAATGGGACCGCAATCTCGGACCCCGCGTCCGTGGCGGAATCCTTAGCGACCGCTTTCTCTGCATTCTCTAGCCGTGATGCTGCTCCGCCAGCATTCAATGCACGTCGTGATGTCGCGGAAGGCCGCCGGCTGGACTTTACCTCCAGTGGCGGAGAACCCTTCAACGACAAGTTTACTGTGAGTGAGTTGCGTTCCGCTCTCGCTTCGTGCGCGGACACCGCCCATGGTCCGGACGATGTCCCGTACGCCATGCTTCGACACCTGGGTGAGCGAGGCATGGCCTTTCTGTTAGATCTGTTCAACAGGATCTGGGTGGAAGGTCTTCTCCCAGACTCCTGGCGAATCGCTACTGTGCTCGCCTTTCGAGAGCCGGGGAGAGATCACTCTACTCCGACCGGTTTCCGCCCAATCTCTCTAACCTCTTGCGTGTGCAAGTTGATGGAGAAATTGGTAAATGTTAGATTAGCCCATTTCCTGGACAGCGGAGGCCATCTGTCTTCTGCACAGTGCGGCTTCCGTAAGTTTCACTCCACGTCGGATGCTCTGCTCCGACTGGAAAATGCCGTCTGCGAGGCTTTCCTTCGTAGACAGCACTACGCCACGGTGTTTTTTGATCTGGAGAAGGCCTATGATACCGCATGGCGATACGGTATCATGGAGACTCTCCACACGATGGGGGCGAGGGGACGCCTCCCAATGTTTGTATCTGAATTTTTGCGAGATCGTCGATTCCGCGTACGGGTGGGGGGAGCCCTCTCCGGCCCAAAGGAGCAGGAAGAGGGTGTCCCGCAGGGAAGTGTCCTCAGTGTCACACTATTTGCCCTGAGCATCAACGGCATCACCTCGGTGCTGCCGGAAGATGTTCTCGCTACGCTCTACATGGACGACTTTTCGATCTCTTTTGGCGCGGCCCAGATGCCAACTCTGGAGCGTCGACTCCAACAGGCATTGAACCGCGTCTCTCGCTATGCCGAAGCGCACAGGTTTCGGTTTTCTTTGGCCAAGACTAAGGTGGTGCACTTCTGCCGCCATCCACGGCTTCACCCTGACCCAGATTTGTTTCTTAATGGGGAACGCCTGGATGTGGTTGAGTCGCACCGTTTCCTTGGTCTTGTATTCGACCGACGCCTCACCTGGGAGGCTCATATTCGCAGCCTTAGAGTCTCTTGTACCCGCGCCATGGACATTCTCCGTTCCGTGACGTTCAGCGCTTGGGGCGCTGATAGGGCTACCGCCTTACTTTTTTATCGATCCTTTGTTCGCTCGAAGCTCGACTACGGATGCGAGTTTTATGCATCCGCAGCCGAGCGTTTATTGCGGAAGGTGGATTCGATCCACCACACCGGCCTTCGCCTTGCGACCGGTGCCTTCCGCACTTCCCCCATTTAGAGCCTGTTGGTCGATGCTGGGGAGATGCCACTCGCTCTGCGCCGCGTGCAGTGCATCACTCGCCTGTATGCGCGAGCCCGGCGCCTCCCTCAGTCGCCAACAGCTCTCACTGCATCCGCAGCTGATCTCGATGGTGCCTATGCCGCCGAGAGACGCCAGTCATACCCTAAGCCCTTTGGGTTTAGGGCCAGGAAACTCCTTCGAGAGCTAGATATAGCTCTCGGGCCGGTGGCGCCCCTGGTTCTGCCCAGGACGCCACCCTGGAGGGTACCACATTTGGCTATTTGTCGCCACGCCTCTGCTCCCAAAGCTTGTACTGCGCCGGGAGTATTGCGTTCGACCTTTTGGGAGCACACATCGTGTCACGCTGGTACCGTGCCAGTGTATACGGATGGCTCCAAGTCCCAAGAGGGGGTCGGCTTCCACGCCGTATCCCCTCTGTTTGAAGTCAGCGGGGCTCTACCAGGCGCTGCGTCTGTCTTCACGGCCGAGCTGGTGGCAATACACCACTCGGTACGGGAGATTACGCGACGTGCCCGGTTCGGAGACCGGATTGTGATCTATAGCGACTCACAAAGCGCCCTGAGTGCTCTCGGGGCATTGGAATCTCCGCATCCCCTGGTTCGCGATATCCGTGACGCCACGGTTTTGGCGAGCCGGGCAGATGTCGAGATTATCTTCTGCTGGGTTCCTGGACATGTAGGAATTGCGGGGAATGAGCGCGCCGATGAGGGCGCCAAAGAGTCCGCGAGGACTCTGCGACCGGACCAGCGTTTCGCTCTTCCTCACACTGACTACATGGCAGGAATACGGGCAGCTCTTCGGACTGCTTGGCAAAGAAGATGGGAGACGGTCGAGGGGAACTTAAAGTTGCGTGCCATTGCGCCGCGACTGTTCCCATGGACCTATCCCCCAATGCCGCGGCGGCTTCAGGTTGCTTTCTGTCGTCTTCGAATCGGACACACTCGTGTGACGCATCGTTACTTAGTGGAGCGCTCGCATGTGCCCTATTGCAACGACTGCGTCGTCCCCCAGATTGTTCGGCATATTCTTGTCGAATGTCCCAGTCTGGGTGATCTTCGCGCACGATACCTGTCTCGGTACCGGGATGGGCGGGGTCGCTACCGCCTGTCCCTTGTACTCGGGACGAGTGCGTGCACCATGACTGGTGGACTTATTGACTTTTTGGGGGAGGCCGGCCTTCTCCCCTTTATTTAAGGTTCCTTTTTTTTGTTATTGTTTTGTTTTAGGTTGCACTCTCCTGCACCGGGGTGAGGGGGACCTCCCCCCGCTGCCGCAGATTGCTTCGATTGTTAAGTTTTTCCAATTTATATTGATTGTTAAGTTTTCATATTTTAACTTTAAAGTAGCCTAATTCTAGGCTGTCGTGTTTTTCGGCGACTTATGCCCAAGTGGGTAGTTGCCAGATGGGCTCTATAAAAAAAAAAAAAAAAAAAATCGTGTGACGCATCGCTATCTGATGGAGCGCTCGCCTGCGCCCTATTGCAACGACTGCGTCGTCCTCCAGACTGTTCGGCACATTCTTGTCGAATGTCCCAGTCTGGGTGATCTTCGCGCACGATACCTGTCCCAGTACCGGGATGGGCGGGGTTGCTACCGCCTGTCCCTTGTGCTCGGGACAGATTCGTGTACACTGACTTGTGGACTTGTTGACTTCTTGGGGGAGGCCGGCCTTCTCCCTATTATTTAAGCAAGGTTTGTTTGTTTTGTTTTTTTTTGTTGTTTTTTGTTGTTTTTTTGCATTTTTTGTTTTTTGTTTGTTTTTTTTTTCTTTAGTTGCACACTCCTGCGCCGGGGGGACCTCTCCCCGACGCACCAGCTTGCTTCCTTTCCCCCTTTTGGGGTGTTGTTTTTTTTGTTTTTTTTCTCTCTTTAATTTCATTTTAAAGTAGCCTAGAACTAGGCCAGTTTTAATACGGCAACTAATGCCCAAGTAGGCAGTCGCCAGATGAGCTCTTAAAAAAAAAAAAAAAAAAATCTCCCCAACCCGGGCGCTCCCCTGGTAAAGCTGGCGGCAAAAAGGGCTCATACCCTGCCCCGGCTAAAACCAGGGCTCCCCCCTCTTCCCCCAGCGTGACCGTTTCCCGTAAGGCGAAACGGCCACGCGCCTCCACCGAGTCGTTAGACTCACAGGAGGCAACACCCCTGAAGATGGTCGCTAGGCCATCTTCCGGGGTTCCTAAAGCTGCCCCCCGAAAGGAGGACAGCAACAAAGGAGCTTCGGCTCCTTCGCCCACGCCCCGAGGTGGAGCGAGTGGCTCGGAGACGGTGGTTCCTCGAAAAGAGGGCCCCCCGCCTCCGAAGCCGCAACGCCCGCCTAAGGTTTCGAGGCGGAGGGAGGAAAAGACTCGCATGGCGAGCCCAACCTCCCCCAATAAGTCCTCGAAGGCGACAGCGCCTTCAGCGCTTTGTCCGGCCAACAGCGCCCGGGGTTCTGCCCCCGGGAAGCGTACGGCCATTCCCGTGAGGGTCTTCAATTCGAGGAGGGCCCCCGCGTCTCCTCCGAGCTAGGCCTGGAGGGCATATTCCTTCAATGGAATTGCCGTGGACTCCGGGCCAACTGGGAGGAGCTGCGGAGGCTCGTCTCGTCCCGTTCCCCGTTAGCTATTTTTTTGCAGGAGACCATGCTAGGTGCGTGCCCCCTCCCTGCCCTCCCGGGGTATAAGGGTCTTGCGACCGCACCACCGCGGGATGGCCGGGCTGGGGGATGCGCAGTTTACACCCGGCATGATGTCTCCGTTCTTCCTTTCTCTTTAGATACCTCCTTTCAGGCAGTGGCTGTGCAGCTGCACCTGGATAGGAGGTATACTATCATTTCTGCGTACATTCCACCGTCAGCTGACTTCGACGCGGGGGACTTCCGCCGCGTCGTTGCACGGTTGCCGAGGCCCTATCTCTTGCTTGGAGATCTGAACGGCAGGCATCCTCTCTGGGGAGATTACTCCATAAATCCCAGGGGACAAGTCCTTGCCGATCTGATCGAAGAGCTTGAGATGGGTGTCCTAAACGTGGATGAGTTTACGCATCACTGTCCGAGAACCGCTTCATTTTCTTGCCTTGACCTATCTTTGTGCTCTTCGGATGCACAGCCTGATTTTGATTGGGGGGTGGTCGATGACCTCCATGGTAGTGATCACTTTCCCATTCAAATATCATTTTCAGGGCAACCGCCGCCTGAGAGACCACCTCGGTGGTGCTTGGCGCGGGCGCGGTGGCCTGCATTTCAGGAAATGACTGAATTCTCTATCTCAGTCGAGGAGTTTAGGTCGGTAGATGAGGCCGTTGAGTTCTTCTCCGGCAACCTCATCGCCGTGGGCCTGACTACTATTCCTAGGACGTCTGGCCGTTTTGCACGCCGACCACTCCCATGGTGGTCGGCCGAGTGTGAGACGGCCCTCAAACAGAAGCGTTATGCCTACATGCGCTATAAGCGCCGCCCGAACGATTTCACTGTCACTGAATTTCGTCGGGCTATGGCTAGGTTCCGGTATATTTCGAAGCACGCCCGCCGCTCTTCTTGGCGGGCATACGTGTCTTCACTTAACGGGAAGACCCCTTTAGCTGAGGTGTGGAAGCGAGTCAAAAGGATTCGGGGCAAGTTCTCGCAGGACCCCCCTCCCGTTCTCCAGGAGAATGGGACCGCAATCTCAGACCCCGCGTCCGTGGCGGAATCCTTAGCGACCGCTTTTTCCGCATTCTCTAGCCGTGATGCTGCTCCGCCAGCATTCAATGCACGTCGTGATGTCGCGGAAGGCCGCCGGCTGGACTTTACCTCCAGTGGCGGAGAACCCTTCAACGACAAGTTTACTGTGAGTGAGTTGCGTTCCGCTCTCGCTTCGTGCGCGGACACCGCCCATGGTCCGGACGATGTCCCGTACGCCATGCTTCGACACCTGGGTGAGCGAGGCATGGCCTTTCTGTTAGATCTGTTCAACAGGATCTGGGTGGAAGGTCTTCTCCCAGACTCCTGGCGAATCGCTACTGTGCTCGCCTTTCGCAAACCGGGGAGAGATTACTCTACTCCGACCGGTTTCCGCCCAATCTCTCTAACCTCTTGCGTGTGCAAGTTGATGGAGAAATTGGTAAACGTTAGATTAGCTTTTTTCCTGGACAGCGGAGGCCATCTGTCTTCCGCACAGTGCGGCTTCCGCAAGTTCCACTCCACGTCGGATGCTCTGCTCCGACTGGAAAATGCCGTCTGCGAGGCTTTCCTTCGTAGACAGCACTACGCCACGGTGTTTTTCGATCTGGAGAAGGCCTATGATACCGCATGGCGATACGGTATCATGGAGACTCTCTACACGATGGGGGCGAGGGGACGCCTCCCAATGTTTATATCTGAATTTTTGCGAGATCGTCGATTCCGTGTACGGGTGGGGGGAGCTCTCTCCGGCCCAAAGGAGCAGGAAGAGGGTGTCCCGCAGGGAAGTGTCCTCAGTGTCACACTCTTTGCCCTGAGCATCAACGGCATCACCTCGGTGCTGCCGGAAGATGTTCTCGCTACGCTCTACGTGGACGACCTTTCGATCTCTTTTGGCGCGGCCCAGATGCCAACTCTGGAGCGTCGACTCCAACAGGCATTGAACCGCGTCTCTCGCTATGCCGAAGCGCACAGGTTTCGGTTTTCTTTGGCCAAGACTAAGGTGGTGCACTTCTGCCGCCATCCACGGCTTCACCCCGACCCAGATTTGTTTCTTAATGGGGTGCGCCTGGATGTGGTTGAGTCGCACCGTTTCCTTGGTCTTGTATTCGACCGACGCCTCACCTGGGAGGCTCATATTCGCAGCCTTAGGGTCTCTTGTACCCGCGCCATGGACATTCTCCGTTCCGTGACGTTCAGCGCTTGGGGCGCTGATAGGGCTACCGCCTTACTTTTTTATCGATCCTTTGTTCGCTCGAAGCTCGACTACGGATGCGAGTTTTATGCATCCGCAGCCGAGCGTTTATTGCGGAAGGTGGATTCGATCCACCACACCGGCCTTCGCCTTGCGACCGGTGCCTTCCGCACTTCCCCCATTGAGAGCCTGTTGGTCGATGCTGGGGAGATGCCACTCGCTCTGCGCCGCGTGCAGTGCATCACTCGCCTGTACGCGCGAGCCCGGCGCCTCCCTCAGTCGCCAACAGCTCTCACTGCATCCGCAGCTGATCTCGATGGTGCCTATGCCGCCGAGAGACGCCAGTCATACCCTAAGCCCTTTGGGTTTAGGGCCAGGAAACTCCTTCGAGAGCTAGATATAGCTCTCGGGCCGGTGGCGCCCCTGGTTCTGCCCAGGACGCCACCCTGGAGGGTACCACATTTGGCTATTTGTCGCCACGCCTCTGCTCCCAAAGCTTGTACTGCGCCGGGAGTATTGCGTTCGACCTTTTTGGAGCACACATCGTGTCACGCTGGAACCGTGCCAGTGTATACGGATGGCTCCAAGTCCCAAGAAGGGGTCGGCTTCCACGCCGTATCCCCTCTGTTTGAAGTCAGCGGGGCTCTACCGGGCGCTGCGTCTGTCTTCACGGCCGAGCTGGTGGCAATACACCACTCGGTACGGGAGATTACGCGACGTGCCCGGTTCGGAGACCGGATTGTGATCTATAGCGACTCACAAAGCGCCCTGAGTGCTCTCGGGGCATTGGAATCTCCGCATCCCCTGGTTCGCGATATCCGTGACGCCACGGTTTTGGCGAGCCGGGCAGATGTCGAGATTAACTTCTGCTGGGTTCCTGGACATGTGGGAATTGCGGGGAATGAGCGCGCCGATGAGGGCGCCAAAGAGTCCGCGAGGACTCTGCGACCGGACCAGCGTTTCGCTCTTCCTCACACCGACTACATGGCAGGAATACGGGCAGCTCTTCGGACTGCTTGGCAAAGAAGATGGGAGACGGTCGAAGGGAACTTAAAGTTGCGTGCCATTGCGCCGCGACTGTTCCCATGGACCTATCCCCCAATGCCGCGGCGGCTTCAGGTTGCTTTCTGTCGTCTCCGAATCGGACACACTCGTGTGACGCATCGCTATCTGGTGGAGCGCTCGCCTGCGCCCTATTACAACGACTGCGTCGTCCCCCAGACTGTTCGGCACATTCTTGTCGAATGTCCCAGTCTGGGTGATCTTCGCGCATGACACCTGTCCCGGTACCGGGATGGGCGGGGTCGCTACCGCCTGTCCCTTGTACTCGGGACGAGTGCGTGCACTTTGACTGGTGGACTTGCTAACTTTTTGGGGGAGGCCGGCCTTCTCCCTTTTTTTTAACCAGGCTTAATTTTTGTTGTTGTTTTTGTTGTTGTTGTTGTTTTTGTTATTGTTTTGTTATTGTTATTTCTTTTTTGTTGTTCCCTGTTCCATTTTTTGAAGTAGCCTAGAACTAGGCTGTTTGTTTACGGCGACTTATGCCTAAGTCGGCAGTCGCCAGATAGCCCCTTAAATAAAAAAAAAAAAAAAAAATTGAGATGGGTGTCATAAATGTGGATGAGTTTACGCATCACTGCCCGAGAACTGCTTCATTTTCCTGCCTCAATCTATTTTTGTGCTCTCCGGATGCACAGCCGATTTTGATTGATGAGTGGTCGATGACCTCCATGGTAGTGATCACTTTCCCATTCAAAGGGTCAGGTTTGTGCTCTCCATGACCTCAGAGCAGTGGTGGAACAATTGCTTGGTGAAGAGCTTCTTGAAATTTGAAATCACTCAGTTATGTGGAAGACAAAAAAAATATTGTGAGTGGTCTAAGGGATAGTTTAATTGAGATCAAAGCGGTTGTTTGCTGCCTCAGTGTGCACGGTTCGAATCCCACCCCTGTACATAATTTTTGCAAATTAGGAAATAACATTTATTAAGAAAAATTATCCTGTTTTTGTTTCTTTCAGTTTGCTGGATTCATTTCATCATTTTTTTGCATTTATGAAAGATTTATACATTGTATATTTGCCGCGTGTTTAATTCAACTATCGTTTGTCCTTCAAATTCCCTATTAATTTTTCTCTTTCATAGTTTCGATCGACCTGCAAAGTGTACTTTAAAAGCTTGTTTATTCATAAGAATTTTTGCTTCTGTGTAGCTGAGTGGTCTATGGGACGATTTAATTGAGATCAAAGCGGTTGCTCACTCCCTCAATGTGCACAGTTAGAATCTCACCCCTGTACAGACTTTTTGCGAATTAGGAAATAACATTTCAAAAATTAAATTATCCTGTCTTTCTGTTTCTTGCAGTTTGCTGGATAAATATATATATATATATATATATATATATATATATATATATATATATTAGAAGGTATCACATTGATGAGATATATATTCAGTGCAAGAAATAATAAACTAATAAACTAGAATTTATTAATCTGATTTATCCACAAACAGAACTAGTTTTGGCTTTCACCATTATCAACTGTATAACCCCCGTAAGGGGCGCGGCGATTTGCCATCCTGGCCGCCGTGCTGACGGGATCCAGCGCTCCGTCCGGCCCTAGCTTATCCACTCTTCCTTCCTTCAGATAGCCTGTATTTCTTCCCTACTTCGTCGCTCTTCAAACAACCTCTCCCACAGCTTTCTCTGGTCAGCCTCTAATTCCACAGGGTAGAAGCTGACCCTCTTCTCAGCCAACGGTCCCCGATCGGCTGAGAGGGGAGGGGACAATGTTTCCTAACCCCTGAGCTCCGGTCTGGGGTTGTTGGTTTTTAACAACCTGCTTCATCCCCACCCATACCTTCCTCACATCCCTTTTCCTCTCGTCTTCAAAATCTATCCGTTTTACGCCGTGTTCAAGGTGGAGCCGCCATGCCGACGGACTGCCAGGCCACCAGGTGGGAGGGGTGGTCTTGAATGGTGGCGCCTGGCTCTGCCGGGCCTGTAAGCACCTCTTGCAGTGCGGGCTACTGCGAGAGGTGGTGAGCGATTGCGTCCTGTAAACAAAGAGGGTCACCATGACCAATGATGCAAAGAAAAACCATCTCTAAGCAGGTAACCCTCCATATTTCTTTAACCGGAGAGGAGGCTTACTCCTCTCCTTCGCCTACAGGTGCATGGGACTCCCCCTCACCCCCGTCTCTGGAGGTGCTTTGAAAGCACCTCCCCTTTTTCCAGCGGCAGTCCCCTCTTTTATTTCCAAGGGGACTGCCAAGAAAGCCAGCAGGCAGCCCATTGCCGACCGCCCCTCGTGTAAGCGGCTTGATAGGGCAAACCCCCTTAGGGGGGAGAGGGAAGCCAGGCCCCTTCGGTCGCTTCCCTCAAAAGACCTGCTGGCAAGAATATTGAACCTTGTCGGGGTCAAGGCCTGTGCCTCCCCACACAAGACTAGTGACAATACAGCCAACGGGACCTGCAATGTCTTGGGAGGGGATGGCCAACTGGAGGCCCCTCCTTAGCTGAGGTGTGGAGGCGAGTCAAAAGGATTCGGGGCAGGTTATCGCAGGACCCCCCTCCCGTTCTCCAGGAGAATGGGACCGCAATCTCGGACCCCGCGTCCGTGGCGGAATCCTTCGCGACCGCTTTTTCTGCATTCTCTAGCCGTGATGCTGCTCCGCCAGCATTCAATGCACGTCGTGATGTCGCGGAAGGCCGCCGGCTGGACTTTACCTCCAGAGGCGGAGAACCCTTCAACGACAAGTTTTCTGTGAGTGATTTGCGTTCCGCTCTCGCTTCGTGCGCGGACACCGCCCATGGTCCGGACGATGTCCCGTACACCATGCTTCGACACCTGGGTGAGCGAGGCATGGCCTTTCTGTTAGATTTGTTCAACAGGATCTGGGTGGAAGGTCTTCTCCCAGACTCTGGCGAATCGCTACTGTGCTTGCCTTTCGCAAACCGGGGAGAGATCACTCTACTCTGACCGGTTTCCGCCCAATCTCTCTAACCTCTTGCGTGTGCAAGTTGATGGAGAAATTGGTAAATGTTAGATTAGCCTTTTTCCTGGACAGCGGAGGCCATCTGTCTTCCGCACAGTGCGGCTTCCGCAAGTTCCACTCCACGTCGGATGCTCTGCTCCGACTGGAAAATGCCGTCTGCGAGGCTTTCCTTCGTAGACAGCACTACGCCACGGTGTTTTTCGATCTGGAGAAGGCCTATGATACTGCATGGCGATACGGTATCATGGAGACTCTCCACACGATAGGGGCGAGGGGACGCCTCCCAATTTTTATATCTGAATTTTTGCGAGATCGTCGATTCCGCGTACGGGTGGGGGGAGCCTTCTCCGGCCCAAAGGAGCAGGAAGAGGGTGTCCCGCAGGGAAGTGTCCTCAGTGTCACACTCTTTGCCCTGAGCATCAACGGCATCACCTCGGTGCTGCCGGAAGATGTTCTCGCTACGCTCTACGTGGACGACCTTTCGATCTCTTTTGGCGCGGCCCAGATGCCAACTCTGGAGCGTCGACTCCAACAGGCATTGAACCGCGTCTCTCGCTATGCCGAAGCGCACAGGTTTCGGTTTTCTTTGGCCAAGACCAAGGTGGTGCACTTCTGCCGCCATCCACGGCTTCACCCCGACCCAGATTTGTTTCTTAATGGGGTGCGCCTGGATGTGGTTGAGTCGCACCGTTTCCTTGGTCTTGTATTCGACCGACGCCTCACCTGGGAGGCTCATATTCGCAGCCTTAGGGTCTCTTGTACCCCCGCCATGGACATTCTCCGTTCCGTGACGTTCAGCGCTTGGGGCGCTGATAGGGCTACTGCCTTACTTTTTTATCGATCCTTTGTTCGTTCGAAGCTCGACTACGGATGCGAGTTTTATGCATCCGCAGCCGAGCGTTTATTGCGGAAGGTGGATTCGATCCACCACACCGGCCTTCACCTTGCGACCGGTGCCTTCCGCACTTTCCCCATTGAGAGCCTGTTGGTCGATGCTGGGGAGATGCCACTCGCTCTGCGCCGCGTGCAGTGTATCACTCGACTGTACGCGCGAGCCCGGCGTCTCCCTCAGTCGCCAACAGCTCTCACTGCATCCGCAGCTGATCTCGATGGTGCCTATGCCGTCGAGAGACGCCAGTCATACCCTAAGCCTTTTGGGTTTAGGGCCAGGAAACTCCTTCGAGAGGTAGATATAGCTCTCGGGCCGGTGGCGCCCCTGGTTCTGCCCAGGACGCCACACTGGAGGGTACCACATTTGGCTATTTGTCGCCACGCCTCTGCTCCCAAAGCTTGTACTGCGCCGGGAGTATTGCGTTCGACCTTTTTGGAGCACACATCGTGTCACGCTGGAACCGTGCCAGTGTATACGGATGGCTCCAAGTCCCAAGAAGGGGTCGGCTTCCACGCCGTATCCCCTCTGTTTGAAGTCAGCGGGGCTCTACCAGGCGCTGCGTCTGTCCTCACGTCCGAGCTGGTGGCAATACACCACTCGGTACGGGAGATTACGCGACGTGCCCGGTTCGGAGACCGGATTGTGATCTATAGCGACTCACAAAGCGCCCTGAGTGCTCTCGGGGCATTGGAATCTCCGCATCCCCTGGTTCGCGATATCCGTGACGCCACGGTTTTGGCGAGCCGGGCAGATGTCGAGATTATCTTCTGCTGGGTTCCTGGACATGTAGGAATTGCGGGGAATGAGGGCGCCAAAGAGTCCGCGAGGACTCTGCGACCGGACCAGCGTTTCGCTCTTCCTCACACCGACTACATGGCAGGAATACGGGCAGCTCTTCGGACTGCTTGGCAAAGAAGATGGGAGACGGTCGAAGGGAACTTAAAGTTACGTGCCAATGCGCCGTGACTGTTCCCATGGACCTATCCCCCAATGCCGCGGCGGCTTCAGGTTGCTTTCTGTCGTCTTCGGATCGGACACACTGTGTGACGCATCGCTACTTGATGGAGCGCTCGCCTGCGCCCTATTGCAACGACTGCGTCGTCCCCCAGACTGTTCGGCATATTCTTGGCGAATGTCCCAGTCTGGGTGATCTTCGCGCACGATACCTGTCTCGGTACCGGGATGGGCGGGGTCGCTACCGCCTGTCCCTTGTACTCGGGACGAGTGCGTGCACCATGACTGGTGGACTTATTGACTTTTGGGGGGAGGCCGGCCTTCTCCCTTTCATTTAACCCGGTTTTATTGTTGTTGTTGTTTTTGTTATTGCTTTGTTATTGTTATTTCTTTTTATTGTTGTTTCCTGTTGAATTTTTTTGAAGTAGCCTAGAACTAGGCTGTTTGTTTACGGCAACGTATGCCTAAGTCAGCAGTCGCCAGATAGCCCCTTAATAAAAAAAAAAAAAAAAAAAAAACGCATGCGAGTTTTATGTATCCGCAGCCGAGCGTTTATTGCGGAAGGTGGATTCGATCCACCACACCGGCCTTCGCCTTGCGACCGGATCCTTCCGCACTTCCCCCATTGAGAGCCTGTTGGTCGATGCTGGGGAGATGCCACTCGCTCTGCGCCGCGTGCAGTGCATCACTCGCCTGTACGCGCGAGCCCGGCGCCTCCCTCAGTCGCCAACAGCTCTCACTGCATCCGTAGCTGATCTCGATGGTGCCTATGCTTCCAGGAGACGCCAGTCATACCCTAAGCCCTTTGGGTTTAGGGCCAGGAAACTCCTTCGAGAGGTAGATATAGCTTTCGGGCCGGTGGCGCCCATGGTTCTGCCCAGGACGCCATTCTGGAGCGTACCACATTTGGCTATTTGTCGCCACGCCTCTGCTCCCAAAGCTTGTACGGCCCCGGGAGTATTGCGTTCGTCCTTTTTGGAGCACACATCGTGTCACCCTGCCCCGTAAGGGGCGCGGCGATTTGCCACTCTGGCCGCCGTGCTGACGGGATCCAGCGCTCCGTCCGGCCCCAGCTTAGCCTCTCTTCCTTCCTTCAAAACACTTGTTTCCTCTCTTTTCACACAACCTCTCCCACAACTTTCTCTGGTCAGCCTCTAATTTCAATGGTTAGATGCTGACCTTCCTTTCAGCCAACCGTCCCGCATCGGGGCTGAGGGGGGGGGGACAATGTTCCCTAACCCCTGAGCTCCGGTCTGGGGTGGCTGGTTTTTAACTACCTGCTTCATCCCCACCCATACCTTCCTCACATCCCTTTTCCTCTCCTCTTTACAATCTATTAATTTTTACGCCGTGTCCAAGGTGGAGCCGCCATGCCGATGGACTGCCAGGCCACCAGGCGGGAGGGGTGGTCCCAAATGGCGGCTCCTGGCTCTGCCGGGCTTGTAAGCACCTCTCGCAGTGCGGGCTACTGCGAGAGGTGTGCGCGATTGCATCCCGTGTTTAAAAAAGGGTCACCATGCCCAATGATGATAAAAAAAAACAAACCCAACCCTCAACTTCCCCTGTTCCATCAACGGAGCCGCCCTCGGGCAGCTCCAGCAAAAAAATGGAGGTTCTTCCCCCTGTGCTTGCACAGGGGACCCTCCATATTTCTCTAACCGGAAAGGAGGCTTACTCCTCTCCTTCGCCTACGGGTGCAGGGGACTCCCCCTCACCCCCTTCTCTGGAGGTGCTTTCGGGCACCTCCCTTTTCCCAGCGGCAGTCCCCACTTTTCTTTCCAAGGGGACTGCCAAGAAAGCCAGCCGCTCCCCATCAAAGCGGCTCGGTAGGGCAAACCCCCTTAGGGGGGAGAGGGAAGCCAGGCCCCTTCGGTCGCTTCCCTCAAAAGACCTGCTGGCAAGAATTTCAAACCTTGCTGGGGTCAAGGCCTGTGCCTCCCCACACAAGACTGGCGACACTGCCAAGGGGACCTGCGATGTCCTGGGAAGGGATGGCCAACTGGAGGCCCATCCTGTGATAAACATGGTCCTTGAGGAGACCCAGCCTCTGATGGTAGGGCCTTCCATGGGGGGGAATTCGGGCTCGGCGCCAAGCACCGAACCTGAATCCGCCCCTATGCAAGGTCCTCCTCAAATGGCTGAGGGCTCCGAGGCAGTAAAAGGAGGGGAGGGATATCCTCCGAAAGGTGCCCCCACGACAACCAGGACCTTTTCCATTTCGGAGAGGGACCTGGCTGAGGCCGGTCCATCTGGCCTGGGGGCTTCTGCCGGCGGAGGTGAAAAGCGGGTTCATTCCCCGCCCTCCTCTCCAAAAAAGAAAAAGACTCGGGGCTCCTCTCCATCCGCGGGGGCTGCGGGGACGGATGGGTCTGCTGCCACTCTGGCAAGTGACCAAGCCAAGATCGGCACATCCGCCCCCTCTGCCCCCTCTGCCCCCCCGGTTGCGGAGCCCCTGACAAAGAAGACTAATACCAAGAGTGCACAGGTCGGAGCCTCGATGACATCGGGGCCCCTCATTCAGAGGTTACCTGGCGTTTTCGAGCCCGCTGGCTTCAAACGCTTCCTCGTTATTCGCTCCACTGATGGCACCATGTTGTCCAAGGGCAACATGATCCATCAGAGGAGAGGATTAGCTAGTGCAATTGGTAGAGAGCCGAAGGTGACCCGTTTCTCGGACGGGAGCCTTCTGGCGAATGCGGCGAATCCCGCCGAGGCGGCCAAGATAAGTGCTCTTCGGACACTTCATGGCACCCCGGTGAGTGTGACGCCGCACTCTACCATGAACTTTGTGAAAGGAGTAGTTTATGCGAGGGAACTCGTTGACTACTCCATTGAGGACATCACCCTAGAGCTGGCCGACCATGGGGCGGTCAAGGTCGAACGTGTGATGAGAAAACAGGGAGGGGCTTCGAGACCCACCCCTACACTCTTCGTCACGTTTGACTGTGACAAGCTCCCTGAGTCGGTGCGTGCCGGTTGGTACCGCTACCGCGTGAAGGCATTCGTGCCACTGCCGCGGCGGTGCTATTACTGTCACCGCTTCGGCCATACGAATCGCTCATGTAGACGTGCAAAGTCAGAGTCACCCAAAGTCTGTGTAAATTGCTCCAAGGTCGCACACGATAAGTCCAAATCGTGTGTGGCCAAGTGTGTCAATTGCGGAGAGCCGCACCCTGCTTCTTCGAAGCAATGTGGTGCCTTTATCCTGGAGAAAGAAATCCTGGCCGTTCAGGCCCAGGATAGACTCTCATTCCGCGAGGCTAAGGACTTGGTCGTGGCGCGCCCAGCTCTGCCTGGGACGTCATATGCCTCAGTAGTTCGAAAGGCACCCTCTGCTCCTGGCCCATCCAGGCCATCGAGCACGGTTGTTTCCGCGCCCATTCGGAGTCCTTCTGCGGGCTCTACCCAACCCGGGCGCTCCCCTGGTAAAGCTGGCGGCAAAAAGGGTTCATACCCAGCCCCGGCTAAAACCAGGGCTCCCCCCTCTTCCCCCAGCGTGACCGTTTCCCGCAAGGCGAAACGGCCACGCGCCTCCACCGAGTCGTTAGACTCACAGGAGGCAACACCCCTGAAGATGGTCGCTAGGCCATCTTCAGGGGTTCCTAAAGCTGTCCCCCGAAAGGAGGACAGCAACAAAGGAGCTTCGGCTCCTTCGCCCACGCCCCGAGGTGGAGCGAGTTGCTCGGAGACGGTGGTTCCTCGAAAAGAGGCCCCCCCCCCCGCCTCCGAAGCCGAAGCGCCCGCCTAAGGTTTCGAGGCGGAGGGAGGAAAAGACTCGCATGGCGAGCCCAACCTCCCCCAATAAGTCCTCGAAGGCGACAGCGCCGGGGTTCTGCCCCCGGGAAGCGTACGGCCATTCCCGTGAGGGTCTTCAATGCCGAGGAGGGCACCCGCGTCTCCTCCGAGCTAGGCCTGGAGGGTATATTCCTTCAATGGAATTGCCGTGGACTCCGGGCCAACTGGGAGGAGCTGCGGAGGCTCGCCTCGTCCCGTTCCCCGTTAGCTATTTTTTTGCAGGAGACCATGCTAGGCGCGTGCCCCCTGCCTGCCCTCCCGGGGTATAAGGGTCTTGCGACCCCACCACCGCGGGATGGCCGGGCTGGGGGATGCGCGGTTTACACCCGGCATGATGTCTCCGTTCTTCCTTTCTCTTTAGATACCTCCTTTCAGGCAGTGGCTGTGCAGCTACACCTGGATAGGAGGTATACTATCATTTCTGCGTACATTCCACCGTCAGCTGACTTCGACGCGGGGGACTTCCGCCGCGTCGTGGCACGGTTGCCGAGGCCCTATCTCTTGCTTGGAGATCTGAACGGCAGGCATCCTCTCTGGGGAGATTACTCCATAAATCCCAGGGGACACGTCCTTGCCTATCTGATCGAAGAGCTTGAGATGGGTGTCCTAAACGTGGATGAGTTTACGCATCACTGTCCGAGAACCGCTTCATTTTCTTGCCTTGACCTATCTTTGTGCTCTTCGGATGCACAGCCTGATTTTGATTGGGGGGTGGTCGATGACCTCCATGGTAGTGATCACTTTCCCATTCAAATATCATTTTCAGGGCAACTGCCGCCTGAGAGACCACCTCGGTGGTGCTTGGCGCGGGCGCGGTGGCCTGCATTTCAGGAAATGACTGAATTCTCTATCTCAGTCGAGGAGTTTAGGTCGGTAGATGAGGCCGTTGAGTTCTTCTCCGGCAACCTCATCGCCGTGGGCCTGACTACTATTCCTAGGACGTCTGGCCGTTTTGCACGCCGATTATTCCCATGGTGGTCGGCCGAGTGTGAGACGGCCCTCAAACAGAAGCGTTATGCCTACATGCGCTATAAGCGCCGCCCGAACGATTTCACTGTCGCTGAATTTCGTCGGGCTAGGGCTAGGTTCCGGTATATTTCGAAGCACGCCCGCCGCTCTTCTTGGCGGGCATACGTGTCTTCACTTAACGGGAAGACCCCTTTAGCTGAGGTGTGGAAGCGAGTCAAAAGGATTCGGGGCAAGTTCTCGCAGGACTCCCCTCCCGTTCTCCAGGAGAATGGGACCGCAATCTCAGACCCCGCGTCCGTGGCGGAATCCTTAGCGACCGCTTTTTCCGCATTCTCCAGCCGTGATGCTGCTCCGCCAGCATTCAATGCACGTCGTGATGTCGCGGAAGGCCGCCGGCTGGACTTTACCTCCAGAGGCGGAGAACCCTTCAACGACAAGTTTACTGTGAGTGAGTTGCGTTCCGCTCTCGCTTCGTGCGCGGGCACCGCCCATGGTCCAGACGATGTCCCGTACGCCATGCTTCGACACCTGGGTGAGCGAGGCATGGCCTTTCTGTTAGATATGTTCAACAGGATCTGGGTGGAAGGTCTTCTCCCAGACTCCTGGCGAATCGCTACTGTGCTCGCCTTTCGCAAGCCGGGGAGAGATCACTCTACTCCGACCGGTTTCCGCCCAATCTCTCTAACCTCTTGCGTGTGCAAGTTGATGGAGAAATTGGTAAATGTTAGATTAGCCTATTTCCTGGACAGCGGAGGCCATCTGTCTTCTGCACAGTGCGGCTTCCGTAAGTTTCACTCCACGTCGGATGCTCTGCTCCGACTGGAAAATGCCGTCTGCGAGGCTTTCCTTCGTAGACAGCACTACGCCACGGTGTTTTTTGATCTGGAGAAGGCCTATGATACCGCATGGCGATACGGTATCATGGAGACTCTCCACACGATGGGGGCGAGGGCACGCCTCCCAATGTTTATATCTGAATTTTTGCGAGATCGTCGATTCCGCGTACGGGTGGGGGGAGCCCTCTCCGGCCCAAAGGAGCAGGAAGAGGGTGTCCCGCAGGGAAGTGTCCTCAGTGTCACACTCTTTGCCCTGAGCATCAACGGCATCACCTCGGTGCTGCCGGAATATGTTCTCGCTACGCTGTACGTGGACGACCTTTCGATCTCTTTTGGCGCGGCCCAGATGCCAACTCTGGAGCGTCGACTCCAACAGGCATTGAACCGCGTCTCTCGCTATGCCGAAGCGCACAGGTTTCGGTTTTCTTTGGCCAAGACTAAGGTGGTGCACTTCTGCCGCCATCCACGGCTTCACCCCGACCCAGATTTGTTTCTTAATGGGGTGCGCCTGGATGTGGTTGAGTCGCACCGTTTCCTTGGTCTTGTATTCGACCGACGCCTCACCTGGGAGGCTCATATTCGCAGCCTTAGGGTCTCTTGTACCCGCGCCATGGACATTCTCTGTTCCGTGACGTTTAGCGCTTGGGGCGCTGATAGGGCTACTGCCTTACTTTTTTATCGATCCTTTGTTCGCTCGAAGCTCGACTACGGATGCGAGTTTTATGCATCCGCAGCCGAGCGTTTATTGCGGAAGGTGGATTCAATCCACCACACCGGCCTTCGCCTTGCGACCGGTGCCTTCCGCACTTCCCCCATTGAGAGCCTGTTGGTCGATGCTGGGGAGATGCCACTCGCTCTGCGCCGCGTGCAGTGCATCACTCGCCTGTACGCGCGAGCCCGGCGCCTCCCTCAGTCGCCAACAGCTCTCACTGCATCCGCAGCTGATCTCGATGGTGCCTATGCCGCCGAGAGACGCCAGTCATATCCTAAGCCCTTTTGGTTTAGGGCCAGGAAACTCCTTCGAGAGGTAGATATAGCTCTCGGGCCGGTGGCGCCCCTGGTTCTGCCCAGGACGCCACACTGGAGGGTACCACATTTGGCTATTTGTCGCCACGCCTCTGCTCCCAAAGCTTGTACTGCGCCGGGAGTATTGCGTTCGACCTTTTTGGAGCACACATCGTGTCACGCTGGTACCGTGCCAGTGTACACGGATGGCTCCAAGTCCCAAGAGGGGGTCGGCTTCCACGCCGTATCCCCTCTGTTTGAAGTCAGCGGGGCTCTACCAGGCCCTGCGTCTGTCTTAACGGCCGAGCTGGTGGCAATACACCACTCGGTACGGGAGATTACGCGACGTGCCCGGTTCGGAGACCGGATTGTGATCTATAGCGACTCACAAAGCGCCCTGAGTGCTCTCGGGGCATTGGAATCTCCGCATCCCCTGGTTCGCGATATCCGTGACGCCACGGTTTTGGCGAGCCGGGCAGATGTCGAGATTATCTTCTGCTGGGTTCCTGGACATGTAGGAATTGCGGGGAATGAGCGCGCCGATGAGGGCGCCAAAGAGTCCGCGAGGACTCTGCGACCGGACCCGCGTTTCGCTCTTCCTCACACCGACTACATGGCAGGAATACGGGCAGCTCTTCGGACTGCTTGGCAAAGAAGATGGGAGACGGTCGAAGGGAACTTAAAGTTGCGTGCCATTGCGCCGCGACTGTTCCCATGGACCTATCCCCCAATGCCGCGGCGGCTTCAGGCTGCTTTCTGTCGTCTCCGAATCGGACACACTCGTGTGACGCATCGCTATCTGATGGAGCGCTCGCCTGCGCCCTATTGCAACGACTGCGTCGTCCCCCAGACTGTTCGGCACATTCTTGTCGAATGTCCCAGTCTGGGTGATCTTCGCGCACGACACCTGTCCCGGTACCGGGATGGGCGGGGTCGCTACCGCCTGTCCCTTGTGCTCGGGACGAGTGCGTGTACTTTGACTGGTGGACTTATTGACTTTTTGGGGGAGGCCGGCCCTCTCCCTTTTATTTAACCCGATTTAATTGTTGTTGTTGTTCTTGTAATTGTTTTTGTTATTGCTTTGTTATTGTTATTGTTATTTCTTTTTATTGTTTTCTGTTTAATTTTTTAAAGTAGCCTAGAACTAGGCTGTTTTTTACGGCGACTTATGCCTAAGTCGGCAGTCGCCAGATAGCCCCTTTAAAAAAAAAAATAAATATCGTTTTACGCTGGAACCGTGCCAGTGTATACGGATGGCTCCAAGTCCCAAGAGGGGGTCGGCTTCCACGCCGTATCCCCTCTGTTTGAAGTCAGCGGGGGCTCTACCAGGCGCTGCGTCTGTCTTCACGGCCGAGCTGGTGGCAATACACCACTCGGTATGGGAGATTACGCTTCGTGCCCGGTTCGGAGACCAGATTGTGATCTATAGCGACTCACAAAGCGCCCTGAGTGCTCTCGGGGCATTGGAATCTGCGCATCCCCTGGTTCGCGATATTCGTGACCCCACGGTTTTGGCGACCTGGGCAGATGTCGAGATTATCTTCTGCTGGGTTCCTGGACATGTAGGAATTGCGGGGAATGAGCGCGCCAAAGTGTCCGCGAGGACTCTGCGACCGGACCAGCATTTCGCTCTTCCTCACACCGACTACATGGCAGGAATACGGGCAGCTCTTTGGACTGCTTGGCAATGAAGATGGGAGACGGTTGAAGGGAACTTAAAGTTACGTGCCATTGCGCCGCGACTGTTCCCATGAACCTATCCCCCAATGCCGCGACGGCTTCAGGTTGCTTTCTGTCGTCTCCGAATCGCACATACTTGTGTGACGCATCGCTATCTGATAGAGCGCTCGACAGCGCCCTATTGCGACGACTGCGTCGTCCCCCCAGACTGTTTGCCACATTCTTGTCGAATGTCCCAGTCTGGGTGATCTTCGCGCACGATACCTGTCCCAATACCGGGATGGGCTGGGACGCTACCGCCTGTCCCTTGTGCTCGGGATGAGTTCGTGCACATTGACTTGTGGACCTGTTGACTTTTTTGGGGGAGGCCGGGCTTCTCCCCTTTTTTTAAGGTCCTTTTTGTTTTTCGTTTGTTATTATTGTTTTGTAGGTTGCACTCTCCAGCACCGGGGTGAGGGGGACCTTTCCCGCTGTCGGAGATTGCTTCCTGATTGTTAAGTTTTCCAATTTATATCATTATGTTTTCATATATTTTTTTAAAGTAGCCTAGTTCTAGGCTGTCGTGTTTTTCGGCGACTTATGCCCAAGTGGGCAGTTGCCAGATGTGCTCTATGAAATTAAAAAAATAAAAATATCAACTGTATAATGAACAAAATGAAAACATTGGAAATATAATGAAAGATATAAATATAGGCAGTTGCCAGATGTGCTCTTAAAAAATAACAAACTACCCCTATTTCAAATCCATTCAAATTTTTTGCAAAATTCTGAAGTAAATTGCTATCATGATGTGCCTTACTGTTCTTTACTGCCATTTTCCTATGTACCATTTTATTATCAACAAATTTACCAATGATTGCAATATAGTTTTTCAAAGTTCTTCCGTTTTAATATGGCTTTGTTGTCTTAAATAATTCAGATACTTTGCCTTTCTAGATAAATTCCAAGTTTATTAGCCATTTCTCTATTTATCTGTTTCTGGAACTTTTTTCTAGTTATTGCTACAGTTACTTTGTCTGAAGTGAAGAACATTGTAATTGATTCTTATTCTTCAGTAGATTCCTCTTTTGCTGACTTTCATGTAGGTGGAAGTTTTTGTTGCAATTCTTATCTTCTCATGAGCAAGTTCTTAAATTTTAGTGTGGAAGCCCTACAAATGTCTTTTTAAATTTGACGCTCGGGTTGGTCCATTTTGTTATCCAAGCCTGCAAAACAACTAACTTTTGCTTTGCATAGTTTTTAACCATCATTGTCTTCTATCATACAATCACACAAAAAATATTTTCATTTTTACTTATTGTAAAATGTTAAAAATTTGTAGATTTATTTAAAAATTTTGGAATTACCTCAAAATTTTGTAATTAGAAATAAAAGATTTCTGAAAATGAAAGGTGTTATTGTCATTAGTATGTATGAAATTGAATTATTAAAAGTTATATTATGTTTAGAATTGGAGTTGGTACATTTTATTTGACTCTGCAGTATTTAAATAACTCCCAACTCAACTTTGACTCCACAGCCCTACATCTGACAAGCATATTCTAAGCCTCCTCTTCTACTATTATAAGATGTATTATCTATGAATCTAGCATGAAATTCACAGACTATAAATATCTCTGGTGCCCTATTTATACACACCTATTACCCCATCCCTATCTCCCATAAAACATTGATTCCATTGTTACAAGCATTAGGTTAAACATTGTCATCCTGTTTTAAGAAACTTCTGTATATTTTCAAGATTCAATGGGGGTAGGGGGTAGATTTGGCTGCTCTAATTTTTTCATAAGGATCAAACTAACAATTGATTGATTACTTTTATTTCTTTTTTTTTAAAGACACGAATCAAGGGACTTAATTCGAAATGCTGTCCGAGCTTCTGAGCATGATCGGATTATCTTTGCGGGTACTGGAGCTACTGGGGCTTTAAGTAAACTCATCCATGGATTGATGCTCACTGAGCCTCCTATTGTCTTTGTAGATTTTACAGCCCATCACTCTTCTTTGTTGCCATGGAGAGAAATTGGAGCAATGGTATGTGCTTTCTGTTGTTTGAAGTACCTTAACTCGCCAATTCCCATAGTCATTGCTAAAAGCCTATTTTGATAGTTTCTTTAGTTGTATTTATTTCTGTTAACTGATTTGGGTCAACTTATAGGGGGGGAGGGGCTGCCATATACTGTAGATACCTGTGGTTCTGATCCCACATTCACCTGGAAATAAAAAGCCCCTAAAAAGTGTGCAAACTGGCGTTAAAACCCTAACATATTTATTTATCCCAGGCATGAAACACTAGGCTCTAGTTACTTTAACTAGTGCTGACTTTAAGAGGGTTAATGGCATGGCATAGCTTGGATTTTAAAAGGCATCTAGGAGAGGGAAAGGGGGCTTTCTGTGTAACCTATTACACTTGGTACCTGGAGGAGCTGCAGGTCCTCCTAGCCTGAGTGCAAATTAGGGAAGCTGTGTCACTGAGTTGAATTGAACACTGACAGGCTTGGGCTACAATAGAGAGGAATAGTGGGAGACCAGAGGTGCATGAAGATCTGCCTTGAAGTGAGGTCTTGTCCAACCTGTAGAAGATGAGGTAAAACAAGGCACAACTTTGAATGGTGGAGGGCTTCCCCTATCAACATCCCCATGAGACAAAGGGCTTCCTCTTTGCCATCTATGGAACCGCCCTAAGGTAGCTCCAGCTCTAAAAAGGAGGTGGCCCTTCCTTTGCTTTCTCATAGGCCCCCTCCAAACTTCTTCCAGCTTTGAGGGCGCTTCTCCCTCTGCTATTTTGAATGGTTTGGGGGTTTCTCCCTTACCCCCTTCTTTGTATGGCCACAAGGAGGCCCCCCTAAGAGGAGCATGATCCTGGGGGTGACCCAGCCACAGATTGCAGAAAGAATAAGAAAAAGACAAATAGGACTAAGGGGTCCGCTGCCGTTTCGGCAAGCAACCAGAGCAAGATTAGCATATCTAGCCCTGAGGCTCCCTCAGGCTTGTGCAGCCCAGACAAAGATCAAATCCCCAAGTTCATTGAGTGGAGCCTCGATTACATTGGGGCCCTTCATTGAGAGACTATCCGGCTTTTTTGAGCCCGCTGGAGGTGAGAGAGAGAGCATTAAGGGTTAATATGTTATCAGTTTAATTAGAGGAATGGAATGATAAAGTTCAAATTGTTTCCCCGAAGGTGATTCGCATCAGAGAAACATCAAATGGTCCCATGGATATGGCGCATTTGGAGCAACTGCTAAAGGAACATCGAAGTTCTGCACGACAAATGATTGGATGTTTCACTGCCGCCAGCAACATCACAGGAGTCATATTGGATGTTGATGCTATCACATTTCTGCTGCACAAATATGGAGCTCTGTCATTCTGGGATTTTGCTACAGCCGGTGGGTGGGCCTGGGAAACCTATAACTTACTCACTCTGTTTAAGAATCTCATCTTTGTTTTTCCCCTTTCTTTTAAATAAGTAAATTAACTTCTGCATTACAAACTCCCAAACATGTTTTTGGTATGTTATAAACACATTTTCTGCATGAACCTACTGCTATATGATCGCACAAATGCAATAACCATGCTGTACTCGGTCTTTAATGTAGGAAATCTCTCCAATACAGCCCCCTACACCGATGTAGTGATGAACCCGCACCTTCTAGATGATCCCTCTGGTCTTACCCACAAAGATGCCCTCTTTTTCTCCCTTCACAAATTCGTGGGCGGGGTTCAAGCCCCAGGTAAGAGACCAGATATGGAGTTAGTTTTTCCAGTATGGTCACTTGTCAATGGTCTATTTAGAGTTGTCAGTCTGATGTGATTTGACTCTTTTTAATTTTATCTTTTGTAGGATTTATTTTTGCAAGGGTTTTGGTCTTGAATGGTGCTTTCTATTTCCATTTGTGTAATGGACACACTTGTCTTCCTAACTTTCATTGAGTGTGAGCCGGCAATCCTCTATAATAATTTCATGAATTACCATGAATCAGGTTGATAACTCATTGGCCCTGACCTTCCTCAAGGCTGCCTATGATATATATATTCATTGCTTTGGTGTATGGACTGGGAGGAGTTTGGTGCGATTGTTTCTACCACTAATTTGCAACTTCTCATTTCTATCTATAAGTAGTGTGTGTGTCACCAGCAAAGGTAAACTGTGAATAAGTTATGAAAAGGTAGATTGAACTTGTTTGTACTGTGTACACAAATATGAAGAGATGCATGAGTGGTGTGCCCTTGCCTTATGCAAAGGCAGTTAAAGTTAGTACTTTAGATAACCTTTTGTCAATGTAGCCACCAGCGAGTTCCTGCCTCCTAGACTTTTCTCTGCATTCGTTTCCTTACATTTTTTTGTCCCCGTAAGGGGCACCGCGATTTGCCATCCTGGCCGCCGTGTGGCGGGAGCCAGCGCTCCGTCCGGCACCAGCCTAGCCTCTATTCCTTCCTTCAGATAGCCTGTATTTCTCCCCTATTTCATCGCTTTTCATACAACCTCTCCCACAACTTTCTCTGGTCAGCCTCTAATTTCACAGGGTAGATGCTGACCTTCTTCTCAGCCAACCGTCCCGGATCGGGGCTGAGGGGGGGAGGGGACAATGTTCCCTAACCCCTGAGCTCCGGTCTGGGGTAGTTGGTTTTTAACAACCTGCTTCATCCCCACCCATACCTTCCTCACATCCCTTTTCCTTTCCTCTTCACAATCTATATTTTTATACCGTGTCTAAGGTGGAGCCGCCATGCCGATGGACTGCCAGGCCACCAGGCGGGAGGGGTGGTCTTGAATGGCGGCACTTGGGTCTGCCAGGCCTGTACGCACCCCTTGCAGGGTGGCCTACTGCGAGGGGTGATGAGCTATTGCATCCCATGCCCAATGATGAGAAAATTAAACATCTTCCCTTAATTTCCCCTGTGTCATCAACGGAGCCGCCCTCGGGCAGCTCCACAGAAAAAATGGAGGTCACCCGCCCCCTGTGCTTGCGCAGGGGACCCTCCATATTTCTCTAACCGGAGAGGAGGCTTACTTCTCTCCTTCACCTACGGGTGTAGGAGACTCCCCCTCACATCCTTCTCTGGAGGTACTTTCAGGCACCTTCCTTTTTCCAGCGGCAGTCCCCTCTTTTCTTTCTAAGGGGACTGCCAAGAAAGCCAGCAGGCAGCTCATAGCCGACCGCTCCCCAGTGAAGCCGCTATGGAGGGTAAACCCCCTTAGGGGGAGAGGGAAACCAGGCCCCTTCGGTTGCTTCCCTCAAAAGACCTGCTGGCCAGAATACTCAACCTTGCCGTGGTCAAGGCCTGTGCCTCCCCACACATGACTGGTGACGCTGCCAACGGGACCTGCGATGTCCTGGGAGGGGAAGGCCAACTGGAGGCCCCTCCTGTGACACACATGGTCCTTGAGGAACCCCAGCCTCAGACGGTCGGGCCTTCCATGGGGGGAATCCGGGCTCGGCGCCAAGCACCGAACCCGAATCCGCCCCTATGCAAGGTCATCCTCAAACGGCTGGGGTCTCCGAGGCAGTACAAGGAGGGGAGGGATCTCCTCCAACCGGTGCACCTGCGACCACCAGGACCTTCTCCATTTCGGAGAAGGACCTGGCTGAGGCCGGTCCATATGGCCTGGGGGCTCCTGCCGGCGGAGGGGAGAAGCGCGTTCATTTCCTGCCCTCTCCTAAAAAGAAAAAGAAGAGGAAAATGACGAAAAAGACTTGGGGCTCCTCTCGATCCGCGGGGGCTGTGGGGATGGATGGGTCTGCTGCCACTTTGGTAAGCGACCAAGCCAAGATCGGCACATCCGGCCCCTCTGCCCCCTCCCCCGGGTCCGGAGCCCCCGACTATGACTAAGACGAAAAGAGCTCAGGGCGGAGCCTCGATAACGTCAGGGCCCCTCGCAGAGGCTACCCGCCGTTTTCGAGCCCCGCTGGCTTCAAGCGCTTCCTAGTTATTCGCTCCACTGATGGCACCATGTTGGCTAAGGGCAACATGATCCATCAGAGGAGAGGATTAGCTAGTGTAATTGGTAGAGAGCCGAAGGTGAACCGTTTCTCGGACGGGAGCCTTCTGGCGAATGCGGCGAATCCCGCCGAGGCGGCCAAGATAAGTGCTCTTCGGACACTTGATGGCACCCCGGTGAGTGTAACCCCGCACTCTACCATGAACTTTGTGAAAGAAGTAGTTTATGCGAGGGTACTCGTTGACTACTCCATAGAGGACATCACCTTAGAGCTGGCCGACCATGGGGCGGTCAAGGTCGAACGTGTGATGAGAAAACAGGAAAGGGCCTCGAGACCCACCCCTACACTCTTTGTCATGTTCGACTGTGACAAGCTCCCTGAGTCGGTGCGTGCCGGTTGGTACCGCTACCGCGTAAAGGCATTCGTGACACTGCCGCGGCGGTGCTATTACTGTCACCGCTTCGGCCATACGAATCGTTCTTGTAGACGTGCAAAGTCGGGGTCACCCGAAGTATGTGTAAATTGCTCCTAGGACGCACACGATACGTCTAAATCGTGTGTGGCCAAGTGTGTCAATTGCGAAGAGCCGCAACCCGCTTCTTCGAAGAAATGTGGTGTGCATATCTCCTTAAGAAAGAAATCCTGGCCGTTCAGGCCCAGGATCGACTCTCATTCCGCGAGACTAAGGACTTGGTCCTGGCGCGCCCGGCTCTGCCTGGGACGTCTTATGCCTCAATAGTTAGAAAGGCACCCTCTTTTCCTGGCCCATCCAGGCCAACAAACACGGTTGTTTCCGCGCCTATTCGGAGCCCTTCTGCGGGTTCTACTTAACCCGGGTGCCTCCCTGGTAAAGCTGGTGGCAAAAAGGGCTCACATCCATCCCGGCTAAAACCAGGGCTCTCCCCCCTTTCCCCAGCTTGACCGTTTCCCGTAAGGCGAAACGAGTGGCTCGGAGACGGTGGTTCCTTGAAAAGAGGGCCCCCCCGCCTCCGAAGCCGCAACGCCGGGTTAATGTTTCGAGGAGGAGGGAGAAAAAGACTCACATGGCGAGCCCAACCTCCCCCAATAAGTCCTCGAAGGAGACAGCGTCTTCAGCGCTTTGTCCGGCCAACAGTGCCCTGGGTTCTGCCTCCGGGAAGCGTACGACCATTCCCGTGAGGGTCTTCTGTTCGAGGAGGGCCCCCGCGTCTCCTCCGAGCTAGGCCTGGAGGGCATATTCCTTCAATGGAATTGCCGTGGACTCCGGGCCAACTGGGAGGAGCTGCGGAGGCTCGTATCGTCCCGTTCCCCGTTAGCTATTTTTTTTGCAGGAGACCATGCTAGGCGCGTGCCCGCTGCCTGCCCTCCCGGGGTATAAGGGTCTTGCGACCCCACCACCGTGGGATGGCCGGGCTGGGGGATGCGCGGGTTACACCCGGCATGATGTCTCCGTTCCTCCTTTCAGGCAGTGGCTGTGCAGCTGCACCTGGATAGGAGGTATACTATCATTTCTGCGTACATTCCACCGTCAGCTGACTTCGACGCGGGGGACTTCCGCCGCGTCGTGGCACGGTTGCCGAGGCCCTATCTCTTGCTTGGAGATCTGAACGGCAGGCATCCTCTCTGGGGAGATTACTCCATAAATCCCAGGGGACAAGTCCTTGCCGATCTGATCGAAGAGCTTGAGATGGGTGTCCTAAACGTGGATGAGTTTACGCATCACTGTCCGAGAACCGCTTCATTTTCTTGCCTTGACCTATCTTTGTGCTCTTCGGATGCACAGCCTGATTTTGATTGGGGGGCGGTCGATGACCTCCATGGTAGTGATCACTTTCCCATTCAAATATCATTTTGAGGGCAACTGCCGGCTGAGAGACCACCTCGGTGGTGCTTGGCGCGGGCGCGGTGGCCTGCATTTCAGGAAATGACTGAATTCTCTATCTCAGTCGAGGAGTTTAGGTCGGTAGATGAGGCCGTTGAGTTCTTCTCCGGCAACCTCATCGCCGTGGGCCTGACTACTATTCCTAGGACGTCTGGCCGTTTTGCACGCCGACCACTCCCATGGTGGTCGGCCGAGTGTGAGACGGCCCTCAAACAGAAGCGTTATGCCTACATGCGCTATAAGCGCCGCCTGAACGATTTCACTGTCGCTGAATTTCGTCGGGCTAGGGCTAGGTTCCGGTATATTTCGAAGCACGCCCGCCGCTCTTCTTGGCGGGCATACGTATCTTCACTTAACGGGAAGACCCCTTTAGCTGAGGTGTGGAAGCGAGTCAAAAAGATTCGGAGCAAGTTCTCGCATGACCTCCCTCCCGTTCTCCAGGAGAATGGGACCGCAATCTCGGACCCCGCGTCCGTGGCGGAATCCTTAGCGACCGCTTTTTCCGCATTCTCTAACCGTGATGCTGCTCCGCCAGCATTCAATGCACGTCGTGATGTCGCGGAAGGCCGCCGGCTGGACTTTAC
Organism: Ceratothoa steindachneri; assembly: GCA_963969495.1. Classification (NCBI taxonomy): domain Eukaryota; kingdom Metazoa; phylum Arthropoda; class Malacostraca; order Isopoda; family Cymothoidae; genus Ceratothoa; species Ceratothoa steindachneri. Next base: position 29,115,928 of record OZ018319.1, read on the forward strand.
CTCCAGAGGCGGAAAACCTTTCAACGACAAGTTTACTGTGAGTGAGTTGCGTTCCGCTCTCGCTTCGTGCGCGGACACCGCCCATGGTCCGGACGATGTCCCGTACGCCATGCTTCGACACCTGGGAGAGCGAGGCATGGCCTTTCTGTTAGATTTGTTCAACAGGATCTGGGTGGAAGGTCTTCTCCCAGACTCCTGGCGAATCGCTACTGTGCTCGCCTTTCGCAAACCGGGAAGAGATCACTCTACCTCGACCGGTTTCCGCCCAATCTCTCTAACCTCTTGCGTGTGCAAGTTGATGGAGAAATTGGTAAATGTTAGATTAGCCTTTTTCCTGGACAGCGGAGGCCATCTGTCTTCTGCACAGTGCCGCTTCCGTAAGTTCCACTCCACGTCGGATGCTCTGCTCTGACTGGAAAATGCCGTCTGCGAGGCTTTCCTTCGTAGACAGCTCTACGCACGGTGTTTTTTTATCTGGAGAAGGCCTATGATACCGCATGGCGATACGGTATCATGGAGACTCTCCACACGATGGGGGCGAGGGGACGCCTCCCAATGTTTATATCTGAATTTTTGCGAGATCGTCGATTCCGCGTACGGGTGGGGGGAGCCCTCTCCGGCCCAAAGGAGCAGGAAGAGGGTGTCCCGCAGCGAAGTGTCCTCAGTGTCACACTCTTTGCCCTGAGCATCAACGGCATCACCTCGGTGCTGCCGGAAGATGTTCTCGCTACGCTCTACGTGGACGACCTTTCGATCTCTTTTGGCGCGGCCCAGATGCCAACTCTGGAGCGTCGACTTCAACAGGCATTGAACCGCGTCTCTCGCTATGCCGAAGCGCACAAGTTTCGGTTTTCTTTGGCCAAGACCAAGGTGGTGCACTTCTGCCGCCATCCACGGCTTCACCCCGACCCAGATTTGTTTCTTAATGGGGTGCGCCTGGATGTGGTTGAGTCGCACCGTTTCCTTGGTCTTGTATTCGACCGACGCCTCACCTGGGAGGCTCATATTCGCAGCCTTAGGGTCTCTTGTACCCGCGCCATGGACATTCTCCGTTCCGTGACGTTCAGCGCTTGGGGCGCTGATAGGGCTACTGCCTTACTTTTTTATCGATCCCTTGTTCGCTCGAAGCTCGACTACGGTTGCGAGTTTTATGCATCCGCAGCCGAGCGTTTATTGCGGAAGGTGGATTCGATCCACCACACCGGCCTTCGCCTTGCGACCGGTGCCTTCCGCACTTCCCCCATTGAGAGCCTGTTGGTCGATGCTGGGGAGATGCCACTCGCTCTGCGCCGCGTGCAGTGCATCACTCGCCTGTACGCGCGAGCCCGGCGCCTCCCTCAGTCGCCAACAGCTCTCACTGCATCCGCAGCTGATCTCGATGGTGCCTATGCCGCCGAGAGACGCCAGTCATATCCTAAGCCCTTTGGGTTTAGGGCCAGGAAACTCCTTCGAGAGGTAGATATAGCTCTCGGGCCGGTGGCGTCCCTGGTTCTGCCCAGGACGCCACCCTGGAGGATACCACATTTGGCTATTTGTCGCCACGCCTCTGCTCCCAAAGCTTGTACTGCGCCGGGAGTATTGCGTTCGACCTTTTTGGAACACACATCGTGTCACGCTGGTACCGTGCCAGTGTATACGGATGGCTCCAAGTCCCAAGAGGGGGTCGGCTTCCACGCCGTATCCCCTCTGTTTGAAGTCAGCGGGGCTCTACCAGGCGCTGTGTCTGTCTTCACGGCCGAGCTGGTGGCAATACACCACTCGGTACGGGAGATTACGCGACGTGCCCGGTTCGGAGACCGGATTGTGATCTCTAGCGACTCACAAAGCGCCCTGAGTGCTCTCGGGGCATTGGAATCTCCGCATCCCCTGGTTCGCGAAATCCGTGACGCCACGGTTTTGGCGAGCCGGGCAGATGTCGAGATTATCTTCTGCTGGGTTCCTGGACATGTAGGAATTGCGGGGAATGAGCGCGCTAAAGAGTCCGCGAGGACTCTGCGACCGGACCAGCGTTTCGCTCTTCCTCACACTGACTACATGGCAGGAATACGGGCAGCTCTTCGGACTGCTTGGCAAAGAAGATGGGAGATGGTCGAAGGGAACTTAAAGTTGCGTGCCATTGCGCCGCGACTGTTCCCATGGACCTATCCCCCAATGCCGCGGCGGCTTCAGGTTGCTTTCTGTCGTCTCCGAATCGGCCACACTCGTGTGACGCATCGCTATTTGATGGAGCGCTCGCCTGCGCCCTATTGCAACGACTGCGTCGTCCCCCAGACTGTTCGGCACATTCTTGTAGAATGTCCCAGTCTGGGTGATCTTCGCGCACGACACCTGTCCCGGTACCGGGAAGAAGGCCGGCCTTCTTCCTTTCATTTAACCCGGTTTAATTGTTGTTGTTTTTGTTATTGTTTTTGTTATTGCTTTGTTATTGTTATTTCTTTTTATTGTTTCCTGTTCAATTTTTTAAAGTAGCCTAGAACTAGGCTGTTTGTTTACGGCAACTTATGCCTTAGTCGGCAGTCGCCAGATAGCCCCTTAATTAAAAAAAATAAAAATAAATAAACCATCCCTCTTTTAAACTCTTCTTTCTATCAATGTAGTGGACATATTCTGGTGACAACTGAGCTTCAATCTGCTCTGTATCATATTGAATCCTTTACAGGAGTACTTATTGCAAAGAAAGATTTGTTCAAGAACCAGACTCCACTCGAGTGTGGTGGTGGCACTGTCTTTTTCGTCAGTCGAGAAAGCCATCGATACTTGAAGGTAATTCTAACTATGTTCAATCGCTCACTGTGCTTTTGTATACTCATGGTAAGGAGGACCTTCCTTGTGCGAATTACTGCTGCTAGTACATTGTGTGATATACATGGCAGTGGAATCACTATTCATTATTTTTCCACCTGCCTTCAGCTTTTTTTAAGGTCTAAAGCAATTTTATCAAGTGTATTAGTCTTCTCAACGAGGTTGGGAAGTACTTAGCATCTCTGTGAATGCTTTTTAAAATCTTCTCAATGACTATTTCAAAAGGTTGAGCATAAACTGAAAAGGGTTATGTGGGTTAATCCTTCTCTTGTGTTGTAGTTTTCCTCTAACCTTCACCCACCAATATTGTCTGTAGGTATTTTTTTTATTGCATAACTTTGGCATATTAAGACTCCTAATGTTCTAATTACACTCCATCTTGATATTTCTAAATGACTCATCTGGATGGAACATTTTATCCTTGGAAGGATGTGGAAGAACGAGAGGAGGGAGGAACACCTGCCATAGTGGAGAGCATCCGTGGTGGGATGGTGATGCAGCTCAAGATGAGTCTGGGCCCTGCACTGATCGAGCAAAGGTGTCGCCGACTCGTCAGGTGAGCTACCTCCCATTCCTTTGATCACTTCACTTCGTTTTCTGTCGCCTCCGAATCATATGCACTCGCATCATGTAGCTTACCCCTGAGCAATACTTTGATGACTGCTTGTTCCCCTGGACTTTCCCACACATTCTTGTGGAATGTCGCATTCTCAGAATCTACCGCTTCTCCCTTGTTTTCGGGATGGGTTCATGCACACAGACTTGTGGACTATCTGATTTTTTTTAGGAGGCTGTGACCTCCATTTTATGCGACCCTCTTTGCATGATCCTGTACTGGTGGAGGTGGGCTTCTCCCCGATGTCAGAGCATGTTTCCTTCTTTTTTTCTTGCATGTTTTTTTATAATCTAACCTAGCACTAGGTCGTAAGAGGATTCTGGTGACTTATGCCCTAGTAGGCATTCGCCAGATGGGCTCTGAAAAGAATGAAGACTCTATGACTTTTTGGAAGAGGCTGTCCTCCTCCAACTGATTTAGCTGTCTTCTTTTGCTGTCGGGTTGCAGAGGGGAAGGTGAGCCTCCCTTCCCTGCTGGAGCATACCATTTTCTGCTTTTTTGTGGGTGGTTTTTGCTTTGTCTTTTTTTTCTGTTTGTAACATTCCCTAATAATAGATGCCCTTGGTGGCCTTTGCTAGGTAGCCCTTTAAGGAAAAAATCCAATCTCTTGATCCAAATCACTATCAACACTGTTCCAGCAAATATCAACCCAGAAGAAATGTTAAATGGGTGGGACTCCTGGTTACCAACGGGCATAGTTGGGTGCGACTTTGCTGCCAGATCAGGTGCAACTGCAACTTTGCGAGTCTATTTTTGGCCCCCCAGTGCAACTTGTGACTGTGACTTTTTTCCCCGGTGTGACTCTGCTAAATTACAAAGTAAACTTTAGCGTGATAACAGACACATGCTTTTTATAAGGCAGAAAAGCACATATTTTTTTTTTTAATATTAGTTAAAACACAGCCTAAACTAATATCTACAGGTCATCCGCCTCCTCCATGTCCTCCTGGCCCATCTTCTCCTCCAGGGGAGGTCCATGTTTCCTTTGGGAAACACAAGCTCCTCAAAGTTGATGTCATTAAGGGAGGATGTCTTGCAGGCCTGTAGCCACGGGGGGGGCTTAGCCCCCATAATTTTTTTAGCCGTAAAATTATATGATTTCAGTTACACACAATGGAGTTCTTCCTTGTGGGAAACATTACACATTTACTTACAAATATCTTCTGGAAGAGGTTATTTTGTCTGTGGCTCCAGCTTCATATTACCACTTTGGTTTTGTGAACTGCCTGGTTGGCTTACTAGTTGGAAGAACTGACTGCATAGTAAAGCTCTGTAATTGTATTTTGCCCCTAGCCATTCCATAAGTTAAAATACATTCAAACTTTCTAAGAATTCATCACCAATTCTGGAAGTCCATTCCAATAATTTTGTAGCAAACACCATCTTCACAAGAGGGCAATCCTCAAATAACGGTAACCTATTTCCAATTCTATTTCCCAAACTGATTATATTAAATATCATTTTATAAAACAATTTTATGATAAAAATACAAGTGTTTGTATGTATTATCATAACAAAATCCAATAATCTCAACTCAAAAAACTACAACAATAATGCTACTTATGGACTCAGAACTTTTGTTGGCTTGGTAGTTGCCGTAGCTAATAACAAACTGGCTGGTAAGTGGCTTTTTCTTATCACTCCATTCCCAACGTTAGATATATGTAATTACGGACAACTCAAAACTCAATATCAAAATGGTATTTGTAAAAAATCTTTGTAAAATTTAGGCCCCCTAAAATAGAAATAGCCCCCCCATCCTCCAATCATGGCCTGACTACAGCCTGACCTCTTGGCCCTGATTACGTCCCCAGCCGTGCTGAATAGCCTCTTTGTTCCTGTTCAAAGTGGCGGAAAATTGGCAGTGCGACTTTGCTTAGTCAAACCTTTTCAAAACATTTGCGACTTCAAAATTCATAGTGCGGCAGTCGCAACTCGTTGTCGCAACGCCCAGCTCTGCCAATGGGAATGGGTTTGTAATATCTTAGTCAATTTTTAAAGTGCTGAAGGTTCAGCACTAGTTTTCACAATGGTTCTTGTAGATAAGAATGGGCGCCTCACCTGTGGGTGCCTTCTTGAAGCATGACATACTTGGGTCACGGCAGGCAGTCAATTAGTAGTAACTCTGCATTGACTAAGGAGCTTTCAACCAATGGGTAAGGACCAAATAGGAGCGTTATTTTCTCAAATTTTATTATCACTTTAGTTGAATTTCTTTAGCATATTTACAGATTTTGAAAGGTCTGATATCAAACTCTAATATTTGGACAGTCTTTTGAGAATTATAAGCTAAGCTATCACTTACAACATTGTCCTAGGTATAAATATGACAAATCCCGAAGTAGGTGGAGCCAAAATAGTTTTACAATTTTTATTACAAAAGGAGTCTCTTTTTTTCCCATTATTATTTTACTGTGCATGCTCTAAGGAGGGCTTTAAAATGGAAAATTCATTTAAGACACACTAGAGTGTGGTGCATGAGCACTTTTCTTAAGTTGTGAGCCAATCACTCCTGTGGGGTAAAATAGTGTTGGACAGAATTCATTGGTATGATTCTTAGAATGGAGAAGATAAGTTGTAGGAATCTCTTAGCGAGCTGGAGAGACTAGAAGAACGGATTGGTTTCACCATCACAAGTGCACATGCTTTCAAATCAGGGGCTTCTTATTCAGCAGTGGTAGGTAGGACATGTCTTTGTGAGAAATAAAAAGAAGAGTGGTCAACTCATACCACTTGCTCCTAAATAGTGCTGAATTTAAATTTAAACAATGGCTTTAGGGGACTAAATTCTTCTGGCTTCCTAGTAAGAGTGCAGTATGTATATATACTTATATACACTTATACAGTAGGATGCAAAAGTTTGCAATGCACTGTTAGAAAAGCAAAATTTACATACTTTTAGTTAATGCAGGTTAATGAAATTTACAAAGCACATGGAACTTTATGTAATAAATATGTAATGATCAGAAAAGAAAAATGGTTAACAGTGTATTGTAAACTTTTGTGGCCACTGTACTTCTACACACATATATACTTGTGTATATTTTATATTCACCTAAGGATGCTCATTTTAAGTATACAGATATAAGGAATAACTTAAAAGGTCTAAATGCAATGCTGGAAGTGGGTTTGTCATGATATTAGTTACCTTTTATTCTATTTAATTTACTTTTGTTCACTTGCTTTATTTCATTAATAATAATTTCTCAAATATTTATTAAGGCTTCTTATGTAAATGGACTACATTTACAGAAACATTGCTCCCACGTCAGACACAGCTCGCCCTGGCTATGCTCCTGTGCAGTCACCAACCAAAACAAAACACACAAATACCTCCTCACTAACCTGAAGGATGCATACGTTTGCCACCAAGAACTAGACTAGAGTTCAACACATTCAAAAAATGCTCAAACAATCGAGCTACTGGGTGGGGGTAATGAGCGTTTGCTTCCCGTGACAATTACAGGGTTACCGTGCCCAATGATGATTTAAATAAAAAAAACTAATACTCCCCCTCGACCATCACTGGAGCCGCCTTTGAGCAGCTCCACTGTTTTTTCTTGGGGCACCCTCCAATTTTTTTCTACAGGAGAGGAGGCTTACTCCTCTCCCAGGCCTACGGATGTAGGGGACCCCCTCACCCCCTTATTTGGATGTGCCACTTGGGTGTCTCCCTCTTTCCAGCTGCAGTCCCTTCTTTTCTTTCACAAGAGACTGCCAAGAAAAGACACAGGTTGGAGCTAGTCGATAGGGCCAACCCCTTCAGGGGGGGGGGGCAAGGGTTAGCAGGGTCCGTCGGTCCTTGCCCCTTAACATCCTGTACTCTTGCGCTAAGAGCCTACAGGGCGGGGGGGGTCACTATGTGTCCCCCTTCTTCCTCGATGGATGCCAGCCACATGGAGCCCTCCCCCCCTCCCCCCCTGAGATGGACATGGTCCCTGAGGTGACCCTGCCTCAGACGGTAGGATCTTGCATGGGGCTAAGCACAACCTGTGTCCGCCTCTATGCAAGCTCCTCCTCAGACGGATCTGGTCCCCGAGGCCTCATAAGGGGAGGAGGAATCTCCTTCCCGGCTGGTGCTCGTATGACATGCAAGACCTACTCCATTTCAGAGAAGGATCTTGCCGAGGCCGCCCCATTTGACCTAGGGTCTCCTGACGGCGGAAGAAAGAAGCGGGTTCATTCCCCGCCCTCCTCTCTTAAAATGACCAAAAAAAAAGCCGAAAAAGACTCGCGGCTCCTCTCCCTCCGCGGAAGCCGCGGGAACGGACGGGTCTGCTGCTGTTTCGGTAAGCGACCAAGCCTAGATCGACTCATCCGGCCCCGTTGCTTTCCAGGGTGGGGAGTCCCAGACAAAGACCAGAACTGTGCAGAGCGGAGCCTCGGAATACGTTGGGGCCCCTCATCCAGAAGCTACCTGGCGTTTTCGAGTCAGCTGGCTTAGAACGCTTCATTGTTATTCGCTCCACTGATGGCACCATGTTCGCTAAGGGCAACATGCTCCATCAGTTAGTGTGATTGGTTGATAGCCGAGGTTGACCAGTTTCTCCGACAAGATCCTTTTGGCAAATGCGTCGAATCCCTCCGAGGCGGCCATGATTAGTGCCCTTCGGACACTAGATGGCACGCCTGTGAGTGTGACGCCGCATCTACCATGAACTTCGAGAAAGGAGTAGTTTATGCAAGGGAACTCGTGGACTACTCCCTAGATGACATACCCTTAGAGCTGGCCAACCATAGGAACGTAAAGGTCGAACGAATGATGAGAAGACAGGGAGGGGCCTCGAGACCCATCCTACACTCTTCTTCACGTTCGACTGTGACAAGCTTCCTGAGTCGGTGCGTGCTAGTTGGTAGCGTTACCGCGTAAAGGCATTCGGGCCACTGCCGCGGAGGGGCTACTACTGTCACTGCGTCGGCCATACTATCGCTCCTGTAGATGCGCAAAGTCGGTGTTACCCGAAATCTGTATAAGTTGCCTCAAGGCCTCACACAATAAGTCCAAATCGTGTGTGACCAAGTGTGTCATTTGCGGAGAGCCGCACCCCGTTTCTTCGAAGCAATGTAGTGCGTATCTCCTTGAGAAGGAACTACTGGCTGTTCAGGCCCACCACGGGCGCTCCCCTGATAAAGCTGGCGGCACAAAGGGTTCAGACCCAGCCCCGGCTAAAACCAGGGCTCCCCTCCCTTCTACCAGCCTGACCGTTTCCCTTAAGGCGAAACAGCCGCGCGCCTCCACCGAGTTGTTAGACTCACAAGAGGCAACACCCCTGAAAGTTGTGAGGCCATCTTCCGGGGTTGCTAAAGCTGCCCCTTTCCCGAAAGGAGGACTGCACTAAAGGACCTTCGGCTCCTTCGCCCACACCCCGTGGTAGCATGAGTGGCCTGGAGACTGTGGATCCTCCAAAAGAGGGACCTCCGCTGGCCTAAAGTTTCTAGGCGGAGGGAGCAAAAGATTTTCATGGTGAGCCCAACCTCCCCCGATAAGTCGTCAAAGGCGCAGTGCTTGCAGCGCATTCTCCGGCCAACAGCGCCCGGAGTTCTGTCTCCGGGAAGCGTATGGCATTCCAGTGAGAGTTTTCTCTTCGAAGAGGGTCCCCACATCTCCTCCGAGCTAGGCCTGGCGGGCATATTCCTTCAGTGAAATTGCCGCGGACTCCGGGCCAACTGGGAGGAGTTGCGGAGGTTAGTCTCCTCCCGTTCCACGTTAGCTATCTTTTTACTGGAGACCATGCTGGGCGCGTGCCCCCTGCCCACCCTCCTGGGGTATAAAGGTTTTGCGATCCCACCACCACGGAAGGGGGGCCGGGCGGGAGGATGAGCGATTTACACCCGATATGATGTCTCCGTTCTTCTCCGCTTTAGATACCTCCTTTCAGGCAGTAGCTTTGCAGCTGTAGCTGGATAGGAGTTGTACTGTTATTTCCGCGTACATTCCACCGTCAGCCGACTTCGACGCGGGGAACTTCCGCCACGTCGTGTCACGGTTGCCAAGGCCCTTTCTCTTGCTCAGATATGTGAACGGTAGACTCCCCCTCTGGGGAAACTACTCGATTAATCCTTGCCCATCTGATCGACGAACTGGAGATAGGTGTTCTAAATGTGGATAAGTTTACGTATCACTGCCCGAGAACCGTTTCCTTTTTCTGTCTATCTATCTTTGTGCTCTCCAGATGCACAGCCTGATTTTGGGTGGGGCTTCGTCGATGACCTCCATGGTAGTGATCACTTTCCCATTCAAATATCATTTCCTGGGCCGCTGCCGCCCGATAGCCCCTCCGCCCCCCCCCCCGGTGGTGCTTGGCGCGGGCGTGGTGGTCCGCATTTCAGGAAATGACTGATTTCTCTGTCTCAGTCTAGGAATTTAGGGCGGTAGATGAGGCCGTTGAGTCTTATCCAGAAACCTCATCGCCGTGGGCCTAACTACTATTACTAGAACGTCTGGACGTTTTGCACACCAACCGCTTCCGTGGTGGTCAGCCGAGTGTGATACGGCGCTCAAACAGAAGCGTTTTGCCTACATGCGCTATAAGCGCCGCCCGAACGACTTCACTGTCGGTTAATTTCGTCGAGATAAGACTAGGTTCCGGTATATTTCGAAGCACGCCCGCCGCTCTTCTTGGCGGGCATACGTGTCTTCACTTAACGGGAAGACCCCTCTAGCAGAGGTGTGGAAGCGATTCAAAAGGATCTGGGCACTTCTCGTAGAACATCCTTCCCGTTCTTCAGTAGAATGGGACCGCAATCTCGGACCCTGCGTTCGTGGCGGAATCCTTTGCGACCGCTTTCTCCGCATTCTCTAACCGGGATGCTGCTCCGCCAGCATTCAACGTGTGTTGTGATGTCTCGGAAGCCCGCATACTGGACTTTACCGCTAGAGGCGGAGAACCCTTCAACGACAGGTTTACTCTGAGTGAGTTCCGTTCCGCTCTCTCTTCGTGCCCGGACACCGCCCCTGGTCTAGCCTGTGTCTTGTACGACATGCTTCGACACCTGGGTGAGCAAAGCATGGCCTTTCTGTTAGATCCGTTTAATAGGATCTGGGTAGAGGGTATCCTCGCAGATTCCTGGCGAATCGCCACTGTGCTCTTTTTTCGCAAACCGGGGAGATATTATTATACTCCGGCCGGTTTCATCCAATCTCTCTAACCTCCTGCGTGTGCCAGTTGATGGAGAAATTGTAAATGTTATATTAGCCTTCTTTCTGGACAGCGGAGGCCATCTGTCTTCTACACGGTTCGGCTTCCGCAAGTTCCACTCCGCGTCGGATGCTCTTCTCCGACTGGAAAATGCTTCTGCGAGGTTTTCCTTCGTAGACATCACTACGCCACGGTATTTTTCGATCTGGAGAAGGCCTATGATTTCATATAGCGATACGGTATCATGGAGACTCTCTACACTATGGTGGCGAGGGCACGCCTCCCAATCTTTTATCTGAATTTTTGCGAGATGGTCTATTCCGCGTACAGATTGGGGGAGCCCTCTCGGGCCCAATGCAGCGGGAAGAGGGTGTCCCACATGGAAATGTCCTCACTGTCACACTCCTTGCCCTGAGCATCAACGGCATCATCTCGATGCTGCCGGAAGATGTTCTCGCTACGCTCTACGTGGACGACCTTTCGATCTCTTGGCGCGGCTCAGATGCCAACTCTGGAGTGTCGACTCCAACAGGTATTTAACTGCGTCTCTCGCTTTTCCGAAGCGCACAAACTTCGGTTTTCCTTGGCCAAGACTAAGGTGGTGCACTTCTGCCGCCATCCACGGCTCCACCCTAACCCAGACTTGTTTCTAAATAGGGTTCGCCTGGAAGTGGTGGACTCGTACCGTTTCCTTTGTCTTGTATTTGACCGACGCCTCACCTGGGAGGCTCATATTCGCAGCCTTAGGGTCTCTTGTACCCGCGCCATGGACATTCTCCGTTCCGTGACGTTCAGCGCTTTTTTATCGATCCTTTGTTCGTTCGAAGCTCGACTATGGATGTGAGTTTTATGGATCCGCAGCCGAGCGTGTATTGCGGAAGGTGGATTCGATCCATCACACCGGCCTTTTCTTGGCGACCGGTGCCTTCCGCACTTTCCCCATTGAGAGCCAATTGTCGATGCTGGGGAGATGCCACGCGCTCTGCGCCGTGCACAGTGCATAATTCGCCTGTACGCGCGAGCCCGGCGCCTTCCTCAGTCACTAACAGCTCTACTGCATTCGCAGTTGATCTCGACGTTGCCTATTCCGCCGAGAGACGCCAGTCATACCCTAAGCCTTCGGGGGTTTAGTGCTAGGAAACTCCTTCGAAAGCTAGGTATAGCTATCGGGCCGGTGGTGCCCCTGGTTCTGCCCAGGACGTCACCCTGGAGGGTACCAAGTCTGACCCCCTGTACGGGGCACGGCGCTTTGCTCTCCTGGCTGCCGTGCTGACGGGACTCAGTGCCCCGTCTAGCTCCAGCTTGGCATTCTTTTTCTCCCTCTGCTAACCCCTACTCGTCTTCTGTACCAATTCTCTTTCACTCTGCACCCCGTAAGGAGCGTTGCGATTTGCCTTCTTGGCCGCCGTGCTGACGGGACTCATCGCCCCGTCCGGCTCCAGCTTAGCCTCTTCTCTTTCTTTCTTTCAGCACACTGAGCCTAAATAAGGACTGCGTAAAAACTTAAAAACAAAACAAAACAAAGTCTGACTATTTGTCACCACGCCTCTGCTCCCAAAGTTTCTACAGCGCTGGGAGTATTGCGTTCGACCTTTTTGGAGCACACTTCGTGTCGTGCTGGAACCGTGCCAGTGTATACGGATGGCTCCAAGTCCCAAGAGGGGGTTGGTTTCCGCGCCGTATCCCCTCTATTTGAAGTCAACGGGACTCTGCCAGGCGCTGCGTATCTCAACGCCAGATGGTTGCAATACACCGCTCGGTATGGGAGATAACGCGCCGTGCCCGGTTCGGAGACCGGTTTGTGATTTATAGCGACTCACAAAGCGCCCTGTGTGCTCTCGGGGCATTGGAATCTCCGCATCCCTTGGTTTGCGATATCCGTGACGCCACGATATTTGCTAGCCGGGTGGATGTTGCGATTATCTTCTGCTGGGTTCCTGGACATTTAGGAATTGCGGGGAATGAGCGCGACGATTAGGACACCAAAGAGTCCGCGTGCACTAACCGACCAGACTTACGTTTCGCTCTTCCTCACACCAATTACATGGCAGGAATACGGGTAGCTCTCCGGGCTGCTTGGCAAAGAAGGTGGGAGACGGTTGAGGGGAACTTAAGGTTGCGTTCCATTGCGACGCGACTGTTCCGATGGATCTACCCGCCAATGCCGCGACGGCTTCAGTTTGCTCTCTCTCGTCTCCGAATTGGTCACACTCGCGGGACGCATCGCCATTTGAATGCGCGCTCGCCTGTGCTATACTGTGATGACTGCGTTGTCCCCCAGACTGTTCTTCACATTCTTGTTAAATCTCCCAGTCTGGATGATCTCCATGTGCGTTCACATGGACCTGCGGACTTTACGACTTCCCCCTCCACTTTATTTGACCTTTTTTTCGTTTTTCTTTTGTAGCACACATGTTCCTGCGCCGGGGGGAGGTGGTCCTACCTCTTACGCCGGAGCACGCTTCCTTCTTGCCTTTTTGCTTTTTATAGTTATTTTTTTTAGCATTTGTCATTTTTTATCGTTATTTCTATATTATTATTTTTTTTTTTAGTATAGGCTAGTGGTAGAGTGTATTGCGTACAGCGACTTATGCCCAAGTAGGCAGCCGCCAGTAGGCTAGCACAGGGGAAAAAAAAAAGAGGACAATCTGACTGTTTGGAGGAGACTGGATTTTATTTGACTCTTGTTGGCTGCCTAGAGACTGTGCTCTGGGAAGGCGGCTTCCCCCCGACGCCAAAGCGTGCAGCCTTCTTCTTCCATTTTTTTTCTTTTGTTTATTTTTGTTTTTGCTTTTGCGTGCCTTTTCTATGGCTATTTTTAATCTAGCCTAACAGTAGGCTTTGGAAGAATTATAGGCACCAGGTGGCTAATGGATTTAAAAAGAAAATGATAATCACTAATTCCTCCCCAGCAGTTCTCATTGCGATTTTTATGTATATTTCAATATTCATTTGTGGGGTCTCGTCTACGATGAGAGGGACGTAGAATGCAGTCCAGAAATATATAAATTTCAAGATCCTTGTCCGCTCCTAACTCATATTGAATTCCTGTCGACAGAAGAATCGGCGAACTCGTGTCCGCCGTCCCAGAATTGTTCCCTCTGGGCAATGTGAACCCGGTTGGCCCTGACCGGCTCCCCATCCTCTCGTTCCTCGTCGCCCATCCGCCCTCGGGAAAGTTCCTCCATTACAACTTCGTCTCTGCCGTTCTTAACGATGTGTTCGGAATTCAGTCACGAGGTGGGTGTGCCTGCGCGGGGCCCTATGCCCAGGATCTCCTGGGTATCGACGAAGCCCTCGCCCGCAGGTTCGAGGCCCTCCTCCTCGAAAACCCAGCCCTTGATCGCGCGCATTTGAGGCGGAAAGAGGAGCACGGCAGTCTCGAGGTGCTAAGGCCCGGCTTCGTCCGGGTCAATCTGCCCTACACCGCCTCCGAGGAGCAGGTCGGTGCTTGGGATGGACCTTACGTGGTGCTATGGTTTTACTTCTTATGTTTTTTTTTGTATGTTTTTTGCCACCGGTCTGCATCTTACATCCACTGCCCATCTCAGTTGGGATGTATAGTTTAAATTGATTCTGAACTTCAGATCTCATCCAACAAGTTTCCAGACCTAATTTAGCTTTTGCTCATGACGACAAGCGGGGGTTATTAGTCGGAGTTTTGCTATTTCAGTCTGTCTAAACTTTAAAAAATACATACATTCATACGTCTGCCGGGTGAAGGTGTGAATTTAACTTAGCATTTGCCTGCAGATTGATTTCATCCTAAGCGCAATTCGAGCTGTCGCTAGGAATGGTTGGAAGCTCCTTCCTCAGTACATCTTTAACCCAGAGACGGCAGAGTGGAAGCACCACACGAACCTGGTCTTCCGGAATCGCCAGTGGTTGCAGAATATCTCCTACGGAAACGGCTTCTTCGAGGGCAGACTTAAAATGGCTCCTTCTACAGCTCCATCTTATTCACAAGTTTTGGATGAGAGTGAACTCATATTCGCCCAAGCAGAGAAGGTGACTGGACACCTCCCCAGTCGCTCGAGTACTCTCGAGCGGCTAAATACTCACCTGTTTTTGGCGACCACAAATTTCGAAATTAGTTTCCTCTTCATTCACTAACAGTAGTTACTAATTAAAAGTGACGTCGTGTCCAAACAGACAAGATGCTGCTTTATGCATAAAATTGAACGGACAGTGCAGTTGAATGAGGAGTGGTATGATGCATTGGTAGGGTGTGAATGTATAAACTCAAGAATTATAGAATTATGTGGGAGAGGTTGAGATGTGAAGGGTGAAACCGTGCCTGATTGTAGTGTATGGGCACTGTTATAATAAAAATGAAGGTTCTAGAAGGACTTGAGGTGGGTAGTAGATGGACCTGGTTGATGGTTGTACAATATATGAATAAGCAACAGAATGAGAGGAGATAACTACCTTTTGGTACACTCGCCCCGCAGGTGGTGCACTGAAAGAAGTATGTATGGTGTGAGGTTGTTGAGGGATGGTTTCTATTTTAGTATATGCTGACGACTTGTTGTGGCTAAGAATAAAAAGGATTTAGAAATGTTGCTCAAAGCTTTTGTCAGGGAATGGAAGAGGAAGAGAGTAAAAGTGAATACAGAAAAAGTAAAGCAGTTGTAAATAGGAGTAAGAATAGAAGTGCGGGAGGGGTCATATCTTGACTCTGTAGTATCAACCTTGAAAAACTTCAATTGTTTAAAGTATTTTGGATGCATTGTAAAAGATAGCAGGGCGAATGAAGCAGATTGCGACTGTAAGGTTTTGAATGGTAGTAAACTCGGGTGATTAGAGTGCTGAGTGAATGTTAAAGCTCTGAATATGGCATGTGCCAGGAAACTGCATGAAAGTATGGGAGTGAGGCTATGGTATTGAAGAAGGAATGGTCTCGAGTGAGAGTAGTGCAAATGGTCAACTTGAGAGGGATGCATGGGTGCAAAAAGTGGCTAGAGTAAGGAATGATTTTGTAAGAGAGGTTTATATTGTGAATGAGTGTTCTGAGGTGGTGTGGACTTGTAAGAAGAATGGGTAGAATCGAGTTGTGAAGAGAATATACTAGGGTGTGAGAAGGGTTGGAAGACCACGTTGTGGGTTGATTGTGGGAAAGTGTGCGTGAGAGAGAACGGGCTGGCCGAGGAGGGAACGGATGATATTGGGTATGGATTGCTTGTTGTGGGACCTTTCACCCAGGATTGACTCCTGTCTGGATGAGATATTACAGCCCCCCCCTCCCCCTCACCTTAAAGGGCCAATCTGGAGAAGGGGGAAAATATGGTTTTTTTTGTGCTTGGTAGAGCATAATGGGATGGAGAAGGGTTTTTTTTTTTTAGCGGCGTTGATGCGTGCATACCCGACTGTGTGAGACGTTGGTCTTGATAAACAGCATCCTAGTGTTAGGGAGTGCGGATACCAGCGCCATGCTGCAAGCTACGTGTCGTACAGCAAGGCTAAATGTGATCGCTGCCTTGCGTGAAATAAATGAAATGTCTGATTAAGGATTTTAGCTTGTATACTATATTGTATGGATGTCTTTGGGTCTTCTCTCAGGAATCGCTATCCCTGACCCTCCTTAAGGCGGCCCCATTCTACCCTTTTAAAGGGCTCTGGCAGGCTCAGAAGAGTTACACGCCTGTCATTTCCCTAGGGTGGCAAGACGTCTCCTCCTCTGCCTCTTGGCGCACATTGTCTCGCTTCCCGTAACGGCGTCCAAATCTTTCTACCTTTGATGCCATTTTGTACTCTTGTTCCTCGATGGTTCCAGTCCGCTCGTGGATCTACCATTTGGAGTAGACTGCTAGCTACCTCTATCCAGTGCATATGATCTTTTTTTACTATTAGTTTAATTCTTTTACACTTTTTATTCCTCCATCTTTTTCTCCCCCTTCATTCCCACGCCTGGATAGAGATCTGACTATGGGTGACAGAGGACGGTAAACCCGTTAAAAAAAGTATGTTCTTTGCTTTCTATACGAACCACTTTTTAAAAGTGGTTGGCCCTACCCTCTGGTTCCCATTCACTTTTATTGGTAAACAACCTTACAAATTCCCATCGGAATGAACATGATGGTGCTTTCCAGGTGGCTCTCAGAATGACAGTTGCTGACCCTAGTATTCTGTTCGAAGGCGACGCGAAGGAGCTCTGCTGGTTCCTGTCCCCCTCCCAGGCGAAGGGTTACCTGCGGGCAGAGGGGACCCATGTGATGAACCCCCTTCCCAAGAGACCATTTGTGCCCCTGTCCTACCCACTCAGTTCAGAGGTTCTGAGTCAAAGGCCCGAGTACATTTGGAAGAAGGCAACCCGCCATACCTCTGCGAGTGCACCATCCTGCCTCGTTTTGGCTCCGCCCACAGACCAGGACCCACTCCAGAAGGTGGAGGAGAAAAGTGAGGGTCGGGAGAAGCCGGATCTACCAAAAGAAGAGGAGTATCAGTGCCAAAATGGAGTCTGCGCGCCCCGGAAAGAGGGTAGTCATTTGCATTCTCAGACTCCATCTAAGATTCGCTGGGCCCCGCCTCCAAAAGGAATTTTCAACCCGACCATTAAGGTGAGGATTAATCCACTCTTAATCCCTAGCCCTCCCCCCCCCCCGGAAGAAAATTACGCCGCCTCACCTGTTTATTGGCTTGGTTTCATCGGCACAGTGGATGCACATGTGCATCATTGCCACCTAAAACTTGACACAGCTACCATGAACGTTCCCAGGCATTGGTAACTAAATCTGGCCACTCAATTAGCATTCTATTAGTGTTAGTTTTCAATGCGACTAAATATGACTTCTGGCACTCGAAATCGGACACATTTGAATTCATTCATGGATATAGACCGACTGGGAGCCCCCCTGCTCCGGCTAACCCAGGCCGTTTTTTTTTTCCATCCCGGCCCCGGGCAAAATTACGACCTCGGTCAGTCTTTATTCATGGATCTGGTCGAAGAAGAGCTTCCGGACGCGCCTTCTTAACACGTTGACTGCTGCTACGAGCCCTGACAAGGTGATGCCCCGTGTACACTTACACTTGGTGGCATCTGGAGGAGCGTCAGGGGTATATGGATTTGAGTACCCCTTATAGGAGATATCAGTGACCCTATAGCAGGGCTCCGGAACGGAGGAGAGGGTAGATATATTGTGCTGTGAACAGGGGAAGAGAAATGATAGCGGGGTTGTGATTAGCTAGGTGCCGACGACGTGTATAGGAGCTACATAACGTTGGGGCAGCGAATCCGCCGAATAGGAAGTATATCCACATACGCTCGTTGAGATTTAACCCGTCACCTCGATGCCATAAATCTACTCTGCAAGAGGGTGTCCAGTGTCCACTTCACCCTGCATCTGAAGGAGTTGCACCCTTTCCCAACCCCAGTTCCCCCGGGTAGTTACGAACTAAGTTACTCATCCGAGCCATCTCCATTTTATCCTCTTTTTCACCACCATCCCACCCTATTTCTTATGGCGGTATAAGGCGCAGCATAGACGAATATGCTGTGGTTGTTTGCCCCATAGGAGGGTACCCTGTGTAGCCTGTTGTTACACTTGATACCTGGAAGAGCCGCACGTCCTCCCAGCCTAAGTGCTAATTAGGGCAGCTCTGTCACTGGGTTGACGTGAACACTGATGGGGCCTGGGAAAGTTGTTAGTGTTCTTCCCCCTCGCTCCCTCTCAGCGCTACTTTATTTTTTTTTTTTACTCTGCGACTATCCCCTTAACCTTGTGTACCTGCACTTGGTACCAGGAAGAACTGTTTTCACCTGGACAGAGTGAAAATTAAGGACACTCCGATGTCTGGGAAAACTGTTTGTCCTCCTCGCTCCCTCTCAGCATTTCTTTTTTCTCTTACGACTCTCCCTCAACCCTTGTCTAGGCTTAAGGACCTGTCCTGCTACCTCATCCCTTTTCAGAAAAGACACTTTGGAACCTCTATAAATAACGTCCTTTATTAACACTTGCAGGTCGTAAGAGACTAGGACTCGAGTGGTCTTGAACGTTGGCGCCTGATTAATGGGAAGATCGTTTTTTGCGTGTAATAGGCTGAACACCTCCTTGTGGCCTTTTCGGTTGCTTATGGCGGGCAGGCTTAGTGCCTTGTTGGCTGCCTAGGCCCACTAAAATTATCTGGGTCCTGTCGGCCTGCCTCTAGCTGCTTAGTTACGAGCTACGACCTTTGGGGAGAGAACGGTTCATTGGGCAACTGCTTGTCGGTGTGCTTCGCTGCACAGATAAGAACGCAAGCATTAGCCCACCCAGGATCCCAAGATGGGATACGCAGGAGCGGCTGGACGCAGGATATAGCCCAACAACCCCCAAACCCTTTTTTATTTTCAGTGTTCACAAGTGGACGGAGTCTCACTTGTTGGTAAATTGTTTAAAAAAATCAGACTACATTCTAACCGGTGAAACCTTGCCCAACATGTTTGTTACGGTGGGCGAGGAATTTGACAGCAGCACGCTAATCGGTAGAAAGGTTTCCCTCCTACCTTCTGCTTGCATCAAAGGAACTTCCTCTTGGCCATTTTTATAGCCGCCCTCGGGCAGCTCCACCTGAAGAGGAAGTGCCCCTGCCTTCTGTGCTTTTTCAGTGGCCCCTCCAACCTTCTAGCGGAAAGGGAACTTCACTCTCTCCTAGGTCTACGGGTGAGGCAAATTTCCTCTCGCACCATTCATTGGAGTTGCCTTCGGATGATCCAGCTCTGGAGGGATTACACGATATCCAAGACCCAGGTTTTTGCCGACCTAATTGGCGAGCTGGAGATAGGTGTCCTAAATATATTTGAATTTACGCATTATTGCCTGAGAACCACTTCATTATCCTGCCTAGATTTGTTTTTCTGCTCTCCGGATGCACATCCTGATTTTAAGTGGAAAGTGGTCGAGGACCTTCATGGTAGTGACCACTTTCCAATTCAACTATCATTTTTATGGCACTCCTCTGCTTGAGAAACCGCCTTGGGGATGCTTGGAGCGTGTGCGGTCGTCCGCAATTCAGCAAATGTCTGATTTATCTCTCCTAATCGAATTTAGGTCAGTTGATATGGCAATTGAGTTCTTCTCCGGCAACCTCACAGCCGTGAGCCTAACTACTATACCTTGAACGCCTGGCCTTTTTGTACGCCGTCTGGGTACCATCTTTGACGATTTTTTGTTGCCACGCCTCTGCCCCCAAAGCTTCTACAGCGCCGGGATTATTACGTTCGACCTTTTTGGACCACACTTCGGGTCCAGCTGGATCCCTGTCAGTGTATACAAATGGCCCCAATTCCCAGGAAGGGATCAGTTTCCACGCCGTATCCCTTCTGTTTGAAGGCATTGGTGCTCTACCAGGCGCTGCCTCTGTCTTTCCGGCCGAGTTGATTGCAATAAACCGCTCGGTACGAGACATAACGCTTCGTGCCTTGTTCTGAGAGAGGATTGTGATCTTTATTGACTCACAAAGCGCCCTGAATGCTCTCCGGGCATTGGAATCTCCACACCCTCTGGTTTGCGGCATCCGTGATGCCACGATTACCGCAAGCTGGGTGGATGTTGCGATTATCTTCTGCTGGGTTCCTGGATATGTGGGAATTGCGGGAAATGAGCGCATCAAACCGTCATGGTTGGAATCAGGTCGGCCCTCCGAGCTGCCTAGCAAAGAAGATGGGAAACGGACAGTGGGCACCTAAAGTTGAGTGCCATGGCACGCGACTTCCCGTGGACGTCCCCCTCAATGCCGCGGCGACTTCAGTTCCCTTTCTGTCGTCTTCGAATTGGACACACTCGCGGGATGCACCGCCATCTGATGGAGCGTACACCTGTAGGTTATTACGACAGCTGCGTTGTCCCCCAGAGTGTTCGGCACATTCTTGTTGAATTTCCCAGTCTGGGGGATCTTCGCGCGGGGTCGCTACTGCTCTTCTATTGTGCTCGGGACGGATTCGTTTACAGACGTTTGGACTCTTGAACTTTCTGGTGAAGAGGGTGGCCTCCATTTTTTTTTAACTCTCTTTGGTGCTGATCGTATTTTCCGGTGCCTGGAGGACGCTCGCCTCTCCCAGATTCTGGATCGTGCTTCTTGTTTCGCGTTTTTTTTCTTTTTTCCTTTGTTTTTGTCTGTGTAGATTTGTTTTTAATGTAGGCTAGCAATAGGCTAAAATTAATTTCTGCACCTTATTTCCTTGGTGGTAGTCGCCAGATGGGTGCTACAAAAAACAACAACACTGTCCGGCACATTCTTGTTAAGTGTCCCAATTTAGGCTATCTTAGTGCACATTACGAGTCCCGGTTTAGATCCCGGTACGAGCGGTGTTGCTATCGTTTGTCCCTATCGTTTGTCCCTCTTACTCGGGACGGGTTTGTGTACCACGGTTGTGGTGTTTTTTTAGTTTGGAAGAAAGCTGACCTCTATCGCTGTATATAGTTTTTGAGGGTTGACTGCATTCTCGATCTCCTAAGGTCTCCGTCCCAAGAGTAGGCTAGGTTAAGTAATTTCCGTGACTAGGCCCTTGTTGGTAGTCGCTAAATGGGCGTCTTATAAAATTCTCTTGAGCCACGAATGGTTGCCACTCTCAGTGGCTTGCCATTGTTTGTCATACTGGTCTTTATGTTGGTTTCATTATTTGGTTGGTTCGTGGGTGGTACCCATAGTTAATTAAAATCACTTAACAGTACACTGTCAATTGCGCCACCTTTCCTTCATTTCCTGCAGGCAGTTGAGACGTTTCGAATGATCCGTCCAAACGATCGTGTGCTGGTGTGTTTGTCTGGCGGCAAGGACTCTCTCAGCCTCCTGCACACCCTTCACCAGTACCAGTACTACGCCAAATCCAAGGGGATTCTCTTTACCCTTGGAGCAATCACAGTCGATCCTCAGAGCAGCTCTTACGACCCCAGCCCATTAATACCCTACCTGAAGAGCCTGTCGGTGCCTTATTTCTACGAGGTGCAAGGTTGGGATCAAATCGTGTTTCACATAATTCGTAGTCCATAGCCATGCACCCCTTCCCCAAGGCGCATTCGCCCCGCACCCTCTCCTTCCCACTCCTAAAGAACCCTCATCTATCATGAACACGAGTACTTGAATTTGTTGCCTCTAAAATCCTCGTATACATCTTGGCTAATGAAATAAGAATACCTTTTGCGGTGTATGTTGCGCGTCGCAGAAGGCAACCAAATGTGACATGCTGGGCTGGAAGTCCGCTTTGCTATTATAATTCCATGAACACGCGTAATGGTCTTGGAATAGTTGTGTGCGTGGACTGCATCGAAGATCCTTTAGGCGTTCATTCTATCTGCTACTCTCAGAATTCTCTCCTCCGTTTTCTTCAGTTTGCGAAGTCCCCAACACAATCTAATACAATTTAACGCCTTCGCTGTATTATTGAGTCTAGATTTTTGGATACGATGTTGGACTTCTAGCGTCGAGGCACGACTTCGACCCGAGCGGCGTCACGAGATGACTGCCTATTTGTGGATACGCTGAAATTTATTTACCCCCACGCGGGTAAGTACCTCCACACGCATCATCACGCACATAGCCATCACAACTCCGCTATCATTCCCATCCCTTCAGCACAACATACCCTCTCATCTTCCGACGCCCTGCCAATGGACTTGTAGTATTTCCTATGGAGGCACTCGTATCCTCATACCCCAGGGTGAAGTACTAGTCTCTCCTTTTGAAGTACCATATCCACATACCCTTGCGCGGCCCCGCAAGGGGGTGGATGGTGAAGCAGAGCTAGTCCTCTGTTACAACTGAAAACTGGGGGGACCTGCACGCCGTCTCTGGGCCAGATCTCGTAGTTGTGCACCCTCCTGACCCCAATGCCTGCCTGCACGAGGACCTGCGGGTATATATCTTTCATTATTTTCCTTTGTGCTTACCAGCGATAGTCATTCTGATCTTTGTGTGCGTTTTATTGTCTCGAGATCTGGTTCACGATGCGAGGGTCGGATGGCTCAACTTACTATAAGATTGTTATACTATGTAGAGTTCCGAACTCAACCTCTCTACCCATTTTATATATATGTAGTGCATTCACATTTAGTTGTATTCTACGACGCGCAACTGAGAACATAGCGATAGTATTCGCCACAGATTTCTTCCTTAATGTCGCATACCTATTTGTCTGGTACATGCTGAGTTGGGAGTGGGGCCTCTGGGGAGTTGGACGCCCTCATAGTCCTTGCCGCCCAAAAGTAAACTGCAGCTGAAAGGCCTTTAGTTTTCACTTGTTTTTTTTTTAAATGCACTCATTAGAGGGCGTTGTTTACTCTGCTGTTGCGGCCAAGGACTTCACTATGGGCAGATGATTAAAAGTACCCATCAGTCCTTTCATTTTCCACTCCCAAGTTAATTGTCGCCTCCCTTTCACCCAATTTAACAGCAGTTGTGTTTGTTCATCCTCCCGTCCTTTTTTGAGAGCAGACTTTGCTCGCATCCCTCTCTAACGAGTAACTACATTTCCTCCATCGGATTCCGTTTGTTAACTCTCCCACCTCGTAAATGCTTCGTAATCTCTCACTAATTTTGTTGTCGTTGAAGGAATCCTGAAGCAGGCGATGGAGCAGGATGGCCTGAACTCCATCTGTAGCTTCTGCTCAAGGATGAAGAGGGGCAGGATTTACGCCACGGCGCGGCGAGAGAGGTTCAACGTATTGGCACTAGGCCAGCATCTCGACGACTTGGCAGAGAGCTTCCTGATGTCTGTTTTCCACAACGGGCGGCTTCGAACAATGAAGGCTTCCTACCTCGTCAGGTATACGATTTTTCTACCCGGCTTTCGGAGCCTTTTTGAATGGGAAGGTTCCGTAAGTTTTGGCCTTATGCAGTGTGGATCGAAAGTTGTATTAAACCTAGTAGTATTGTCCAGTTTATTAGTTTGTTGTTGTTTTTTAATTGTTTATACATTATTTGACATGCGATATGTGCCCGTCTGAATTGGGCGCTCGCCTACGCCATACTGTTAAGACTGTGTATGTGCATATACAGCAGTTGAACAAAATAATGTAAAGATAAGTTATATTCCTTACCCTTTTGCATGTTGCCAACACTGGCTACATATGCTGCGATGTTTATTTGTTTCGAATGTGACATTTTAAACCTTGTAGTTTGTATTAGGGTTGTCGGAAACTTCCTTTCCCTATTTCAGCAGGATTGGTCAGCCCTAACTACTAGCGATAATCCCCTAGAATGCTGGAATGCTTTTTTGTCTATAATTAATACAAACTGCTTAAGATACGAGTATATCCCATAAAAAAAAGAAGCAAAGCCAAGATGGTTCACCAGAGAAATTCAAAGAGCTCTTGGACAAAAGGCCGCATACACTAGATTTCAGAGAACAAAATCAACTGTAGATGAAAATAACTTTAAAAAGTTAAGAAAAGAAACGAAGACGCTGATAAAATCCTCCAATAAAACTTTAAAAAAAATCTATCGCTCAGCAAGTAAAAACCAATCCTAAGTTATTCTTCAGCTATGTGAATAGTAAAAAGACAACCTCCCCATCGATTGGCCCGCTCCTCTCTCAAGATAACGGCACTGTGGATGATAATGAGGAGATGGCCCAAATTCTTAATAATTTTTTTGCTTCTGTGTTTACTACTGAAGATGAGACCAACGTTCCAGTTCCAGTGGAATTGTTCGACAACAATGAACAACATTTGAATGACTTTTGTATTTCTAAAAACAAAGTCAGAGAAGGCCTGAAAGCAATTAACGTTAATAGTTCTCTTGGTTCAGACGGTATTCACTCTCGCGTTTTATATGAAATACGCGAAACAATCACTATCCCACTGACACATATATTCAATATAAGTTTAGAAACGTGTGTTGTACCAAAAGATTGGAAAATGGCAAATGTTGCACCAATATTCGATTTTCAGAAGGCATTCGACAAGGTACCACACAAACGATTGATTGCCAAAATCAAAGCTCATGGTATCGGAGGGAAAGTAGTTAAATGGATAGAAGACTGGCTTAGTAAAATAAGTCAAAGAGTAGTAATTTGTGGCAGCCCTTCCAGCTATATTCAAGTAACAAGTGGCGTGCCGCAGGGATCGGTGCTTGGACCAGTACTCTTCCTCATATACATTAATGACATAGACATCGGAATAATTAACAAGTTATCAATGTTTGCAGATGATACCAAAATTGGCGGCTGTGCAAAAACTTCCGAAGACGGTGCACTGATTCAAGATGACATAAACAAATTGGTTGAATGGGCGAGCAAATGGCAAATGAATTTTAACGTCGCAAAGTGCAGCTCCACATTGGTAAAAACAACGCGAGAACCAACTATAAACTAGGCGGAACCGACATACCAAACGTCAACGTAGAAAAAGATCTGGGTGTAAAAATTTCCATCGACCTTAAATCAAGTAAACAGTGCATGGAGGCAGTGAAAAAGGCAAACAGGATACTAGGTGTCATAGGGCGTACATCTCAAAACAGTCTAAAAGATGTATTCTAACACTTTATAATGCATTTGTTAGGCCACATTTGGAATATTGCGTGCAGCTTTGGTCACCACATCTAGAGGGCGACACGGAAAGATTAGAGAGAGTCCATCGTCGAATGACCAATATGATTCCTCACTTGCGAACAAATAATTACCAAGACATGATAGAGTTATTTAAAATCGTTTCTGGTTTTGAAAATGGAAACAAATCAAAATTTCTAATATTTATATCAAATGAATCAACGCGTGGTCACAACCTTAAGCTTGAGGGAAGTCACTTTCGGGCAGATGAAACGAAATTCTTCAACACAATCATAAGAATCTGGAATAATCTACCAGATGCTATGGTTAACGCAGCTAGTATAGTTTTATTTAAAGACAAATTTGATAAATGGATGATGATAAACCCTAACCCAGACTTGTTTTACAGTAGATAAAAAAAGGGTGATGAAAAATAGTATCTAATAAAGTTTCAATTTACTTTAGCAAATTTTTCCTGCCTCGCCTTTATTTTGCCGTTTCATAGAGCTTTTTTGATCCATAATCCTTCTAGTAGCCTAGTGAGGATCAGTAGATCTGTTGCTACCAGACTCGATGTAATCTCAATGTAATGACATATGAGCCAACCAACCACATCACAACCAATGTTGAATGATAGGAAAGTGTCTAAAAATGTTTATCATCTCTTATATCTTGCAGTGTCTGGTTCTTAATCATTTCGGTATTTAACCCCATGGAAGATAAGGAGATAATGAAGCGACATATTCTTCATTGCTTACTGTATGAGTTTAGAAAGAAAAGTACAGTTACATAGGCAATGAAAAACATTTGTGAAGTGTTTCCAGATGCAGTGACGGCTTGTACATGTCATCTATGGTTTAAAAGGCTTAGATATGGCGATTGTAACTTATCTAACAAGTGGTTTGTCGGATAATGTCACTCCGGGATAGGTGCTGGTAAAGTAGGAAAGTATTTGGGAAAGGCTGATGCGGTGAACCAGTTTGGGGGCCAGAAGAGCACTTGTCTGAGCGAAACTGGAAGCTACATTCATACATTCTCTAAATGCAATGAATGCCGCCTCTCTCACCTCCTCGTGGCATCCATGTAGTGGCCACCACCCTTCACGCTCCTTAATCGATATCGTGGTCTGCAGCCTTTAGATACTGTGTGAGGGCGTTGGAAAATCTCCCATCACGGATGTCTGGTGCTCTAATACTACTCTCCATGCCCCTATATGTCACGCCATAATAAGGTGTTTTACATACCATGTAAGTGATCTCATATACTACGGACTTGTCCTTTGTTAATCGGTCCCTTTTAGTTCGGACTAGCTCTAAGATCTTCCTTCCTGCACCACCTATGGGCCTTTTCTGAGTTTTGGTTTGCAGAGTCCTTCTTCATCGCTTTCTCGGCATTTTTTAGCCGGGATGCTGCTCCGCCAGCATTCTATGTGCTTCGCCATGTCGCGGAAAGACGCCGACTGGACTTTACCTCCAGAGGCGGAGAACCCTTCAACGACAGGTTTACATTTAGTTAGTTGCGTTACGCTCTCGCTTCGTGCGCGGACACCGCTCCATACTCGGACGATGTCCCGTACTCCGTGCTTCGACACCTTGGTGAATGAGGCATGGCATTTCTTTTAATTTGTTCAACAGGATCTGTGTAGAGGGTATCCTTCCAGACAGTGCATTATTGGTCTGTACGCGTGAGCCCGGCGCCTCCCAGTCTTCAACAGCTCTCAATGCATCTGCAGCTGATCTCGACATTCCGTATGCCCCCGATAGACGCCAGCGATACCCAAGCCCTTTGTGTTTAGGGCTAGGAAATTCACTCATTCGAGAGATCATTATAGCTCTCGGTTCGGTAGCGCCCTGGTTCTGCCCAGGACTCCGCCTTGGAGAGTACCACCTTTAACTATTTGTCGCCACGCCTTTGCTCCCAAATTCTTCAGCGCCGGCTTTTTTGGAGCACAATTCGTGTCACGCTGGAACCGTACCAGTGTATACGGATGGCTCCAAGTCCCAAGAGGGGGTCGGTTTCCACACCATATCCCGTCTGTTTGAAGTCAGCGGGGCGATGCGTCTGACTTCACGACCGAGCTAGTTGCAATACACTACTCGGTCCGGGAGATAACGCGACATGCCCGGTTCGGAGACCGGATTGTGATTTATAAATCTCCACTTCCCCTGGTTCGCGATATACGTGACGCCACGGTTTAGGCGAGCCGGGCGGATGTCGAGATTATCTTGTGTTGTGTTGCTAGACATGTAGGAGATGTGGTGAATGATGGCGCCAAAGAGTCTGCGAGGACTGCGACCAGACGAGCGTTTTGCTCTTCCTCACACCGATTACATGGCAGGTACTGGCAGCTCTCCGAGCTGCTTGGCAAAGAAGATGGGAGACGGTCGTGGAGAATTTAAAGTTGCTTGCCATTGCGCCGCGACTGTTTTCATGGACTTCCCCTCAATACTGCGACGCTTCAGGTTGCTTTCTGTCCCCTCCGAATTGGACACATTAGCGGGACGCACTGCGATTTGATGGACCGCTCGCCTTCGCCCCTTATTGTGCCGACTGCGTTGTTCCCCGGACTGTTCGGCACATTCTTGTTGAATGTCTCAGTCTAGGTGATCTTCGCGCACGTTACCTGTCCCCATACCAGGACGAACGGGGTCGCTAACTCTTGTCCATTGTGTTCGGGACTGGTTCGTGCACACAGATTTGTGGACTATACGATTTTTTGGTTGAGGCTGTCCTCCTCCACTTTATTTGGTGTTTTTTTGTAGGTCGCATGTTCCTGCGACGAGGGGAGGCGGGCATACCCCCCACCCAGGAGCGCGCATCCTTCCCGTTGCCTTTTTGCTCTTTTTTTTTAGCCTCTGTTTATCCTTTGTCTTTCTCTTCATCTTTATCTGTTATCTACACATTGTTAATTTTTAATCTAGCCTAGTAGTGGGCTCTGTTTTGAGTATGGCAACTTTTGCCCTAGTAGGCAGTCGCCAGATGGGCTCTCAAAAAAAAAATTAATCCAGAACCCAGGCTCTTGCTGACCTGAGCTGGAGATAGGTGTCTTGACTGTTGATTAGTTTACCTATCGCTGCCCGAGAGCCGAGATCCGCTTCATTTTCCTGTTTGATCTATCCTTTTCCTGTCCGTATGCACAGCCTAATTTTGGGTGGGAGGTTAGTCGATGACCTCCATAGTAGTCTTCACTTTCCTATTCAAATATCATTTTCTCGGCCGCTGACACCCGAGAGCCCTTCCCGGTGGTGCTTGGCGCGGGCAGGGTGGTCTGCATTTCAGGAAATGACTGATTTCTCTGTCTCACTCGAAGAGTTTAGGTCTGTGGATGAAACCGTTGAGTTCTTCCCCGAGAACCTCATCGTCGTGGGCCTAACTACTATTCCTAGAACGTTTGGCCGTTTTGCACGCCGATCGCTTCCGTGGTGGTCAGCCGAATGTGAGATGGCCGTCAAACACAAGCGTTATGCCTACATGCGCAATATGCCCCGCCCGAACGGTTTCACTGTTGGTGAATTTCTTCGAGCTAGGGCTAGGTTCCGGTGTATTTACAACAACTCCCTCCGCTCTTCCTGGCGGGCATACGTGTCTTTACTTATCGAGAAGATCTCTCTAGCTGAGGTGTGGAAGTGAGTCAAAAGTATGCGCGCAAGTTCTCGCAGGACTCCCCTCCTGTTCTCGAGAAGAATGGCGGAGTCCGCTTTCTCTGCATTTCTTAGCCGGGATGCTGCTTCTGTTGGATTTGTCAAACAGGATCTGGACAGAGGGTGTCCTTCCAGACTCATGGCGAATGTTAGTGTGTTCGCTTTTCTCGAACCGGGGAGAGATCACTCTATCCCGGCCAGTTTCCACCCAAGCTTTCTAACTTCCTGCGTGTGCATTTTGCAATAGGCATTGAACCGCGTCTCTCACTATGCTGGAGCGCACAGGCTTCGCCTTTCTTTGGCCAAGATTAAGGTGGTGCACTTCTGCTGCCATCCACAGCTCCACCCTGACCAGGACTCGTTTCTAAATTGGGTTCGCTTGGAATTGGTGGATTCGCATAGTTTTTTTGGTCTTGTTTTTGACCGACGCCTCACCTTGGATCTCTTGCACCCGCTTCGCTCAGCACTTGCGTGACCGAGCGTGTATTGTGGAAGTTGGACTCGAACCACCACACCAGTCTCCGCCTGGCGACCGGTGCCATCCGCACGTCCCAAATTGAGAGCCGACTTATCGATGCTGGGGAGATGCCACTCGCTCCGTGCAGTGCATTATGCGACTGTACGCGCGAGGCCGGTGTCTTCATCATTCAGCAACAGCTCTCACTGCATCCACGGCTGATCTCGATACTGCCTATGCCGTCGAGATACGCCAGTTATACCCTACTTCCTTTGAGTTTAGGGCTAAATAAATTTCCGGAGCTCGGTATAGATCTTGGGCCGTTGGCGCCCCTTATTCTGCCCAGGACGCCACCCTGGATGTTAACACCTCTAACTCTCTGTCCCCCCACGCCTCTGCTTCCAAAACTTCCACAGCCCCCGAAGTATTCCGGTTCGACCTTTTTGGATCACACTTCGTGTCACGCTGGATCCGTGGCATTATACACGGATGGCTTCATTTCCCAGGAGGGGGTCGGCTTCCACGCGGAATCCCATCCTTTTGAAGTCCGCAGCTCTACTAGGCTGCCTATCTTCACGGCTGAGCTGGTTGAAATACAGCTCTTGCTACGGGTGATAACGTTATCCGTGACGCCATGGTTGCCGCAAGCCGGGTGGATGTCGAGATTATTTTCTACTGAGTTCCTGGACATGTGGGAATTGCGGTGAATGAGGTCACCAATGAATCCGCGAGGACAGGGCGACCGGACCAGCGCTTCGCTCTTCCTCACACCCACTGCATGGCTGGTATCAGGGCAGCCTGTCAAAGAAGTTGAGAGACGGCCGAGGGTAACTTATTAAGTTGTTTGTCATTGCACCGCGACTGTTTCCATGGATCTACCATCTAATGCCGTGAAGGATTCAGATCGCTTTCTGTCTTTGAATTGGGGACACTCGCGGCACCTATCGCCATTTTAGGGAGCGCACCCCTGCACCTTACTGCGAAGAATGCGTTGGCTCCCAGACTGTACGCCACATTCTTGTTTCTTGTTGAATGTCCCAGTCTGGGTGACCTTCACGCACTTTACATGCTCCAGGACCAGGTGGAGCATGTTTGCTACCTCTTCTTCCGTGTATTCGGGACGGATTCGTGCACACAGACTTGTGTGGTCTATCTTATTTTTTTAACGAGGCTGTGATCTCCTCCATTTTATTCGACTATTTGCTGTTGCTCGCATGTTCCTGCGCCGGGGAGGGGCAGGCGTCTACCCGACGCCAGAGCGTGCTTCCTTTTTTTTTTTGCTTGTTTTGCTTTTTGTATGCTCGTTTTTCTTTATTTGGTTTGGTTCGGGGAGTTTTATAGTAGACCGCAATTCTCTTTATTTAATTGAATTTCAAGCCTAAGCCATTCTGAGGCTTCAATATCTCTACGAGTCTAAACCACGAGTCCCCTCCACTATGTCGAATACCGTGCAGCCTTTGTTGGTTTTGACTCCTTAAACGAAATGGGCTCCTCACACCGACTGCATGGCAGGAATACGGGCAGCTCTTCGGGCTGCTTGGCAAAGAAGATGGGAGACGGTTGAGGCTAATTTAAAGTTGCGTGCCATTGCGCCGCGTTTGTTCCCATGGACCTATCCCCCAATGCCGCGACGCCTTCAGGTTGCTTTCTGTCGTCTCCGAATTGGATACACTCGCGGGCCGCACCGCCATTTGATGGAGCACTCGCCTGCGCCCTACTGCGAGAACTGCTTTGTCCCCCAGACTGTTTGGCACATTCCTGTTGAATGTCCCAGTCTGGGCGATCTCCGCGCACGTTACCTGTCCCGATACCGGGATGGGCTGGGTTGCTACCGCCTGTCCCTTGTACTCGGGACGAGTTCGTGTACATTGATTGGTGGACTTATAGAATTTTGGGGGAGGCCGGCCTTCTCTCCTTTATTTAACTAGGTTTTTTTTTTGTTTTCTTTGTAGGTCGCACGTTCCTGCGCCGGGGGGAGGGGGACCTTCCCCCGACTCTGGAGCTTGCTTCCTCCTTGTTGCCATTTTTCCTTTTTATTGTTGTTTTTCATATTCTTATTTTAAAGTAGCCTAGTGCTAGGCTGTCGTGAGGGGGGCGACTTGTGCCCAAGTGGGTATTTGCCAGATAGGCTCGTAAAATTAAAACAAAAATCGAAATGGGCCGCTATAGCCATCTACAACTTAGCTTTTTTTCCTAGATTTAGGCGCACAAATCTTTCTCATAACCGCTATTTCGCCTAACTCCTTCCTCGCGAAGGTATTTAAAGTCTCCAAACATGGGTTTGCTTAAATAAAAACTGATATTGAATCCATTCCGTAATGACTCCAAACCCAAACAAAAAATATATATAAAAAGAACCCAAAATGTCCACGCACTGCACTCAGTTTCAACTCATTTAATTTCAATCACCAGCCTTGCCCATTTACCTATTTATCCTTTAAAACTATTATTTAGCTTTAGACTTATTTATTCTCTAACGCAAGGCTAACATACTTCAAAGCAAGTAAGGAAAACAAAAATAATATTAATTTCCAATGATTAGCTAAGAAAGACTGGGAAATATGAGGAAAAAGAAAAAGAAAACATTTGCAACATAGTGCCTCACCTTCCCGGACCGGCCTCTATGTATAACGGAGGGCATGCATGAGTTGGTAGGCTAAACGTTAAACTAAGTCTAACTTATCATTATCTTGAAAACCTCTGCAGTGGTCCAGTGGAGTCTACGAGATTCTCAACTCTTAATATGACACCCACAAAATAGTTTTAAAAAAATAATCTTAGGATTACAGCGCCTGGCTTGTATTAGAAGATAAATGAGGGATGGAAAACGCTTCAATAAAAAAAATAATATACTACTATTACTAAATAAAGCCAAGTGAGAGGCTTTAGGTTCAGAAAATATTATAACACTAAAGCATAAATATATTAAGGTATGAAATAGAAAGGAGAGTTAGTCACTAATATAGTGCAGATAACTAAAAAGTTATCCTGGTGTAGATCGCGTTACAAGAATGTACCGAAGGGAGATTGCTGCTCAGAATTTGACGCACGCTTTAGGAATTCGATATTATTCTCCATTTTGAAAGCACAAACTTAAGCCAAACTCTGGTGTAGACGTCTCGGGTCTAGAAAAAAAGATCCTAACTCTCTGCCAGATATGCCCCCTTTCGGTCCTCTCTTTTTTGTAATCTAACATTTGGATTTCAGGGAAGGAGATTTACGAGTAATCCGCCCTTTCGTCTTCGTCCGTGAGAAGGACTTGAGGACATTTGCCGAGTCTAGGAACTTCCCCATTATACCCGAGAACTGCCCAGCTTGCTTCGAGTCGCCCAAGGTAAGTTGCTTTTTATACACCACATAGTGAAAGTTAGAATACGACTATCTTGTGAAAACGAGTGACCCAAATGTCTTCCTCAGGAGCGACATCGCATGAAGCAACTTCTAGCACAGCAGGAAATCGTGTTTCCCGCACTGTTTTGGTCTCTCAAGTCCGCACTCCATCCTCTGCTAGCTATCCATAAGACGGGGCTTGAAAATTCGCTCTTCGGCAACATTGGATACCGGTCTGACGATGAAGAGGAAGATTAAACAAATCTTTTAGACCTCATCTTCTCTCGGCCCTCGAAAAGGCGCGCGTCCGATCGCATCAAAGAGAAGTGTCGCGAGAGTCGAATACTCTTGCAGTAGTCTTATTATCGGCTTCAGCTGATGTTCTCTGCCGACAGAACAGCGTTTTTTTGGTCATTTGTTGGAATATTGCACTTGATCGATTGATGCCCGGGACTGCTCCTTTACTCGTATCTCTCCATTGCTAGGTGAAGGTCTTGGCGTGGGTCTTCCTTTCAGATATGTTGGGAGTATGAGTTAGGTTGAGATCATCCACACAATTGACTTTATTCTTTCCTATATTTTCTTATCCATATTTCTCACAATTTCCATACTCTTTTCTATTTACACCTGTCCTTGTTTTAAAGAGGTTTTTTTTCTCGCTTATTAAACATAGACAATTCAATAGTCGAACAGAGCGGCATTTTTCCTACCCTCTTCTTCACGCATTCTCAAGTTTGATGGTTTTGGGAAGTGACTGGGCAGATTAGAATGGCCACTTCTCTCCCCCGCTGCCTCTTCCTTCTTTTCAGAAGGAAATACACTATCTAAGGTGCAGCTATAGATCCAGGTGCCCGTAAGCCCTTAGAAAACATTTAATAGCTTAAAATGCCAGCTATTTTTTTCCTACTTAGGGCTATTTCCTGATTTGAAACACCCAACGAGCGGAATAGTGCCCCCTCATCCCTATTTTTATGGGTGTGATTTTATAGGCTGTTGTTTCCTTATGGAACCAAGCCGAACTGGAGCCTTCCCGACAAGCTGTATTAAACACAAACATCAGGTACTGGTTGAACTAGACTGCGAGCAAATCCACAATTGGATCTTTCAAATCTAATTGATTGTAGAATGCCCTGTCTGTGATAGTGAACCGATGTAGGTTATGTTTGTGAGAGTGTAGCTTTCCCTTGATGGTAATCGACGAATGGTTCGGGCACAGAGAATATTTGATATATTTTGACAGGAACCCAAATAGGTCCAAACTTGCTCACCAATCTTAGGTTTCCAATAAAATTAGGAAGCCGTCACTTTTGGATTTTATCTGGAGCTTTAGAACCCTCAACAGATTCAGATACCGACCGCGACAAGACCACTTTTCAATTTTATAACCCGATGTTTGACTTTTGACGAATATTGGGTTCATTTATGTGTCTGCTTCGCAAAAGCTGCACTGGTGAGATAAGTGAAAGCGCTGCGCGGTACAAAGGTCTGCCAAACAGTGGCGTCCTCCACGGAATTTGCCGCTTAAGTGTGGGGATTTAATTTTTCTTTAGAAAGGGGACTGGGATATGAATTTTGAAATTTAGAAGCTCATTGCCAAGAAATTAAGATAGTTCTTCTGAGGGCTCTTCTGGAGAAGTTGACGTAAGAGGCGGCGTTGAACTGGGAGCCACGCATTAGAATTTAAACTTTTAGAGTACATTTGACCACCAATTTTGGAATGGATTTACGCAAAGCTTCCTTGAGATCGGATTTTGAGACGCCGATGGAATTGGTAGATTAGGTGAAGTGAATTTATGACTCCTTGAAAGATTCTTTAATTTATTGTTGAAGTCAATTTGAGGCAATTCTTCTTCGAGCAAAAACATTCATTATCTCCATGTTTAAAGAAATATAAATCTGATTTCTTTGTTCGTTTAAATCTTCCACAGAAACTATAAAAGGTTTCACCAAATCAACTCTATTCTGCACTTCAAGTTCAGAAATGGAATCTAGGTTAACTTTGCATTGGTTTTAAGTTTTAACTAGCATTTAATTAAATGACTTAACTAAAGTTGGAGCTGAATGTTCAGATTGGAGAAAGGCTAAATTCTCGGATACCATTTTGGATAAATAATTAAAAAAAAAGGAATGAAAAGCGTTGTGGAACGATATTTTAAGAAACCAATAGTTGAGAAAGTGGAAAATCAACGAAAGAATTTTTAGCAAAAGTAAAAGTTCCCGATTTGAACACAACTTCGGGAGCGTAAATGAACATCAGGTAATATTTAACTGATTGGGACAAGTTTTAGAGTGAATGGGTCGAGTGCACGAAGATAAAGGAACCCGAGAGACTTTCTCCAACTTGTCTAACCAATGTTTGAAAGAGGAAAAAGTTTTAGGATAAACGTGTCGGATTAGCGAAAAAGAACCAACGAGAACTTTTCATCAGAAGAAAACAGACTCCATTTAGTGGTTTATTATAGAAACTATCTAAAAAATATATCGGTTCAACTTAATTCAGATGCCTTTGTGTGAAAGGTAGAAACTAATGTATGAGATGAAATGATAAGTGGCTCTTAGAAAATTGAAGAGATGGTGTCTCCTTGCAGGGGGTGAATTACTAAAACGAGAATTGGCAATAGATTTACCCTCGTTAGTTCTGTTGTTAGCTAATTGTTCCCCAGGAGGAACAGATGACATCTCTGCTTCCTGCGGCCCCCTTGGGAGATTAAGGGAGAAAGCCTTAATCCTACACCCTGTGTTTTAGGCCCCAACAACGTTACCACAATTTAGTGGGGCTGCGCCTTACGTGGGACGAAGCTCCGGGTTAGAATGTAGGAGATGATGTTGCATGATGTAGGAATTTTATTCGGCCCATACAACATCGAGGGAGTGGAAGTTCAAAAGGAACTTAACCTCACGCGTGTACATTCAAGTGGCTGTGGTCCCACTCCAGGATTGCATCCAGGTGGGGTAGTCGTGTCATACCCACTTGGAAAGCACGTGACCACTCTACAACGCTTTCTCTTGCCTCACAGAGTAACTAGAGTAAAAAAAAAACGACCCAAGACCCCTGTTGACCGTGGTACTACAATAGATGGTTGAATAAAGATTTGACGAGTTGAATTTGATGAACTAATTCTTCTCTTCTTGGCAAAAGGAACGAAAAAGGCTCTTACCTCAGTTTCAATAAAAGATAAGCTCTGGACATATTAAATTTAAAAGGGTGGAGGGGTCTGGATGCTTGAAGGGGGCGAGTTGAATTTGAGTAGCGACGCCGGTCTGGTCTACATCTGTTGGCTTTAGAAGAATTGTGACCTCTTGAACCTCGTATAGGCTATTGATTAGTCCTTTATGTTTAAAGGGTCTTTATACGCCGTTTAACTTGGTCTTTAGTGAGATAATCTTATTTAGTTATCACAATAACTTCCTGCTATTATAATAATAAAATGGGGATGAAAGAAAACGCACACGTAAGAATCGAGAATGAGGACAAGTTGAAATGAAGCAAAACGAGATTAAAAAATAAAACTTTATTAGAAAACATGAAAGAATAAATATATATACAGTATCTATAACTTTTGGATATTTGTTGATTTATACGAGAATATATCTTTTAGGGGATGTACCATATAAATGGGTATTAATTTAAATAAAAGGAAATATCTTTGAGATTGGATATATATTGACACTTGAAAGAAGGATAATATGGTTGTGGCGGCGGATTTGCAACTTCCTCGACGAGTTCTTCCCGCCGCCCCAACAAGGTCCGCTCGGTGGTTCAAGGAGAGGGTTTTGAGGAGAGAGTCTATTTTCTAATTTTATTTAGAAACAGTAAATAATGACAAAATAATAAAACCCCAAATATTTACACAAAATATAATATGTACAGCCCTCAACCTAAACTAAAAATAACAATATATATATATATAAATAACGTTACAGCCACGAGGAAAATGAAACAACGGAGAACTGCGAGGCCTTTCGACTAATGGTCCTTTACTAAGCAGACCATTAGTCGAAAGGCCTCGCAGTTCTCCGTTGTTTCATTTTCCTCGTGGCTCTAACGTTATTCATAAATTCCTCACGTTCCTTATTTTCGTGATTCAGTTATACATATAATATATATATATATATATATATATATATATATATATATATATATATATATATATATATATATATATATATATATATAGTTGGCCTTACAAATTTACTTTAGCCAACAACCACACATATATATTTATACAAAAGGCCTTACAATATTCTCGTCCACGCAAACGAGTAGCTATATACAACACTCCAACCAAAGACAAAATATCCGGAGTGACGGGTGCACCCTTAACTAACTAACGCGAGCGAGACGAGTCAGGGGAAAATGGGAAGTGGCGCACTTTCTGCGGTATTCTGAGGCGTCTGGGTCTCGGCAAAGCCAAGGATTTAGGGACCTGGGACGTGTTTGTTAGTCCCAACTGCTGAGTCGTAGTCTGTGAGGCGTTGCTCCAATTACTCCCTGGAGACTGGGAGGTGCTCTCCAAGGTCCACACCTTAGAAGATCGCCCCGAAAGGTAGGCGCACATGCGAGGGTCAAGATTGGCTTCAGCCGTCTCCGAAAGCCAGATGTCGCCGACTATCGGTACCACAGAACTGGAAAAGAGAGGGCACATTCAATCACTGATTCACTGCCACACTCGAACATCTTTACTCCTAACACATTCAACCATACCCACTCTCACACAATTTTCACTCACCTATTTTCCGTCCAGGCGGCTTTTTCTTCTTCAGTCACAACTAATGACTCTCAAACTATTACTAGACACAAAACTAGCTGAAAGAATCCGCCTAATAAGAAAATAGAGATAAATAGGGCGGCACGATAAAGGTCTATCGAGTCCCCCGACACAAAGCAATGACGGTGATCAGGCGATCCACACACACATTCTGAAAAAGAGATTAGACATAGGGGAGGGGAGGGGAGGCGGACAACCATACTACTACATGGTTACTTGAAAATGATAAAGGTGACAGATTTAAATTAATAATTGTAATGTAATTAATATAGGATAGGATGGAAGTAAATTAGAATGTCCGTAAATAGGATATTAACTCAATATAAGATGTTAAAATAATAGGATCGCGAATATGATATTTACAAAAAGGGAACTAGAATGAGAAAATAAAATTAAGTTAACACATTTTGAAGGAATAACTATAATGCATATAGCAAGACACAGTTAGAGTTTCCCCTCCCTTTCTGGACCTTTTGTTTTTTCAGGGGTTGGTGCCAGAGAGGCACTGGCCTTCTCGTGGCGAGGATGGGATGGGGGGTCAGCCCTGGGGCCCTTAGGGGCTCCTGGTGCTGCGAAGCAGACTTTTAATTCCTCCCCCTTATTATTTTCCTTCACTGCCCTTTATTTCCCCCTTTTCCTTCTCCTAGCTTGTGGTCCTGACGGTTACCTGACCTCCGCTTTCTTTTTTCGGACTGATTCTGAATTCTTCTTTCATGAAGGTCGGAGTAGGTTCGGCGTCTCCAACGCCTTCGTTTGTCGATGCTCAAGGAGAAACCATTCATTGGCCCTTTTTCTCCGCGCGTAGAAGTCGGGCAGCCCCTTCAGCCTATAAAGATGGTGCGGTTCCGTATTCATTCTCCAAGAGGACTTACCGGACGCAACCAAATCGAGAGTTGCAGTAGCGCCGGGCCCTTGTAGGCCGACGTGGTAGAGTGTCTCGAGGGAGAATGTGAAGTTATTTCTATGCAACGGCTTGCCATAAACCAAAAACCTCTTCTCGTAAAGGTTCTCGTGCCAAACGTTCTTCAGCCCCCCTTTCAGCCTTCCTTCGCTCGTTGGATCCCTATTTTAACGATGTGGACCCAGATTTAGATTATCCCTGCTTTCTGGTCTTCAGTTCTTCATCTGAAACCCCACTTGCAAAAGTGGATGTGTTTGACTTCATTAAATCATTTGAGTTCCGCTGTGGTGAACCTCGCCGGATGTAGTCAAGAGGTAGTGGTGATATCGTGATTGAGGTGTCATCTTCCTCTCATCCCATCTTGTCTGTCCAAAATCTGTCTTCGATTGCCGAAGTCCCCGTAACCTCTTTGCCCCACCCAAGTCTCAATGTTGTCAAAGATGTCGTCCGTTCAAACGAATTAAGGGACTACGACCTCACCCGTCTTCAGAGCAAGCTTAGCACCCAAAGCCTCACACATGTACACAGGGTAACTAAAACTGTGAGCTCTGCTAGAGTCCCAACTGCCACAATGATTTTAGCGTTCGAACGTCAGGAACCCCTTTCCCCTCCACAGTTTATTAAAGC
This sequence comes from Ceratothoa steindachneri, assembly GCA_963969495.1. Classification (NCBI taxonomy): domain Eukaryota; kingdom Metazoa; phylum Arthropoda; class Malacostraca; order Isopoda; family Cymothoidae; genus Ceratothoa; species Ceratothoa steindachneri. The sequence goes on from OZ018319.1 coordinate 29,154,671, forward strand.
TGGGTAACTTCGTGTTCCGGTAAGCCCCTACGTCGAACTATCCATACGTTGCTTCAATTGCAACCAATTTGGACATGGTCGTGTCTGTCGGCCCTCCAGTTCCTGTGTGAATTGTAGTTCTGATTACCATGGGGCTGAGTGCGCCCTCAGTGCTGCGCCGAAAACCTGCCCAATATTCTTATGTCAAAAAGTTTCTCGCTTTGCACGACTCTCTGCGTCTGGACGTGAGAAAGGCTTGCCAACGTGTTCTAGCACAAACCTCACCCTTTGCAAAGCCGTCTCTTAGATGTTTTGCGTAACGCTGGACGAAACTGACCACTACGTTCAAGTTCTGACAAGCCAGAAGAATTTCATCGCCCATCTACCGTTAATGTCAGAAGTATTCTCGATATACCATGGAAGCATCGCTCTCACACTGACATACCTAATGTTGCTCCCATCTCTCCGACAGCTCTGTAAGGCCCTTGACGACACCAGACGTTATCTGAAAGAATATTTTATATCGACCAGTGATGGTTCTTTTACCCGGCCCTGGGACCCAAAGCCGCATGGTAAGAGGAAGAATTCTTCACCTGGTTCATCGACCACCAATAAGCAGGCTGTCCCTGGAGCTAACTTGGCTGAGCTTCGAGAGTCTTCAATTGTCTCTTCTGTTGCTGAATATTCTTTGTCCTCTAGTCCGTCCCGCCCTTCACAGGATGTAGGCCCCTTATCGGTCCAAACGATTGCGGAAATCCACCCAGTGCCTCGTACTTTGCCCAGATCGCCTGCTCCACGCACTCACCCTCCTACTCATGATCCGATGGAAGCCGATGATATTCCAATATCGCCAGCCGTGGTTGTTGGATGAGCCCCTCAGACATCGAAAGCGCCCTCGGCCCATGATTCTGGATCTACTGTCCGAAAATCTCTCGACCTTCCGTTTCCGTCGGACTGTGCACCCCAGTTACAGCCAGGGGGGACGTCGGCCAGGTCCTCCAAACCCTCGGAAATATCTCCCGTCGCTGCTCCTTCCAGGATCTCTTCCCCTGCTACAGCAGGTTCTTCGAAATCTGCTCTTCGTCCCCCAAGCTCTGGGACGCACTCCAAACTTAATCTCAGCCACAAAGGAGAAAAAAAAATATATCTATGTGATATCTAACCGTCCCACATAATATCCTCCAAACTCCATTTTAAAATGGAATTTTCAAAGTTTTCTTCCCAAGTGGGAAGAAATCACCTGGGGTGGCGCCGTTCCGTGGCTGAACCGCGGTGAGTTGGATGTTGTGGGTGCCCGGACCGCAGCTGCCTAGCGCGATGGTCTTTGCGCCCTTGAAGGGAAAATCCCGAAGCCAGCCACCCGTTTTTAAAACTACGGTGTTGGTTGAAGAGTGCACGGGTCCCTCCCTCCCTTTGAAGGTGTGCATTGGGTAAAGTGGCTGCGTAGGTGGGTTCCGCTCTACGCGAGACTGCCCCCCCCCCCAAGTAACATATTATATAGAGAAAATTATACCAAAAACTTCTTCGCAGAACTTTTCGACTTCTGCTCTTCGTGCTCTTGGATCTCCTTCCAGTTCTTCTCGCGGTAGATCCTGAGTTGGATACCATTGATTTTTAGTCTTTCTAACGAAATCCCACATTCCCCTATCAAAACTTAATATCTTTGATATCGGTGAAGACTTCGATGAACGGTGCGGAGAGCCACGCTGCATGTGGTCCCGTAATGATGGAGCTCTAGTAGTGGAGGTCACTTCCCGCCCTAACGTGATTCCGTACAAGCCCTCAAGACCCATGCTCGCTCTGAGATTGCTATCTCATCCCACCCAACCTACAACACAGTAAAGGGCGTTATCCGTTTTATCTGTCAAAGTTGGATTATTGACATCATAGAGCACAGCGAACTGTTGGTGGGATCCGGATGAACACACCAACGATGTTCCTGAAGTTTGATCGTCGGAATCTCCGAACGCATATTAAAATCCTTTAATTACCATATGTTTGGTCATGTGAGCACTACATACCGCCACCCCAGTGTATCCGTGGATTACGCGCAGGCCTACCATGGTCATTCCTGCAACCATCACCGCCGCTGTACCAACTGTGGAGAGTCCCAAGCAATACATTACTTTTCCTGTTTAGTGCTTAATGCTGCAGAGTCCGAACACCCTCGTACTCGGTCCCCCCGGGACAGAACATCAGTGCCATGGTGAAATGCTGATTCACCCGTGTGGTGGATGCCTATAAAAATGCTCATGCGCGATTCCGCCACAACCTACGTCTTCCAAACTGTATTGACCGAAACCGAACTAGAGCCATTCGACAGTGAACTTTATGTTAGGCGCGCTCTGACTCCTGGAGGGTATATTTGTCTTCTTTATCTTCCACTACCTCCTCAGCTCAGGCATGGAAGAGAATTAATCAAATTAGGGGTCAGTATGCTGGTAATTTCACCCCTGGAATTGAGAAGAATGGCTCAATCATCTGCGATCCCGCCAGCGTCGCTTATATATTAGCATCCTTTTTTGCCGATTTAGCAACGTTGAGTGCTACCCGACAGAGTTTAAGCGGATCAAACCCGGACTGGAGGGCGAAGCCCCGGGTTTTCGGCCGTGGACAGGAGTCATACAACTCTGTTCATTACCGCCGAGATGCGCTCGGCGGTGTCTCGTTCCACCCCCACGTCTCCTGGCTTAGACAATATCTGATACAACTTTCTCGGGCATCTCCCTCCCCGTACGGAATCACTCCTACGAGATATTTTTAACTGGAATTTGATTCGGGAATTCTACCCTACTATATTGAGAACGGCGTTAGTCCTACCATTTTAGAGAGGGCTTGTCTCCTTCCTATTATAGACCAATATCCATCACCAGCTGTCTTAGCAAGTTGTTGGAGAAAATGGTAAATGCTGGCTTGCAGTGGTTTCTGGAATAATATGTCCTCCTAACTCTATACCAATGTGCCTTCCATAAGAAGCAGAGTATGACAGATCTTGTCCGCATGGAGGGCACTCTCCGTGCGGCTGCCATGCGATGGCTGTCTTCTTCGATATTGAGAAGGTCTATGACGCCATTGAGTCCACCAGTTGTATAAATGGGGATTGAGGGGACTTTTACCAGTTTTATAGCCACTCGCAATTTCCGGGTTATAGTTGGTAACATTTATTCTGATCTCTATGTCCAGGAGGAGGGTGTTCCCCAGGGCAATGTATTACGTGTTACTTTATTTGCTATTGCGATAAATAGCCTGGTATCCTCTCTGGCCGAAGGGGTGTCTGCAACCTTATTTGTAGATGACTTCGCTGTTTATTGCTTCACTTCACGCCCGCCATAGGCAGCCCGCCGCCTCCAGTTGGTGGCTGATACCATTCTCCGCCGAGCCCTTCATAAAGGGTTCCACTTCTCCAGGACGAAAGCACTTTCACCGGAAGCGGGGGAAGCAAGTTAATACCCCATTATTGATGCAGAATAACCCCCTGGAATTTGTGTCAGAGATCCGGTTCCTGGGAATGATTCTAGATCCCAAACTCACTTGGTGCCCTCATCTTCGTGAGCTGCGACGGAAATGTCTCCGGAAGATGGATCTACTAAAGATGTTCTCCCACACCTCTTGGGGGAAGTGATAGGCTCACGTTGTAGAGGCTACATACCTCTCTCGCACAGTCCAAGTTGGACTATATAGTAGTGAGGTGTATTCTTCGGCCTTTTCTTCATCTCTCCGTATGCTGGATCCTATCCGCAACATGGCCCTCCGTCTATCCAGCGGCGTATTACACTCCTCCCCTATACCGAGCATTTACACTGAGACTGGCATTTTCCCGATCCACCACCACCGCCTCTAAGTGATAATTTTTCGTATTCAGAAGCTCCCTTGCTCAAAGGTTTACAAGTGTCTTTTCCCTAGGGTCTGTCACCGCCTATGACATCTCCATCTATGCACCGGCCCTTGGGACTAAGTGTAGCAGAACACGTTTCCCGTTTAGGACCGCGCAACTGAGTTTTGACCCTTTCACTCCAGCCCGCCCCCGGTGGACATTCCCCTTGTCAAATATTTGCATGACTCTCTTTGACATACCGAAGTATCTGTTTGACCCGCGTGTGGCACCTGCTATGTTCATTGAACATGCAGCATCTCAAACTCCATAGTGTCGTCTCTTCATACGTGGGTCTAAAACGGACGATGGTGTGGGGGCTGCAGTTGTTTCATTGAGGTATATAGTCTCCGAATCGTTACCGCGGGCATCTTCCATTTTTACCGCTGAACTTTATGCAGTTTTATTAGCCTAACGCCTTTTATTTACTTTGCATTTTACTGCCTTTACTTTTTTTATTGAATCGACTTTGTACTATATACGCTCTTTAACTTCTGTCCATCCTCTTCTCTCCAAAATACATTTCTGGTTGGTCAAGAACTCTTCCAGATACAAAGTAAAGTTTTGCTGGGTTCCTAGTTATGTCGGAGTCCGGGGTAACGAGCGGGCCGATGAAGCAGCTAGAATTGTGGCCACAGGACATTGACTCATGGCAGCCTACCTTATCGTGACTTTTATTCTCTTATTAAGAACCATAGGTGGGCGTTATCACGATAACGATATCGGGTTATCGGTTATCTGATATTTTTTTCCAGCGTTAGCGATTCATCGGTATCGGCGATACCTTTGGTTCCAAACTAGCGATAATCGATAATTTTAGTTTTTGGTTCTAGTTTAGGACAGGGGCGAACCGCGCGTGCCTTAGGGACAGAAATAAGTAGGTCCGAGCTGGGAGGAGGATCCTCAAAACCTATGAGGAGATGAAGGAGAGCCTCACCAGGTAAGAAACTAAGAAACAGTATTCAAATATTCTCACTATTGTATTATAAAATAACGCTATATATAGTCAATAATCAATATTGTATTATAATTTGGGATTTATCGGTTATCACCTTATCGGGCGATAAATTTATCGCCAGTTATCGGTTATCGCTGCTAAGGTTATCGTTATCGATTTATCGGTTATCGTGATACATTTTTTCGTTATCGTGCCCACCTATGTTAGGAACTACATTTGGTCTCTCTGGCTGCATCGGTAACAAATTGTATTCCATTAATCCCTCGGTTTTACCGTTGGCTAGCTATTACTGTCGTAGAATGACCATTGCTTTGATCACTTTACGCTTTGACACCCTTTTAGTAACGGTATACTTTAAGGGGCGTGAGTTACTTCTATGATGAAGTAGGCTTTGTTCTAAGAGTGCTATTTTTGTGGTTTAGTCCTTAAGGAAGAGCTATTTTTAAACACATAAGGATAAGAGGAAACACCAGAATCTACCAAAAAATAAACATGTATTTTAAATTAAATATTACAAACCAACAGTAAAAGCATTTCTATATTTGGCCTCAAAGAATTTTGAATGACAAAACATAAACAAGTAGGCTTTCAATAAACAAACTAATTGCCAATTAGTATTTTTATCACGACCCTATTTGTTTAGCATAAAACATTAAATTAATGTACTGTCATCTACAAACACATATGACCTAGGTTCAAGAATAATGGTTTCTACGCTCCTTTAAAACGTGGGACGTACTAAACTTCTACTATCGCAATAGAGATATAAATGTTATTGTTAACTTACAGGTAGGTATTAGGGATTGCCGGATGTCGCTGGAGGACTTATCTCTCGCCTTGAAGTGTGGTGGCCGAAGGTTGAAATTTCGTCGAGGAGGGGGGTGATTCTTCAACGTGATTAAAGAACGGGAGCTCGTTGGGGCTGGGTTCTTCTCCTCTCACTCTTACGGTGCTTGCGATGTAAGAATCACTCGAGTGTGAGCGGCTTTGCTTTTCTTCAGTCGGACTTCTTTGCAGACGGAAAAGGCTTCTTCGGTATGGCACCGATATAAAACTTGACTATTTAGGTTAATACGGCCCTGAAAGGGGGGGATCGATTTTCTCAATCTGATCCTATCGTTTCTCACGGAAATAGTCTTGTAGGGCTGAAAGGTCGATCTTTACGAATTAATCTTTCTTCTGGCGAATCGACTTCTAATAATCTTCTTGTCTAGCCGATGGATCGATCTTCACGACCTAATCCTACTCTGGCGTATCGACTTCAGATAATCCTCTTCTCTTTCTTTGCGGGGCTTATTTATAGGCGGATTGCCGCCCCATCTAAAGGGGGAAGTGACCAGGCCACAGATGCAAAAGGGGGGGAGCGAATGGTGGGTTAGCATCTGGGAAGAGCGAGAATTCCTGAGGTGGCACTGGGATGCCCAAGTCAGCTCGCAAATTATAGGCTCGTAACCACACCGCTCCTTAGCGTGCCTTCTGACTCGCACCGTTTTTTTTTCCTAACCACGGGTTTATGGGTCTCGTAGGTCATACGATCGTTAGAGCGTCGTTTAAGGACCTTAGGTGGTCGCCTTCAAACATATGTTAGCTCCAACTGCCCACAGCGGCGAGGCGATCACACATGGTAAGCATTTTCGCCGGCTACCTTTCCCACGCTTCTCCTCATGAAGGGAGGGGGGGCTTGAATGTGTCTATACTCCTCCAGGAGGCTTAATGTAGCCATTTCTCCACATCTACCTCCATTCTTAAGAAAATAACGGTAGGGATGGGGGTTCCAATCCGACGCTTACAATAATATACATGGGTAACTTACGGAACATTATATTATACAATAAATTCTAGTTCACTCGGGAATGCCTCGATAACATTTCACCTGACCTTACATTAATTCCTATATTACTATGCCATCTTAGGATTTTCTTACCTACCACTCGGGTTACTCACCCCTACTTACTTACAATTCTACTGATTTACACTTAACTTTGCTATAATACAATAGTTGGGCTGCTCCTTAATCGTCGACAGGGTTCCGACTTAACGAGTCGGCCATACAATTGTTGGACCCTTTTATGTAGTGAATGGAGTACTGGTACTCCATCAAGAGTAAACTCCATCTCAGGAGTCTTCCATTCTTACACTTATTTTTACCTAAGTATGACAACGGTTTATGGTCGCATTCCAACTTGAACTCGCGCCCTATTAGATAATATTTGAATTTACCTATGGACCATATTATGGCCAAAGCTTCGATTTCGATAGTAGCGTAGGCTTTTTCTCTACTCAACAGTTTCCTACTGACATAAGCTATGGGATAGGCTGTTTCGTCATCTTCGTATTGAAGCAATACTCCGCCTAGCCCGTCCCGACTAGCGTCCGTGCGAAGACCGAAGATCTTGTTGGGATTTGGTAAGCGAAGAATGGGCGCAGTTACGAGTTTTCCTTTTAGAATCTCCAACTGAGTTATTGCATGGGGGTTCCACGTGACAGGGTCTGACGCTGTCTTTTTTAACAAATCATTCAGTGGGGCCGCAATGGAAGCGAAGTGTGGTACAAAACGCCTATAGAACGAGGCCGCTCCCATAAACGATCGGAGTTGTTTCTTTGTTTTCGGCCGGGGCATCTTGACTATGGCGTCCACTTTTTCTTGCTGGGTAGTCAAGTGTTTTTGTCCTATTTTGAATCCCAGGTAGTCAATGGATTCGTAGGCAAAATAACACTTGGTCGGCCCGGCGGTTAGACCTTGCTCCTTCAATTTCTCCAGCAATGAGCGTAGGGCGTGTAAGTGTGACTCCCATGTACGGGTAGCTACGTACACGTTGTCGAAGTAAAACGACACGTCGCTTAGTCCAGCGATAATTCGCCTTATCATCCTATTATAATTGCTACCGGCTGTAAGTAGTCCGAAGGGTAGCCTGGTAAACTGTAACAGACCTCTCTCGGTCGCAAAAGCCGTCAGTTTTTTGGACTCCTTAGCGAGAGGTATTTGATAGTACGCTTTACATAAATCCAATTCGGTGATGAATTTAGCGTCTTCAAATAAATGGAGATTTTGATCTATTAGTGGGATGGGCTCGGCGTCGAAAACGGTCACTGAATTCAATTTTCGGAAGTCCACGCACATCCGAAATGATTGATCAGGTTTCTTAACCATTACTATGGGGGAGCAATAATCGGACTCCGATGGCTCTAAAATTCCCAATTTTAGTAAATTCCGGACTTCCTTATTGAAGGCTTCTCGTAGGTGGATTGGTAAAGGATATGGTTTGCTCCGAACCACTGAATTAGTTTTTAGTTTTATTTCATGGATAAAATCCTTGGCACATCCAGGGTTTTCAGAAATGACTTCTGGGAATTCCATGAGCAAGTTCAACATTTCCGCTTTTTGTTGAATTTCTAAGTGGGGATTTATCTTTAAATCCACCCGAGGGTCTTCCGGGGTAGGTGAGAGCGAGAGAAGTTCGTATTCCTCGTCTTGTTCCACACACACGGTGTGTATGACTTGCAGGGGCGTACCCGGGTAAACGGCATCCATCGGTTCTTCTTCGTCTAGAAGGGTAATATTCTTTATGCACGCGCGGCGGTGATATTTTTTTAGCATGTTTATGTGATAGGTTCTTCGCCCTGTTGGGGTATCTATCAAGTAATCGACTGGACCCCGTGCCTCGATTACTTCAAACGGTCCCTTCCACTGGGCCCATAACTTATTATTTTCGGTCGGGAGTAATAATAAGACTTCATCTCCTGCCTTTAATTTTCGAGCCTTTGCTTTCATATCGAAATAGTCCCGGTATTTGGTTAAATTTTTCTCGGCGTTCTCTCGAGCTAAGCCAGAGCAGTATTCTAGGCGCTCGCGCATATCCATCACGTAGGCGTAAGACGATTTGATTTCTTGCTCGAGCTTCGCGTTGGAAAATAATTCCTTAAGAATACTCATAGGACCTCGCACATTTCTCCCGTATAATAGCTCAAAGGGCGAGAATCCCAACGTCCGATGAGGTATTTCTCGGCAGGCGAAAAGGGCAGCAGGCAGGAATCTGTGCCACTGTGTAGGGTTGTTTTGACACAACTTCTTCAATATATTTTTGAGAGTCCCGTTTAATTTCTCGCAGATTCCGTTAGCGGCTGGATGAAATGGACTCGTAAAAATTGGCTTGACTAACAGAAGTTTGTTAAAATATTCCATCAATTCTGAGGTGAATTGGCGCCCTCTATCAGATAGAATTTCTTTAGGCAGGCCTACTCGTGCAAAAATTGAAATTAATGCTTCCGCGCAGGAAATAGTGTCAATCTTCCGTAGGGCCACGGCATCTGGGAACCGGGTGGCACAATCCACTAGAGTGAGGATGTAGGAGTGTCCTCCACTTGAAGGGGGGTGAATTGGTCCCACCAAATCAATTGCCACTCGAAAGAATGGTTCGGTTATAACGGGCACCTTTTGTAAGGGAGCGGGAGGTACCCGTCCTCTGGAGGGATCCTTCTGACACACGTCGCATGATCGGCAATAGGCCACAATTTCCCTTGCGGCCTGGGGCCAATAAAAGTGTCGGAATATCTGCTGCGCCGTTTTGTTGTGCCCAAAGTGTCCGGCTAATATTCCATCATGCGCGGTATTCAAAATTCTTTGCGTGTATTCTTGAGGTACACACAGTGCTTTCTTGTTCTCCTTATCCTCCTCGCTGATAGTACGGTAGAGAAGTGAGTCTTCTACGATATACTGGATCGGCTTCTTTCCTTTCACTTGGAGAATTTCACCTTTAATAGCTTTCTCCCATAGAGGTTTAAGAGTGGGGCATTCCTTCTGAGCACTGGCGAAGGAAGTCAATTTGAACCCATTGTCTTCGAGGGTAATCCTCGGGGTCAACTTAGCAGGTTGCTCTTTCCTCTGGGCTTCTTGTGCCCGGGTGACTACTTGTTGGGCCACTTCTTGCTGGGGAATTAGGGGGTTTTGTCCGATTAGTACTGCGCAGAATTTAATCGGGGCTACTACCACGTCCGTCCAACCGGTGAAATATCTGCATTGTATATGACATCTCACGACGGGGAATCGATTGTCGCGTCCTAAAAAGTCGTGGACGATTGCGAATTTCTTATGGGCAGGGTTTACTGGGGGCAGCAACTTGTCGGATACCACTATGCACGTGCACCCGGTGTCTCTGACTAAAGTGGATACTCGGCACCCATTAACAGTGCCCTCTTCAAATTGTAGGCCGCCTGGCGAACTTTTGTTGAATAGAAAGTTTACCTGTTGCTGGGGCCCTTCGGATGTTGGCGCGGGGACGTAGGACGAATCAGCTTGTCCTGCTGGGATCGCGGCAGTCAGGTTTTGCACCTGTTGTCTCGAGGTCTCCCTCAGTCGGGAGTTCTGTGGGCACTGGAAACTCAGGTGACCTATTATCCCGCAGGTATAACAAGTGACGGGCTTCCTGGGATACGTGCCGGTATTAGGGTATGATCCTTGTGGAATCCTAACTTCTTTTTGATTTTTTTCTCCTCCGAAATTTGGTTTATAAGTTCCTTTTGCTGCTGCGAACTTAAAGGGCTTCTTCTGTAAATGCCTGGGTGGCGGCCCATTTTTCTTTGGGGAGGGAGCCTTCTCTTTCTTGTACTCCCTAGGATATAACCGATGATTTACCGCGTGGAGGTCAGCCTCGTCCAGACACTCGTTGAAGGTAGAAGCTTTTCGGTCCTTAACGAATGCACGGATTTCCTGGGGTAGGGTACTTAGTAACTGATCTCTAAGCATGAAGTCGACGACCGCAGCGACTTCGTTCTCTACCCCTTCTGACTCCATCCAAAACTGTAGGCTTCGACGAAGCTCAAAGCCAAAATGTTTGTACGTTTGTCCAGGTCTTATACGAGACTGCCTGAACTTCATCCTATATTCTTCCGGGTTAAGGTTTGTAGCTGAGAGAAGTTCGGCTTTGAGAGTGGAATAGTCCACAGTCGCTTCTGAGGGTAAAGATACGAATATCTCTCTCATCCTACGATTGAGTAGCGGTAACAGTCTGGCGACCCCATCTTCTTCTAGGTCCCAATTATTGACTTCAAATATTTTCTCAAAATGGGAGAGATATGAGCATAAATCTTCTTCGTCCTTGTACTCCGGGAGTTTCATGCTGGCCGCTGGTGATACTCCTGTTTTAGATGACACTGACTGCACCTCTAACTGGTCTTTACTAAGAGCTCTTTCGTGGGCCCTTATCTTCTCTCTTTCATCAGCTTCCATTTTCGTCTTTTCTCTTCTTTCTTCTCTTTCGTTTCTCTCTTTCTCCTGAATAAACTCTCTTTCGTTTCTCTCTTTCTCCTGAATAAACGAACTCAGCTCGGTTCCTTGTAGTCCGAGGCTTTGACCTTGCTTCCGATAAAGGTCAAACAATGCCATCGCGCTTATGTCAGTCATCTACCTTGTTTTTAATCAAGCCTGACCTACTCCACCACCGAAACTTACCACTTGGCCTAACAATTACCTTTAGATGGTATCCACCTCTAACTTTACCAATTTCCCATTCGTCAAATATTCTATTATTCCTGGTGTTCCTTTTATGTGTTAGCTCTTCCTTAAATAGCCACTGCTGGGTTCTTTCTAATATAAAACCTCTAGACCTGACACCACTTTTATAATATGTCGTAGAATGACCATTGCTTTGATCACTTTACGCTTTGACACCCTTTTAGTAACGGTATACTTTAAGGGGCGTGAGTTACTTCTATGATGAAGTAGGCTTTGTTCTAAGAGTGCTATTTTTGTGGTTTAGTCCTTAAGGAAGAGCTATTTTTAAACACATAAGGATAAGAGGAAACACCAGAATCTACCAAAAAATAAACATGTATTTTAAATTAAATATTACAAACCAACAGTAAAAGCATTTCTATATTTGGCCTCAAAGAATTTTGAATGACAAAACATAAACAAGTAGGCTTTCAATAAACAAACTAATTGCCAATTAGTATTTTTATCACGACCCTATTTGTTTAGCATAAAACATTAAATTAATGTACTGTCATCTACAAACACATATGACCTAGGTTCAAGAATAATGGTTTCTACGCTCCTTTAAAACGTGGGACGTACTAAACTTCTACTATCGCAATAGAGATATAAATGTTATTGTTAACTTACAGGTAGGTATTAGGGATTGCCGGATGTCGCTGGAGGACTTATCTCTCGCCTTGAAGTGTGGTGGCCGAAGGTTGAAATTTCGTCGAGGAGGGGGGTGATTCTTCAACGTGATTAAAGAACGGGAGCTCGTTGGGGCTGGGTTCTTCTTCTCTCACTCTTACGGTGCTTGCGATGTAAGAATCACTCGAGTGTGAGCGGCTTTGCTTTTCTTCAGTCGGACTTCTTTGCAGACGGAAAAGGCTTCTTCGGTATGGCACCGATATAAAACTTGACTATTTAGGTTAATACGGCCCTGAAAGGGGGGGATCGATTTTCTCAATCTGATCCTATCGTTTCTCACGGAAATAGTCTTGTAGGGCTGAAAGGTCGATCTTTACGAATTAATCTTTCTTCTGGCGAATCGACTTCTAATAATCTTCTTGTCTAGCCGATGGATCGATCTTCACGACCTAATCCTACTCTGGCGTATCGACTTCAGATAATCCTCTTCTCTTTCTTTGCGGGGCTTATTTATAGGCGGATTGCCGCCCCATCTAAAGGGGGAAGTGACCAGGCCACAGATGCAAAAGGGGGGGAGCGAATGGTGGGTTAGCATCTGGGAAGAGCGAGAATTCCTGAGGTGGCACTGGGATGCCCAAGTCAGCTCGCAAATTATAGGCTCGTAACCACACCGCTCCTTAGCGTGCCTTCTGACTCGCACCGTTTTTTTTTTCCTAACCACGGGTTTATGGGTCTCGTAGGTCATACGATCGTTAGAGCGTCGTTTAAGGACCTTAGGTGGTCGCCTTCAAACATATGTTAGCTCCAACTGCCCACAGCGGCGAGGCGATCACACATGGTAAGCATTTTCGCCGGCTACCTTTCCCACGCTTCTCCTCATGAAGGGAGGGGGGGCTTGAATGTGTCTATACTCCTCCAGGAGGCTTAATGTAGCCATTTCTCCACAATTACCAACCTCGTCTGATCTCTGATGTGGTTCTTTGTCGCCTTCGAATTGGAGACACACGCCTCACACATGGATATTTAATAAGTAGCGATATGGCCCATATCGCCCCCTCCCCCCCCACCATATCCTCTCTATTCGTTCCCCATATCAGTACGCCATCTGTTGGTCGATTGCCTTACGTATGGAATGCTTCCCATCTATTTTACGTCTCCCATGTAACGATAGACTGCGCTTCCTCTTAGCCGAGTGCCCCCCTTTTAGCACCAATTTCCTCTTCCGATTTTTAATACAATCTGAGTTTTTTTTCTTTTATAGCTTGTAAAAATACTTTTTTTTAATTAACTAGAAATGTAAATATTAGTAAACGCGCATCATTTGCTTATTGCCCCATGTGCTCCCCTTTTATTCTTTTAATCCTTTTATTGCTTTTGTTTTAACTTTACCACTTTTTGTACTTTAGGGACTTGTACCCTTTTATTTCCTGCCGCTTCATAATCTTTTTCGATTTTAGTGGCGTACACCCTGCTCTAAATAATAATAATAATTTCAACTCTATTGCTCTTGTCGGGGTCTCGTCTCACGAGGGGGTGTCAGTTATGGGTTCGTCATCCCACCATGTATCTCCCCTCCCCCTTCACACTGTTTGCTTCCCTCCTTTACCATTGTCAAGACCCGACCTAATAGAAATTTTAGATCAGTTGCCCTCCCCTTTTTCATTAATGCCCATCACCCATATTGGAGAGACATTACTCGTAATGCCAAAGGCGGTATTTTAGAGCCTCTTTTATTATCTGACTTTCTTTGCGTTTTAAACACCGACGATTTTATCTCTTAGCATGTCCAGACGGATTCTTTTAGTTGTGTTGACCTGTTTCTCTGTTCCCCGGATTGCCTCACTGATTTTCGATAGTCAGCTCTTGATGGATTACCTCCATGGGAGTGGCCATTTCCCTATTGTCTTGTCGGCCGTTCATCCTAGCCCTCATACAACCATGGCTCCCAAGTGCAATTTAGGCATGCCGATTGGGAGGGCTTCCGAGAGGCATCTTTCAAAAGTGCCTTCTTGGGGACCTTCAATGGTGTGGACGAAGTAGTGGTGTACTTCACATCGATTATCTACAACACGGCCACACATACCATTCCGCTGAGGCGACCTATAACTAGTCGCTCAACTGTGTCATGGTGGACCTCGGAGTGTGCGACAGCCGTCAAAAATTACAAGTTAGCTCATGCCCAATTCCGGCGGAACCCAACCTTGTGTAACAAGTTTGACCGAAACCGAGCTCAGGCGCTTCGTCAGAGAACCCTTCGTCAGGCTAGCCGAACTCCATGGCGCTGCTACGCTTCAGCAATTTCCTTTATGACCACTGACGCAAAGATCTGGAGGAGGATTAACAAGATCCGGGGGTCATTATGCCGGCCATAATACCTCTCCACTCAATTTGCAGGGATCCTTAATGAATGATAACCTGGTGGTCAGCAACGCTTGGTTAAACATTTCCATGCCGTCAGCACTGTCAGCCGTTACAATAAGGCTTTTCTAGCCTATAAATCAAACGAAGAGTCTCATCCTCTCAATTTTACGACTAACTCCAACCTTCCGTATAATGCCTTGTTCTCCATCCCCGACTTGCGTGCTGCATTGTCCCTTTGTATTTCTACTTCTCCTGGCCTCGACGGGATCTATTTTGATATGATTCGGCACCTCCATCCACACTTTGTCGTTTTCTTACTTGACTTGTACAACTTTATATGGGCGAAGGGTTCTTACCCATCATCATGGCGCGTTGGGATTGTCATTCCCTTTGTTTGCAGCTCGCAGTCGATGTGGTTTCGAAAAGTGCACAACTTAGGAGATTCCGCTTTTTCACGAGCATAACGATGGCAATGTATTTCCACCGGGGTAGATGGGCTCTTGTTCCACCACCTATCTCCCTACAAGGTGTAGAGATATTCGTCTCTGAGTTTCGGTTCCTGGGCTAAATCTTGACCCCAAGTTATCTTGGTTACCACACCTACCCATTTTTCAAACGGGCTGTCTGCGGGCTCTAGACATTTTGAAGTTCCTCACCCACACGTCATAGGGCAGTGATTGTCGAACACTGTGGTCACTATACACTGCCATCGTCCAATCCAAATTGGACTATGGGTGCCAAATTTACTCTTCGGCTTCACCTTCAGCCCTAAATTGCTGAACTCCATTCGCAGCCTCTATGTTCTTCTTCCCAGTGGAACCTTTCTCACCTCCCCCGTAAGCGTCATTAAGGTAAGTGCCGGGTGCTCTCCTTGCCCTATCATTAACTCCCAGATCTGTATGCGATACCTCTGCCATGTGCGACAGGCCCCTGTATCAGAGGTTTACAGATTACTTCATGCTGACAGTCAACGCCTGCATTCGATAGGTTGCTGTCTTTACCACGCCCTTTGAGCCTCCAGATAGGAGAGATCATCTCTGCAACCTGGGTACTCTAAGGGTCCTTGCCCTTCCGTCGTCACCGACCCCTAGTTGGCGACAAGTTGTTCGTGGACTCTTGCTCCCTTAAGTGCTTGTTCCTCGAGCATGCGACCTCTTATGCAACATTGCTTGATATACACAGATGATCCCCAGTCAGAGAGAAGCGTGGGTGCTGCAACCGCCTACTCAGGAGTTTTTAACTTTCTCTTTACAACTTCTATTTTTACCACTGAACTTTCAGCGATTCTTTTAGCTTTTAGACTGATCTATATTTTACCTTTTCAAGATTTCGCCATTTTCTCCGACCCTAAGCCCTAAGGGTGTTTTACAAGAAATTCGCTCCTTTAGTGCTGCCCATCCCATAGTCGCAGAAATCTGTAACTGGCTGGTCAAGAATACGTTCCGTTAGAGAGTTCTATTTTGTTGCATCCCCGGGCATGTAGGGGTCATGGGCAACAAGAGGGCTGATCAGCTGGCCCGTTCAGCATATTCTGGATCCCCGGATAACTGCATTACCTTTTCGAGATTTATTTTTCAGTTGTGGCAGGAGGACTGGGGTGAGTGTTTACCCTTTAAATTATATAATATGAAAAATTCTGTTCGTTCATGGCCCTCGAGCCTTCAGAGACTACCGTTTTTGGAGGTGGCCCTTTGCTCCATTTACATCGTCCACACGAGAATTATCCACGCTCATCTTGTTTCGGCTGGCGCTCGAATCCGCCTTTGCTGCCTTTTTTTGTAGTGGGGACCAATCGGTCGCCCATCTTCTACTGGAATTCCCTCATTTTGCCATTCTCTGTTCGTCCAGTTTTCCAACCCTTTCAACTATCCCGCCTTCGTTTCCTTCTAGCAGAGAAATATTTTAAACCTTCACTTTTTAAATTTTTATCTCCAGTGGTCTTCTGCCTCTTTCATAATTAATTTGCCCGCCCTTTGTTCCTGCTGCCATTTAGAAACCACTTTGATTGGGTAGCTGCCCAACTTGTTTTTTCCATAAATCCTTTGTTCAGCGAAAGCTTGACTACGGATGAGAGTTTTACGCATCCGCAACCAAACGTGAATTGCGGAAGATGGACGCGATCCACCACAGCGGCCTCGGCCTGGCGCTATCCGCTCGAACTCGTTGATACCTATCCCGACGAGAAACATCAATCATAACCTGACCTTCGGATTTGGGACTAGGAAACACCTTAAGAAACTGGGTGTAGCTCTCGGACCGGTTCTTCCTCTCGTTTTGCTCTGGAGGGTTTTGACTATTTGTCCTAAAGCTTTCACAGCGAAGGAGCTATTGTATTAGACCTTTTCGGAGCGCAGCTCGCATTCTCGTTTTATGTTAAAGTAAACGCTATCTCTTACAAAAGGCTTCTTGACATTTCCTTTTTAGAGAAATGGATGGTTGCCCAGTCGTATGGGTGGCTCTCCTGAAGTGTTGAGGAACTATTATTACCCTTACCTAACCCCACTGACTTGAACGTTATTGTTCAATTATAATATATATATATATATATATATATATATACTATGTTGAATTTTATGTTCTTAACTTCTCATCCTGTCTTTGTCCTGCTCTATCCTTTTCGATATATTTTTTTGTTAGAACTATAGTCAGTATCAACTCCATTTCTCTTCCTACCATAATTTTTTGGGGTGTGGTCTTGTAAATGGGGTGACTTTACGTTATTCATATATGCTTTTGTTTTCTTCTCTTGAACTGAATTAAAGATCGTAAATTCTTGAAATTTATGTTTCTCTTTCCTGTGGCTTAAATTTAGATTCGTTATTTTTCTCCCCCACCATTTTGTAAGGCTATCATCCAATTAATTTACTTCATATTGAACACGAAAAAAAAACAGTGGATTCGAAAATGGTGGCTGACACCACAACTACATAGTTAGGAGAATTTTTTTATTAAAATAATTCAACATATAAAGCACATTTTTACTTCTTTTTTGGACATTAAACATCAGTGAAGAGTTTATTCGTACAAGGGTGTTTAAAAGAGAAAATATCTTTTAAGCACAATTTCTGTCTTACAAAATGTGGAGGGTCGATTTCCCCTCGTTTTTCTTTCTCATTTGTTCTAAATCTTAACATAACTTACATTTGGATTCTGTATGGCACAACTTTTTGTTCACTACAACAATGGTTCCTGTTTCCAGTGAGGCGAGTGAATTGATAGGTTTTTACAGGTGAAGTTTTAACTTATGACTAAATCATAAAACTTTATTAAATGTAATTTACTGCGACTGATTTCGTGAAAGTTTAATTCGGAGCATTCACATGAAACTTCGGCCTGGGTTTAAGCATACGAGGCATTGACTGGAAGCTAAGCATGCATCAATGCCATAAACTTAAAAAAAAAAAAGAGTTGGGAGACAAAATTTGCACTAAGACTTAGGGAAAACGGCCGTCTAAAGGTAGTTGTGAAGCGGCAATGGTCCCGCCACACCCACAGGCATTTGAACGCTCACTCGAATGCTACCACTGTGGTGATATTCGTGCTACCACATCACACGGAGAAACATTTTATTCGCACTCTTCTTCACTCTCCCAACTCCTAATGCGATACACCAAGTCGGCACACATCAATGCTACAATTGATTTAATGTAGTATATTACTCATTTTGTTTAATATTTAGTTCTTTGAAATATAACTAAAATCATGAGGTTTTAAGGAAAGGTTCATAAAGTAGTAGCGGCATGGACATACGAGTATGTAATGTGAAGGAATCTATACCAACCTGACAAATCTGCGGGTTGGGGATATAAAGAGATGAGAAATCAAGAAATAAACTAACTACACATGATTTGACGCTTGTCCCTTTGCGTTAAAATGCAGCTCAAAACTGAGACAAGGGTGGAAAAATAAATGAAGCTAAAATTAGGGTTGTTTCTGTATCCTACCACATTTTAAGTCTCGCTTTAGAACCATCATAAAAAATCGAATATCAATTTAATAAAGAGGGATGGAGGGTAAAATTGATGAGGAATCTTCCTGTTAGCCTGGGAAAGAAAGGCAAACTTATGTATGAAAATGAAGAAATAATCATTTGTCGCACTTATATAGAAAGAAAATGTGGGCACTATCGCACGGGTATGCTGTCCCTATTTATGAAAAATACCCACATTCGGGCATCTCATTCCTCATGACACAAAACACTGGCAAATCTTTATGTAATTCAGAGGAAAGCTTTATGATGGAACATGAAGTAGTCAATTAGATTTTTGTGTTAACCTTAACCAGCATTCTTTAAAATGCTCCCAGAGAGTCAGGATGGTGAGCAGATTTTCGAATCGTGAATTTTTTTAGAGATTTTGGAAATACGGTCAAGTATGTGATGCTGTGTATACAGGATATTTGTTTATCTGTGTTAGTCAGATGTACGAAACTTATTAGTATCAAGCGATATGGAATTTGTGGTATATTTTGGTCATGTCGCTTAAATATTATGTTATGTTATTTGAGCTTTGCGCATATTTGAGGGGGGGGGGCGTAGGGGGGGGAAGGGCTTGCATGTAGTAGCATGAATCTGTGCTTTCGTGTATTGGAGAAATTGAATTCGGCTGAAGTTTTATGGGCAGAATTTTCATGTTAGAGTAGGTAGTTGATTGTGGTGTTATTTTTTATAGGAGAGAGTTTATCGCAGATTGACACAAATGCTTCTAACTCAAGAAAGTTGGCTAGGATTAAGGTAATAGAAAAGAAGATGGAAGAGTGAGAGCATATTAGAGGAAGACATGGCAGTGAAGCAGGGATAAAGGTTATTTGCGGAGAACCGGGACACTTTGGCAAGGATCAGGCGTAAATGCTCAGTGAGAGTACAATGTTAGGAAAGGAAAGAAAGGGGGAACTGGGTGATGTAGTAAGAAGGTGAATCTGGTATAACGTTGGTTACAGGTGTGTCTGTGGGAGGTGGGATGAACAATGTATCCGTGGGTTAGCCTAGTACGACTCAGAAGGAGGCGTGCTAGTAACACCTCTTTATTATGACGGGAACGATTGAAGGATGAGGCCAAGTAGCCGAGAAGTGGATTAATAGTTGAGTTTGGTGGGAAGTAGAGATTGCCTGACAGGAGACATTGTAAATTAATGATCATCTGCGGAAGATCCTTAAATGGGAGGAGGAGTGAGTACTGGAGCGGGGGCGAGAGGGAATGGAAGTGTTGAGAAGAGCAGCGCCAGCGTCCCTGGGGTGTGCCAGTAAAGGAGGCAGCAGACACCAGTAGGAACATTAGGGACGTGGGCATCCGGCAGAAGCCGGACCACGTAGCTTTGTTTTGTCATCTATAATTATTGCAGCGTGTGGATGCAAGAGTGAGTGTCCAAGCCACATAGCATAGTTGAGTGTGGGAGTGGTAGTGTTTTTTAAACTAAATTCAAACAAACAAAATGGCCATAAGTTTATAATATCCCTATTATTTTAGGGACCTAGAGAAATGTTTTAATTTCTAACTGCCTTTAGCTTGCAAAGAGTTTGTTGAGAAGTGTCTCTCTCTCGGAATTTCAGCGACGCATAATACATTCTCGGCAAGAGACTAGGAAAGTAAGAGGGGAAAGTTCTATTGCGACGGTCCCCAAGTATGCTGATAAATTGTCTTCTGCGAGCGTAATCCCAAGAACACCTTACACATGCAAGCAACATTAAGGGTGAGAGAGTGCACGCTCTATAAGCCCCCAATTACCTTCCAACGAAGTCAGTCATTGATGTAGTTTTGAGTCATCAATAAAGATAAATATGAAAAAAACAATAGCAAATAATCACCGATTTATCAGCTGTATCGCCCCAAACTGGGTATCAGCCACATTTTCCTTCTTTACGTTTGACTTTGTCAGGCTTTTACTAGACGAAGCACCTGTCCAGTAAATACATTAAAAACTCATGTTTATTTACGTTTTATATATTATCACAGACAAGAAGTACCAGTAAATGGTGATTAATTTTGTGATGGGAGTGGGTACAATGAGATAAGTGATTAAATAAATGAAAATAATTGAGCCTCAATGTGTACTTTATGTTTCCATTCACAGAGTGCATAGAACTAATTTTTAACTGATTAAAAAGTAGGTAATCAGAACCGTTTCCTTGAACATAACTAGCACGCAGGGAGTTCTTGCAAAAGTAAAATCACTTTTTGTTTTACTTCGCCATGATTTATTTCAATCGTTTAATAAATCACCTAACAACTGATTAAATAATGCAATAAACTCAATGTCTACTCCTTAAATTTTGAACAACACGTTTCTTTGTATATTGGAAGCTCAGCAAAGACCAAGATATTTCATACTATTTGCATCAGTGACAGCGACCGGTTTTAAGTCGTGAGAGTGACCGGTTCTAAATCATGAGAGCTTCGAGAAGCAGAAAGGAAAATTTCTCTTATCCCGAATAAGGTCAACTTATGCGTGACCAGCCCATCATCTGCGCTTGATGTACGTGTCATCCTAGTTGCCTACATGAGATGAAGTTTCAAATTCACCAGTTTGTGAATTAGACATGACTTTCCCTGTGTAGACCATTGGTAACAGATTTCTCTGAGTTTAGCCTCTCTCTTCTTCCCTTTGGGATGAGTGAGTGCAAAAAATTCCTCATCGCTGAGGGTTTTTTGCTACCCGAAATGGAGTCCAGTGATTCATCCTCAAAATCGGAATTATCCTGAGGAGTGCACACATCGAGCATGGGATTAAGTTCAGCACTGTCTCCCTCATCTTTGAAGCGAGCTGACCGACAAGAATTAACTTTGTGGATTTCTTCGCCTGCTAAAGTTGGCTCTGACGATGATGGAGACGTCCTAAAACGAGCAGCCTTGAAGGGGCTAATGGTGGGATGAATATTGTCAAGACTGTAGCTCTCCTTTAGGTTGTCTGAACTCATATTCATGTTGTTTCCTTTTATTAGAGCTTGGTGAGGAGGGCAGAGGAGCCCTTTGCGAGTAGATGATTCGAGACTGTTTGCTCGGTGGTTCTGAGTGAGCCGTTGGCGATGGTAGTAAGCAAAGTCATGCTGCACAGGCTCCGGGAAGCTTCCTTCAATTTCTCGGGTACACCGGCTGTAGAAATAAAAAAGTAATAATTTACAGTAACTAGGTCGTTGGATACCGAAGAAATGTAATTTAGGTTACTTTGTAGCCCCAAGGTTCTCCGGTCAAACCTGGAAGCACTCAGGAATGATGCAACGGTGCATGGTCTTTCCCAAAGGACTATAAGAGAGATATTGAAAAATGTTCTTATAACGTCAAGGGAAGGGCAGGATATGGTAAAAAGGGAAGTGATTTCAGATCCCCAGAGGTTGCAGCGCAGGCAATCGAGTGTCTGGTTTATTATATATTTATTTTTATCCCTGAAGGGATGGGGAGGTGGAGGAATCATAACTGGAGAACACCAAAGAAACTGATTTGGCGATCCAGGGTGGTTTCGGATGGGCAAATCTCAGGTGGGGCGCTTTGAAGTTTGGAGCAGGGCAGCGTGGGGCTGATTTTGAAGTGTTATGCGGGTGAAGTGGACCTGTGAGAGTTTTATGGGGCTCTAATTTGGTGGCACTAGGGGGAGATTCGCAAATAATTGGGTATAATGAGTAGATGAGAGGGGAAGAGCAGCTTGCTGAAAAACTGTGTAGCTTTCATGTTTAGATGGTATTCGATGGGGATAACTTTATTTTCGACATGGAGGTGGTGTATATGGGCAGTTTTTATGCAACCAGTGGTCATGCAGAGGGAGAACCCTTTTCAACGGTTTTTAATTTCTTTAGGTTTGTGCTCAATATGGATGATGCCCCAGGCTAGAGCTGCCAAAATTAGGGCAGTGCAGATAAACTATGGAGAGTATGTTGAGTGCTTCTTTATGTTGTCCGAACGTTGTGGTTGTCCTGAGGGTGTTGAGTTTAGGTAGGAATTTTGAAGTAATGTTTTTGTAAGGAAGTTAAAGCTGTGTGGATATATTAATGCCCAGCAGTATGGAGTTGCGGCTGAGTGGTAGAGATTAGCTGTGAAGCATTATGCTTGTATGGAAGCTTGATTTGTGGTTGTGGGGGGTAAAGAGGGTTACTGTGATATTCGGCGGAGGAAGACATTCTGTGTAGTGCGTACCAGTTATACAGGTGTTGTATGCGCATGCTTATGTTTCTGGAGGCTGTGCCTGCATAGGTAGATTGAGATGCAATGAATATATGTCATCGGCATAGTTTATTAAATTTTTTTAGCACCCATCTGGTGACTGCCTACTTGGGAATAAGTCGCCGTACTCACGAGTGCCTAGTACTAGGCTACTTTAAAAAAAAACATGCAAAACAAAAAAAACAACAATACAAAAAAAAGGCAACAAGCAGGAAACAAGCTCCGGCGGCGGGGGGAGGCCTCCCCCCGGCCCAGGAACATGCGACCTACAAGGAAAACAAAAAAATAAAAATCTAATTAAATAAAGGAGGGTAGGGCGGCCTCCTCCAAAAAGTCATGAAGTACACAAGTCGATGTGCACGAACCCGTAACCTAGTACAAGGAATAAGCGTTAGCGATCCCGTTCGTCCCGGTACCGGTCGAGGTAACGTGCGCGAAGATCGCCCAGACTGGGACATTCAACAAGAATGTGCCGAACAGTCTGGGGGACAATGCAGTCTTCACAGTAGGGCGCTGGCGAGCGCTCCATCAAATGGCGGTGCGTCCCGCGAGTGTGTCCAATTCGGAGACGACAGAAAGCAACCTAAAGCCTTCGCTACATTGGGGGGTAGGTCCATGGGAACAGTGGCGGTGCAATGGCACGGAACTTTAAGTTTCCTTCAACAGTCTCCCATCTTCCTTGCCAAGCAGCCTGGAGAGCTACCCGTATTCCTGCCATGTAGTCGGTGTGAGGAAGAGCGAAACGCTGGTCCGGTCGCAGAGTCCTCGCGGACCCTTTGGCGCGCCCATTCCCCGCAATTCTTACCTGTCCAGGAACCCAGCAGAAGATAATCTCGACATCCACCCGGCTTGCCAAAACCGTGGCGTCATGGATATCGCGAACCAGGAAAGGCGGAGATTTCAATGCCCCGAAAGCACTCAGGGCACTTTGTGAATCTCTATAAATCACAATCCGGTCTCCGAACCGGGCACGTTACGTAATCTCCCGTACCGAGTCGTGTATTGCCGCCAGCTCGGCCATGAAGACAAACGCAGCAGCGGCGTGGAAGCCGACTCAATCTTAGGACTTGGAGCCATCCGTATACACTGGTACGGTATAAGCGTGATACGATGTTTGCTTCAAAAAGGCCGAACGCAATACTCCCGGCGCTGTAAAAGCTTTGGGAGCAGAGGCGTGGCGACAAATAGCTAGTCTGGCTAGAACCAGGGGCGCCACCGGCCCGAGAGCTATACCTAGCTCTCAAAGGAGTTTCCTAGCCCTAAACCCAAAGGGCGGTATAGGCACCGTCGAAATCAACTGCGAATGCAGTGAGAGCTGTTGGCGACTGAGGGAGGCGCCGGACTCGCGCGTACAGAATAATGCACTGTGCACGGCGTAGAGCGAGTGGCATCTCCCGAGCATCGACAAGTAGGCTCTCAATGGGCGAAGTGCGGAAGGCACCGGTCGCCAGGCGAAGGCCGGTGTGGTGGATCGAATCCACCTTCCGCAATACACGCTCGGCTGCGGATGCATAAAACTCACATCCGTAGTAGAGCTTCGAACGAACAAAGTAAATAGGAGTAACAAGGAACGAAGGTACCCTAGAAGACCTTACGGTTCATTCAAAGTGGGTACCTTTGGACTAGCAGTTGAGCGGGCACATCTCTGCTCAAATGCTTTACGTCGTTTCACGGCCATTTTTCAAGACCCTGTCTAGTCTTGACTTGATCTGGTCAACAGATTCACTGTTGACAACTTCCACTGGAAGTGCGATCCCACTACCGCAGATACTGTACGTGAAAAACTTTCCACACAGATCGCGGTTGTAACGCTTCAGTTCAAGTTTAAAGCCGTGATAAAAAAAGTAAGGCAGTAGCTCTATCAGCGCCCCAAGCACTGAAGGTCAACAAACGAAGAATATCCATGGCGAGGGTACAACAGACCCTAAGGCTGCGAATATGAGCTTCTCAGGTGAGGCGTCGGTCAAATACAAGACCAAGGAAACGGTGCGATTCAACCACTTCTATGCGTACCACATTAAGAAACCAGTCTGGGTCAGGGTAGAGCCGGGGATGTCGGCACATGTGCACCACCTTAGTCTTGGCCTAGAAAAACCGAAACCTGTGCGCTTCGTCATAGCGAGAGACGCGGTTCAATGCCTATTGGAGTCAACGCTCCAGAGTTGGCATCTGGGCCGCGCCAAAAGAGATCGAAAGGTCGTCCACGTAGAGCGTAGCGAGAACATCTTCCGGCAGCGAAATTATGCCGTTGATGCTCAGGGCAAAGAGTGTGACACTGAGGACACTTCCTTGCGGGACACCCTCTTCCTGCTCCATCGGGCCGGAGAGGGCTCCCCCACCCGTACACGGTAAAGATTGGGAGACGTCCCCTCGCCCCCATCGTGTGGAGAGTCGACATAATACGGTATCGCCATACGGTATCATAGGCCTTCTCCAGATCGAAAAACACCGTGGCGTAGTGCTGTCTACGAAGGAAGGCCTCGCAGACGGCATTTTCCAGTCATAGAAGAGCATCTGATGTGGAGTGGAACCTGCGGAAGGCGCACTGTGCAGAAGACAGATGGCCTTCGCTGTCTAGAAAAAAGGCTAATCAAACATTTACCAATTTTTCCATCAACTTGCACACGCAGTAGGTTAGAGAGATTG
Organism: Ceratothoa steindachneri; assembly: GCA_963969495.1. NCBI lineage: Eukaryota > Metazoa > Arthropoda > Malacostraca > Isopoda > Cymothoidae > Ceratothoa > Ceratothoa steindachneri. The sequence continues at coordinate 29,179,756 of OZ018319.1, forward strand.
GGCGGAAACCGGCCGGAGTAGTGATATCTCCCCGGTTTGCGCGAGCGCAGTAGAGATTCGCCAGGAATCCGGGAGGAGACCCTCCACCCAGATCCTGTTGAACAAATCTAACAGAAAGGCCATGCCTCGCTCACCCAGGTGTCGAAGCATGGCGTACGGGACATTGTCTGCACCATGGGCGGTGTCCGCGCACGAAGCAAGAACGGAACGCAACTCGCTCAAAGTAAACCTGTCGTTGAAGGGTTCTGCGCCTCTGGAGGAAAAATCTAGCTGGCGGCCTTCCGCGACATCACAACGTGCATTGAATTCTGGCGGAGCAGCATCGCGGCTAGAGAATGCCGAGAAAGCTGTCGCTAAGGATTCCACCACGGACGCGGGGTCCGAGATTTTTGTCCCATTCTCCTGGAGAACGGGAGGTAGGGTCCTGCGAGAAGTTGCCCCGAATCCTTTTGACTCGCTTCCACACCTCTGCTAAAGGGGTCTTCCCGTTAAGTGAAGACACGTATGCCCGCCAAGAAGAGCTGCAGGCGTGCTTCGAAATATATCGGAACCAAGCCGTAGCCCGACGAAATTCAGCGACAGTAAAATCGTTCGGGCGGCGCTTATAGCGCATGTAGGCATAGCGCTTCTGCTTGAGGGCAGTCTCACACTCGGCTGACGAACACGGGAGTGGTCGGCATGCGAAACGGCCAAACCTACTAGGAATAGTATTTTTTTTTTCAGGGGCTATCTGGCGACTGCCCACTAAGGCATAGGTCGCCTTAAACAAACAGCCTAGTTCTAGGCTACTTTAAAAAAAATTTAACAGGAAACAACAATAACAATAACAAAACAACAACAAACATAGTTAAATGAAAGGGAGAAGGCCGGCCTCCCCCAAATAGTCAACAAGTTCACCAGTCAATGTGCACGTACTCGTCCCGAGTACAAAGGAGGGGCGGTAGCGAGCCCGCCCATCCCGGTACCGGGACAGGTAACGTGCGCGAAGATCACCCACACTGGGACATTCGACAAGAATGTGCCGAACAGTCTGGGGGGCCGACGCAGTCGTCGCAATAGGGCGCAGGCGAGCGCTCCATGAAAAAAGCGATGCGTCACACGAGTGTGTCCGATTCGGAGACGACAAAAAAACGACCTGAAGCCGTCGCGGCATTGGGGGAGGAGTCCATGGGAACAGTCACGGCGCAATGGCATGCAACTTTAAGTTCCCTTCAACCGCCTCCCATCTTCTTTGCCAAGCAGTCCGAAGAGCTGCCCGTATTCCTGCCATGTAGTCGGGGTGAGGAAGAGCGAAACGCTGGTCCGGTCGCAGAGTCCTCGCGGACTCTTTGGCGCGCTCATTCCACGCAATTCCTACATGTCCAGGAACCCAGCAGAAGATAATCTCGACATGTGCCCGGCTCGCCATAACCGTGGCGTCACGGATATCGCGAATCAGGGGATGCGGAGATTCCAATGCCCCGAGAGAACTCAGGGCGCTTTGTGAGTCGCTATTGATCACAATCCCGTTTCCGAACCGGGCACATCGCGTAATCTCCCGTACTGAGTGGTGTATTGCCCCCAGCTCGGCCGTGATACAGACGCAGCGCCTGGCAAAGCCCCGCTGACTTCAAACAGAGGGGATACAGCGTGGAAGCCCACCCCCTCTTGGGAATTGGAGCCATCCGTATACACTGGCACGGTTCCAGCGTGACACGAGGTGTGCTCCAAAAAGGTCGAACGCAATACTCCCGGCGCAGTACAAGCTTTGAGAGCAGAGGCGTGGCGACAAATAGCCAAATGTGGTACCCTCCTGGGTGGCCTTCTGGGCAGAACCAGGGGCGCCACCGGCCCGAGAGCTATATCTACCTCTCGAAGGAGTTTCCTTGCCCTAAACCCAAAGGGCTTAGGTAATGACTGGCGTCTCTCGGCGGCATAGGCACCATCGAGATCAGCTGCGGATGCAGTGAGAGCTGTTGGCGACTGAGGGAGGCACCCGATTCGCGCGTACAGACGAGTGATGCACTGCACGCCGCGCAGAGCGAGTGGCATCTCCCCAGCATCGACGAAGGCCGGTGTGGTGGATCGAATCCACCTTCCGCAATAAACGCTCGGCTGCGGATGCATAAAACTCGCATCCGTAGTCGAGCTTCGAACGAACAAGGGATCGATAAAAAAGTAGGGCAGTAGCCATATCAGCGCTCCCAAGCGCTGAACGTCACGAAACGGAGAATGTCCATGACGCGGGTACAAGAGCCCCTAAAGCTGCGAATATGAGCATCCCAGGTGAGGAGTCAGTCGAATACAAGACCAAGGAAACGGTGCGATTCCACCACATCCAGTCGCACACCATTAAGAAACAAATCTGAGTGGGGGTGAAGCCGTAAATGGCGGCAGAAGTGCACCACCTTAGTCTTGGCCAAAGAAAACCGAAACCTGTGCGCTTCGGCATAGCGAGAGACGCGGTTCAATGCCTGTTGGAGACGACGCTCCAGAGTTGGCATCTGGGCCGCGCCAAAAGAGATCGAAAGGTCATCCATATAAAGTGTAGCGAGAACATCTTCCGGCAGCACCCAGGTGATGCCGTTGATGCTCAGGGCAAAGAGTGTGACACAGAGGACACTTCCCTGCGGGACACCCTCTTCCTGTTCCTTTGGGCCCGAGAGGGCTCCCCCCACCTGTACGCGGAATCGACGATCTCGCAAAAATTCAGATATAAACATTGGGAGGCGTCCCCTCGCCCCCATCGTGTGGAGAGTCTCCATGATACCGTATCCCCACGAGGTATCATAGGCCTTCTCGAGATCGAAAAACACCGTGGCGTAGTGCTGTCTACGAAGGAAAGCCTCGCAGACGGGATTTTCCAGCCGGAGCAGAGCATCCGACGAGGAGTGGAACTTGCGGAAGCCGCACTGTGCAGGGGACAGAGAGCTTCCACTGTCCAGGAAAAAGGCTAATCTAACATTTACCAATTTCTCCATCAACTTGCACACGCAAGAGGTTAGAGAGATTGGGCGGAAACCGGTCGGAGTAGAGTGATCTCTCCCAGGTTTGCGAAAGGTGAGCACAGTAGCGATTCGCCAGGAGTCTGGGAGAAGACCCTCCACCCAGATCCTGTTGAACAAATCTAACAGAAAGGCCATGCCTCGCTCACCCAGGTGTCGAAGCATGGCGTACAGGACATCGTCAGGACCATGGGCGGTGTCCGCGCACGAAGCGAGAACGGAGCGCAACTCACTCACAGTAAACTTGTCGTTGAAGGGTTCTCCGCCTCTGGAGGTAAAGTCCAGCCGGCGGCCTTCCGCGACATCACGACGTGCATTGAATGCTGGCAGAGCAGCATCCCGGCTAGAGAATGCGGAAAAAGCGGTCGCTAAGAATTCCGCCACGGAGGCGGGGTCCGAGATTGCGGTCCCATTCTTGTAGAAACGGGAGGGGGGTCCTGCGAGAACTTGCCCCGAATCCTTTTGACTCGCTTCCACACCTCTGCTAAAGGGGTCTTCCCGTTAAGTGAAGACACGTATGCCCGCCAAGAAGAGCGGCGGGCGTGCTTCGAAATATACCGGAACCTAGCCGTAGACCGACAAAATTCCCATGGTGGTCGGCGTGCAAAACGGTCAGACGTCCTAGGAATAGTAGTCAGGCCCACGGCGATGAGGTTGCCGGAGAAGAACTCAACGGCCTCATCTACCGACCTAAACTCCTCGACTGAGATAGAGAATTCAGTCATTTTCTGAAATGCAGGCCACCACGCCCGCGCCAAGCACCCCCGAGGTGGGCTCTCAGGCGACAGTTGCCCTGAAAATGATATTTGAATGGGAAAGTGATCACTACCATGGAGGTCATCGACCATCCCCACAAAGATAGATCAAGGCAAGAAAATGAAGCGGTTCTCGGACAGTGATGCGTAAACTCATCCACGTTTAGGACACTTATCTCAAGCTCTTTGATCAGATCGGCAAGGACTTGTCCCCTGGGATTTATTGAGTAATCTCCCCAGAGAGGATGCCTGCCGTTCAGATCTCCAAGCACGAGAAAGGGCCTCGGCAACCGTGCCACGACGCGGCGTAAGTCCCCCGCGTCGAAGTCAGCTGACGGTGGAATGTACGCAGAATTGATAGTATACCTCCTATCCAGGTGCAGCTGCACAGCCACTGCCTGAAAGGAGGTATCTAAAGAGAAAGGAAGAACGGAGACATCATGACGGGTGTAGACCGCGCATCCCCCAGCCCGGCCATCTCGCGGTGGAGGGGTCGCAAGACCCTTATACCCCGGGAGGGCGGGCAGGGGTGACGCGCCTAGCATGGTCTCCTGCAAAAAGATAGATAACGGGGAACGGGACGAGACGAGCCTCCGCAGCTCCTCCCAGTTGGCCCGGAGTCCACGGCAATTCCATTGAAGGAATATGCCCTCCATACCTAGCTCGGAGGAGACGCGGGTGCCCTCCTCGAACATAAGACCCTCACGGGAATTGCCGTACGCTTCCCGGAGGCAGATCCCCGGGCGCTGTTGGCCGGACAAAGCGCTGAAGGCGCTGTCGCCTTCGAGGCCTTTTGGGGGAGGTATGGCTCGCCATGCGAGTCTTTTCCTCCCTCCGCCTCGAAAACCTCAGGCAGGCGTTGCGACTTCGGAGGCGGGAGGCCCGCTTTTCGATGAACCACCGTCTCCGAGCCACTCGCTCCACCACAAGGCGTGGGCGAAGGAGCCAAAGCTCCTTTATTGCTGTCCTCCTTTCGGGAGATAGCTTTAGGAACCCCGGAAGATGGCCTAGCGACCATCTTCAGGGGTATTGCCTCCTGTGAGTCTAACGAATTGGTGGAGGAGCGTGGCCGTTTCGCCTTACGGGAAACGATCACGCTGGGGAAAGCAGGGGAAAGCCCTGGTTTTAGCTGGGGCTGGGTTTGAACCCTTTTTGCCGCAGCTTTACCAGGGGAGCGCCCGGGTTGGGTAGAGCCCGCAGAAGGGCTCCGAATGGGCGCGGAAACAACCGTTCTCGTTGACCTGGATGAGCCAGGAGCAGAGGGTGCCTTTCTAGCTATTGAGGCATATGACGTCCCAGGCAGAGCCGGGCGCGCCAGGACAAAGTCCTTAGCCTCACGGAATGAAAGTCGATCCTGGGCCTGAACGGCCAGGATTTCTTTCTCGAGGAGATATGAACCACATTGCTTCGAAGAAGCGGGGTGCGGCTCTCCGCAATTGACACACTTAGCCACACACGATTTGGACTTAACGTGTGCAGCCTTGAAGCAATTTACACAAACTTCGGGTGACCCCGACTTTGCACGTCTACAAGAACGATTCGTATGGCCAAAGCGGTGGAAGTAATAGCACCGCCGCGGCAGCGGCACGAATGCCTTCACGCGGTAGCGGTACCAACCGACACGCACCGACTCAGGGAGCTTGTCGCAGTCGAACGTGACGAAGAGTGTAGGGGTGGGTCGCGAGGCCCCTCCCTGTTTTCTCATCACACGTTCGACCTTGACCGCCCCATGGTCGGCCAGCTCTAAGGTGATGTCCTCTATGGAGTAGTCAACGAGTTCCCTCGCATAAACTACTCCTTTCACAAAGTTCATGGTAGAGTGCGGCGTCACACTCACCGGGGTGCCATGAAGTGTCCGAAGTGAACTTATCTTGGCCGCCTCGGCGGGATTCGCCGCATTCGCCAGAAGGCTCCCGTCCGAGAAACGGGTCACCTTCGGCTCTCTACCAATTACACTAGCTAATTCTCTCCTCTGATGGATCATGTTGCCCTTGGCCAACATGCTGCCATCAGTGGAGCGAATGACGAAGAAGCGTTTGAAGCCAGCGGGCTCGAAAACGCCAGGTAACCTCTGAATCAGGGGCCTCAATGTCATCGAGGCTCTGCCCTGTGCGCTTTTGGTCTTAGTCAGGGGCTTCGCAACCGGGGGGGGCAGAGGGGCCGGATGTGCCGATCTTGGCTTGGTCGCTTGCCAGAGTGGCAGCAGACCCATCCGTCCCAGAGTCTTCTTTGTCTTTTTGGTCTTAGTCTTCTTCTTTTTTGGAGAGGAGGGCGGGAAATGAACCCGCTTCTCACCTCCGCTGGCAGAAGCCCCTAGGCCAGATGGACGGCGTAAAATCAAGGATATACAGTGAATTGAGAAGGAAAAAGGAAAAGGAATATGAGGAAGGTATGGGTGGGGATGAAGCAGGTTGTTAAAAAAAAACATCCCGAACCGGAGCTCAGGGGTTAGGGAACATTGTCCCCTCCCCCCTCAGCCCCGATCCGGGGCGGTTGGCTTGAGAAGAAGGTTAGCATCTACCCTGTGAAATTAGAGGCTGACCAGAGAAAGTTGTGGGAGAGGTTGTATGAAAAGCGACGAGGTAGGGGAGAAATACAGGCTATCTGAAGGAAGGAAGAGAGGCTAAGCTGGGGCCGGACGGAGCGCTGGATCCCGTCAGCACGGCGGCCAGGATGGCAAATCGCCGCGCCCCTTACGGGGTCTAGGAATAGTAGTTAGGGCCGCGGCGATGAGGTTGCGGGAGAAAAACTCAACGGCATCATCTACGGACCTAAACTCCTCGACTGAGATAGAGAATTCAGTCTTTTCCTGAAATGCAGACCACCGAGCCCGCGCCAAGCACCACCGGGGCGGGTTCTCGGGCGGCAGCGGCCCAGAAAATGATATTTGAATGGGAAAGTGATCACTACCATGGAGGTCATCGACTACCCCTCAATCAAAATCAGGCTGTGCATCCGGAAAGCACAAAGATAGATCGAGGCAGGAAAATGAAGCGGTTCTCGGAGAAGTCGTCAACGGCCTCATCCACCGGCATAAACTCCTCGACTGGGACAGTGAAATCAGTCATTTCTTGAAATGCGGACCACCACGCACGCACGAAGCTACACCGGAGGGAGGGGGGGGGGGCGCTCTCATGCTGCAGCGGCCACCAAAATGATATTTGAATGGAAAAGTGATCACTACTATGGAGGTCATCGACTAACTCCTACCTAAAATCAAGGCTGTGCATCCGGAGCACAGTGATAGATCAGGACGGGTAAGTGAAGCGGTTCTCGGGCAGTGTCTTCTTTCTTTTTTTTTTATGAGCTCATCTGGCGACTGCCTACTTGGGCATTAGTCGCCGTATTAAAACTGGCCTAGTTCTAGGCTACCTTAAAATAAATTAAAGAGAAAAAAAAAAAAAAAAAAAAAAAAACCCACCCCAAAAGGGGGAAAGGAAGCAAGCTGGTGCGTCGGGGAGAGGTCCCCCCGGCGCAGGAGCGTGCAACTAAAGGAAAAAAACAAACAAAAAACAAAAAAAACAACAACAAACAAACCTTGCTTAAATAATAGGGAGAAGGCCGGCCTCTCCCAAGAAGTCAATAAGTCCACAAGTCAATGTGCACGAATCTGTCCCGAGCACAAGGGACAGGCGGTAGCGACCCCGCCCATCCCGGTACTGGGACAGGTATCGTGCGCGAAGATCACCCAGACTGGGACATTCGACAAGAATGTGCCAAACAGTCTGGGGGACGACGCAGTCGTTGCAATAGGGCGCAGGCGAGCGCTCCATCAGATAGCAATGCGTCACACGAGTGTGTCCGATTCGGAGACGACAGAAAGCAACCTGAAGCCGCCGCGGCATTGGGGGATAGGTCCATGGGAACAGTCGCGGCGCAATGGCACGCAACTTTAAGTTCCCTTCGACCGTCTCCCATCTTCTTTGCCAAGCAGTCCGAAGAGCTGCCCGTATTCCTGCCATGTAGTCGGTGTGAGGAAGAGCGAAACGCTGGTCCGGTCGCAGAGTCCTCGCGGACTCTTTGGCGCCCTCATCGGCGCGCTCATTCCCCGCAATTCCTACATGTCCAGGAACCCAGCAGAAGACAATCTCGACATCTGCCCGGCTCGCCAAAACCGTGGCGTCACGGATATCGCGAACCAGGGGATGCGGAGATTCCAATGCCCCGAGAGCACTCAGGGCGCTTTGTGAGTCGCTATAGATCACAATCCGGTCTCCGAACCGGGCACGTCGCGTAATCTCCCGTACCGAGTGGTGTATTGCCACCAGCTCGGCCGTGAAGACAGACGCAGCGCCTGGTAGAGCCCCGCTGACTTCAAACAGAGGGGATACGGCGTGGAAGCCGACCCCCTCTTGGGACTTGGAGCCATCCGTATACACTGGCACGGTACCAGCGTGACACGATGTGTGCTCCCAAAAGGTCGAACGCAATACTCCCGGCGCAGTACAAGCTTTGGGAGCAGAGGCGTGGCGACAAATAGCCAAATGTGGTACCCTCCAGGGTGGCGTCCTGGGCAGAACCAGGGGCGCCACCGGCCCGAGAGCTATATCTAGCTCTCGAAGGAGTTTCCTGGCCCTAAACCCAAAGGGCTTAGGGTATGACTGGCGTCTCTCGGCGGCATAGGCACCATCGAGATCAGCTGCGGATGTAGTGAGAGCTGTTGGCGACTGAGGGAGGCGCCGGGCTCGCGCGTAAAGGCGAGTGATGCACTGCACGCGGCGCAGAGCGAGTGGCATCTCCCCAGCATCGACCAACAGGCTCTCAATGGGGGAAGTGCGGAAGGCACCGGTCGCAAGGCGAAGGCCGGTGTGGTGGATCGAATCCACCTTCCGCAATAAACGCTCGGCTGCGGATGCATAAAACTCGCATCCGTAGTCGAGCTTCGAACGAACAAAGGATCGATAAAAAAGTAGGGCAGTAGCCATATCAGCGCTCCCAAGCGCTGAACGTCACGAAACGGAGAATGTCCATGACGCGGGTACAAGAGCCCCTAAAGCTGCGAATATGAGCATCCCAGGTGAGGAGTCAGTCGAATACAAGACCAAGGAAACGGTGCGATTCCACCACATCCAGTCGCACACCATTAAGAAACAAATCTGAGTCGGGGTGAAGCCGTAAATGGCGGCAGAAGTGCACCACCTTAGTCTTGGCCAAAGAAAACCGAAACCTGTGCGCTTCGGCATAGCGAGAGACGCGGTTCAATGCCTGTTGGAGTCGACGCTCCAGAGTTGGCATCTGGGCCGCGCCAAAAGAGATCGAAAGGTCGTCCACGTAGAGCGTAGCGAGAACATCTTCCGGCAGCACCGAGGTGATGCCGTTGATGCTCAGGGCAAAGAGTGTGACACTGAGGACACTTCCCTGCGGGACACCCTCTTCCTGCTCCTTTGGGCCGGAGAGAGCTCCCCCCACCCGTAAGCGGAATCGACGATCTCGCAAAAATTCAGATATAAACATTGGGAGGCGTCCCCTCGCCCCCATCGTGTGGAGAGTCTCCATGATACCGTATCGCCATGCGGTATCATAGGCCTTCTCCAAATCGAAAAAGACCGTGGCGTAGTGCTGTCTACGAAGGAAAGCCTCGCAGACGGCATTTTCCAGTCGGAGCAGAGCATCCGACGTGGAGTGGAACTTGCGGAAGCCGCACTGTGCGGAAGACAGATGGCCTCCGCTGTCCAGGAAAAAGGCTAATCTAACATTTACCAATTTCTCCATCAACTTGCACACGCAAGAGGTTAGAGAGATTGGGCGGAAACCGGTCGGAGTAGAGTGATCTCTCCCCGGTTTGCGAAAGGCGAGCACAGTAGCGATTCACCAGGAGTCTGGGAGAAGACCTTCCACCCAGATCCTGTTGAACAAATCTAACAGAAAGGCCATGCCTCGCTCACCCAGGTGTCGAAGCATGGCGTACGGGACATCGTCCGGACCATGGGCGGTGTCCGCGCACGAAGCGAGAGCGGAACGCGACTCACTCACAGTAAACTTGTCGTTGAAGGGTTCTCCGCCTCTGGAGGTAAAGTCCAGCCGGCGGCCTTCCGCGACATCACGACGTGCATTGAATGCTGGCGGAGCAGCATCACGGCTAGAGAATGCGGAAAAAGCGGTCGCTAAGGATTCCGCCACGGAGGCGGGGTCCGAGATTGCGGTCCCATTCTCCTGGAGAACGGGAGGGGGGTCCTGCGAGAACTTGCCCCGAATCCTTTTGACTCGCTTCCACACCTCAGCTAAAGGGGTCTTCCCGTTAAGTGAAGACACGTATGCCCGCCAAGAAGAGCGGCGGGCGTGCTTCGAAATATACCGGAACCTAGCCCTAGCCCGACGAAATTCAGCGACAGTGAAATCGTTCGGGCGGCGCTTATAGCGCATGTAGGCATAACGCTTCTGTTTGAGGGCCGTCTCACACTCGGCCGACCACCATGGGAGTGGTCGGCGTGCAAAACGGCCAGACGTCCTAGGAATAGTAGTCAGGCCCACGGCGATGAGGTTGCCGGAGAAGAACTCAACGGCCTCATCTACCGACCTAAACTCCTCGACTGAGATAGAGAATTCAGTCATTTCCTGAAATGCAGGCCACCGCGCCCGCGCCAAGCACCATCGAGGTGGTCTCTCAGGCGGCAGTTGCCCTGAAAATGATATTTGAATGGGAAAGTGATCACTACCATGGAGGTCATCGACTACCCCCCAATCAAAATCAGGCTGTGCATCCGAAGAGCACAAAGATAGGTCAAGGCAAGAAAATGAAGCGGTTCTCGGACAGTGATGCGTAAACTCATCCACGTTTAGGACACCCATCTCAAGCTCTTCGATCAGATCGGCAAGGACTTGTCCCCTGGGATTTATGGAGTAATCTCCCCAGAGAGGATGCCTGCCGTTCAGATCTCCAAGCAAGAGATAGGGCCTCGGCAACCGTGCAACGACGCGGCGGAAGTCCCCCGCGTCGAAGTCAGCTGACGGTGGAATGTACGCAGAAATGATAGTATACCTCCTATCCAGGTGCAGCTGCACAGCCACTGCCTGAAAGGAGGTATCTAAAGAGAAAGGAAGAACGGAGACATCATGCCGGGTGTAAACTGCGCATCCCCCAGCCCGGCCATCCCGCGGTGGTGGGGTCGCAAGACCCTTATACCCCGGGAGGGCAGGGAGGGGGCACGCACCTAGCATGGTCTCCTGCAAAAAAATAGCTAACGGGGAACGGGACGAGACGAGCCTCCGCAGCTCCTCCCAGTTGGCCCGGAGTCCACGGCAATTCCATTGAAGGAATATGCCCTCCAGGCCTAGCTCGGAGGAGACGCGGGGGCCCTCCTCGAATTGAAGACCCTCACGGGAATGGCCGTACGCTTCCCGGGGGCAGAACCCCGGGCGCTGTTGGCCGGACAAAGCGCTGTCGCCTTCGAGGACTTATTGGGGGAGGTTGGGCTCGCCATGCGAGTCTTTTCCTCCCTCCGCCTCGAAACCTTAGGCGGGCGTTGCGGCTTCGGAGGCGGGGGGCCCTCTTTTCGAGGAACCACCGTCTCCAAGCCACTCGCTCCACCTCGGGGCGTGGGCGAAGGAGCCAAAGCTCCTTTGTTGCTGTCCTCCTTTCGGGGGACAGCTTTAGGAACCCCGGAAGATGGCCTATCGACCATCTTCAGGGGTGTTGCCTCCTGTGAGTCTAACGACTCGGTGGAGGCACGTGGCCGTTTCGCCTTACGGGAAACGGTCACGCTGGGGGGAGAGGGGGGAGCCCTGGTTTTAGCCGGGGCAGGGTATGAACCCTTTTTGCCGCCAGCTTTACCAGGGGAGCGCCCGGGTTGGGTAGAGCCCGCAGAAGGGCTCCGAATGGGCGCGGAAACAACCGTGCTCGTTGGCTTTCTCGGGCAGTGACGCGTAAACTCATTCACATTTAGGACACCTATCTCCACCTCGTCGATCAGGTCGGTAAAGACCCATGTGATTGATCCAGTAGTCTCCCTAGAGGGGGTGTCTAACTTTCAAATCCCCGAGCAGTAGAAAGGGCCTCGGCAACTTTGCCACGAGGCGGGGGATGTCCCCCGCGTCGAAGACGGCTGACGGTGGAATGTACGCAGAAATTATAGTATATCTTCTATCCAGGTGCAGCTGCACAGCCACTGCCTGAAAGGAGGTATTTAAAGTAAAGAGAAGAACGGAGACATCAGGCAGGGTGTAAATGGCGCATCCTCCTTCCCAGCCCCCATCCCGTGGTGGTGTGGTCACGAAACCCCTACCGGGGCAGGGTGGGCAGGGGACACGCGCCAAGCATGGTCTCGTGCAAAAAGATAGCTAACGGGAAACGGGAGGAGACGAGCTTCCGCAGCTCCACTCAGTTGGCCCGGAGTCAACGGCAATTCCATTGAACGAATATCTCCCTCAGAGCGAGCTCGGAGGAGATGCGAGGGCACTCTGAAGAGAAGAACCTCACAAGAAATGGCCGTACGCTTCCTGGAGACAGAACTCCGGGCGCTTTTGTCCGAACTAGGCGTTGTCGTCTTCCGAGTACTTATCGGGGTGGGTTGGGCTCACCATGCTAGTCTTTTCCTATCTCCGCCTCGAAACCTTAGCCGGGCGAGGGGTCCCTCCTTTGGAGGTCCAACGCCTTCGAGCCACCCAACCCAGCTAAGAGCCGAGGTTCCTTTGGTTCTGTCTTCCTTTCAGGTCGGCCGGATAGGCTCAGCAAGATCGTTCACCGAGATCGATAAGCTCTTCACTGTCAAATGGGAACCAGCCGGCGGAGGAGGTCCTTCCTCTCCTCCAGAGTCCTCGAGGGCCCGAGCTAGGCGAAGAGAAGCTTGCACAGGGGTGGATCTAGGTTCGGTGTTTGGCAGAAAGCCCAGATTAGCCCCCATTGAAGATCCAGCCATACTCAGCTGGGTCGCCTTCCCTGAGATGGGCATCTCAGGGGAGGCGTCCATGTGCCACCCCCATCCTAAGTTATAAGTTATCACGGATCCCATTCGAGGTACCTTCAGTCAGAGTCATGTCTCTTGCCTTCACTCTCAGCCGCTAACACCAACTTATGAGCATATTCAAAAATAGGGGGAACCAATCCCTCACCATTCTCATAGCCATTTTTGCTCATTCCCATTCGATCTTCCATCAGTACTCCATCCATAAAAATATTAAACAGTCATGGCAACATCACACACCTTTGCCTTAACCCCCTACTTAAATTAGACCACTCACTACCGAAGGCACGCCTCATTTCCAACCTATGTAAATACTTTTCACACCATCCAACTGCTAACCACTACATTGTTTCAACCTGGCATAATACTTCTATATTGATGAGCCTAAAGTACATGTTACATCTTACTTATTTTTTTTTTTACAGCCAACTGTCTCATATACTTGTTCGATCCACAAGCACCTTAATTGTTCTAAACCCATTCTGCCCCTCCACTATAAGTCCCTTGGTTGTTTTTTTCACATGTCCAATCAGTTTCCATACACCTTGGTTACACTTTTATTCTGCTGTAGTTCTTGCATTCACCTTTCTCCCTTATACAACGGTACTATCACAGCACTTTTTACAAACACTATTTCAATTTTAAATCCTCTACAACACTACCACCCTCCCCATTCCATTAAATCTAAAATAATCCTCTTTCACGAAAGACCCAAATCTGCATACCTGGATATGCTGGGAGTTCTCCTCTCGCCAGTTCTTGTATCGATTGAAAGTCTTGGTGATCTCTTTCGAACCTCTTTACAGTCGTCGGTGATGCGTTGGAAGAACGTCGTAATAGGAGCAGACTTCTCCACCCTTCGAATAGCTTTATCTGTAGCTCCAATTAACCAATATGTAAAGACACTCCCTTTGCCTTTCATCTCCACATAGCCTCGTTCTTTGATGATATAGCCTCCTAAACTTGTTAGAGCTTCTTTGCACTGTCCGGAAATGTGGATTTTAAGAGGCTCACCGTTACTGTGTTGAGAGAAGAATGGTTATTAATTAACGAATGATTACAATCAAGTGAGAGAGAAATACGACTGTCCTACCTCAGACTCATCATAAAGGGGTCGCTGGAACAAAAGAAATCAAGCAATAATTGAGAAAAAAAATAAACATCGACTCCAAGGCCCACTTAAACTATTATCCTGTTTCCAAGCTTGTTTTTCTTTCTAAAAACCTGAAAAGGATTGTTGCTTCTTATCACTGCAACTGCACATCCGAGACTAGTTTAGCTGAAATTTTAGAATCTGGAGTAAACTGATTACTCTACCAAGATTTGTTAATGTTACAGATAGCCTTTGCCATGCTACGGATGACGACAGGACTCCAGTTTGATGCACCTTGATCTCTCTGCTTCCTTTGAAACAATTGACCACACTATTTTTCTGCATAACCTATGTTAAGTTGATACTCATTAAAATTAAAATATCCTTGACTGGTCTTGGTCCAATCTTGAAGCAACCCAACCTACATTAATGGCTTTTCTTCTTATCCTGATCCATTGGTTACTTTGTTCTCCCAAATTCTTTCTTCGGCTTAATCTTCAGTATTTATTTTTTACTGGTGAATGGCCTCCTACACATTTTTGGATTTACTTTTTACTTTTCCGATGACGACACACCAATTTACTTATCCTTCCTGGTATTTTCCTTTGCTCGTATTTTTTCCAACTTCATGTTCATTATAAAATGTATTTTGCAGAACTTTCTAAAACAGAACCAGGGAAAGACAGTGGTTTTAGTCATTGGAACACCTGCCTCGATTGAGCCTTGCCGTGATGTGTCTAAGGATTTCTCAATCTCTTTTGGTCATTTGGTTCGAAACTTGGGCGTCGAACTCATCAACCGAGAGCTTTCTGCTAGGTTCTGCCTCAAGAATTCTCAGTCATTTATGTATTTTCTTTGCAATCTTCACCAGATAAGTTCCCAGCTCTCCTTTTAACCACCCTTGTACACCAGTTCCACTAATTCGCTCAAAATTACAGAATTACACTGGCCTCCAATCGAGGCCAGTATAAAAGAGGAAAGAAGAGAGGGCAAAAGATCATAGTGGATGAGAAAAAAAGACAGAGCGCGATTATCAGTTATAGGAATTTTGAGTTTAAATAAATTTATATAATGAAGTATTATTTATCAATGCTAGAACATATTGACTGAGGTGCTTTCAACCACTTGCAATGGTAAGGTATTCTATATTTGAGTAACCATATACGAGAAAAAATTCCATGCTAGAGTAGTGTTGATTTTGTTTGTTAGAATCATTATTATTTGTGGTCGCTCAGCTATCTAATTAAAAAAGCACTCAAACTTTATATATTACTAAAGCCTCCTGGAATTTTTAAACTCAGATTAATTTTATTCACTGTGTTGTTTTATACTTAAAGAGACTAAAGTTGAACTACATACTGTAAATGAAACCGAACTGTAGTTTTATGTAATGGAAAAGTAATCGCTTTTGATTTAAATTCAAAATTCTTAGTTATGAACCCAAGAACTCATTTTGGACATTGTTCAGAAGCAATAGTGGCTCAGAATTAAGAGACCCAAATCCTTTTCATTAGTAACTGCATTTAGATAATGACCACCTATGTAGCATACATGCAGGGGGTTTTAGTGAAGTGCATTACCTTACAATTATCTAAGGTGAATCATATCTGCCACTTTCAGTCAATTCCAGTACTCTATCCAAGTTGGTTGATAAATTTTTTTTATGTCAAATTGATATTTTTCTCTATTTTCTAATTTTGAATCTTCCACAAACATTGAAATTGTGCCTAGTAAATTATATTCAAGGTCATTAACATACATCATAAACAACAATGGTCTAAGGACGGGTTCCTTAACCTTTAAAATGCCACGCTAAGAAAATGGAGGACCCCGTCAGTGCTGGATAAAAAAACAAAAAAAACAAACATCCTCATATTGAAAAAAAGGTGAAATAAATAATACTAAATGGGAGATACGAGGGACGGTCAATAAGTTTTGCAATTCGGATATAAGGAAAAGTATTTTATTATTTTTCAATATAACCACTCTCGACTTCAATGCACTTGAGCCACTTGTCCCTGAGGCTTCGAATTCCCGACAGCTGTTCAATCCACTCCTGGACATCTTCATCGTCCCCAAACTGGCGTCCACGCAGTACAGCCTTGAGCTGGCGGAATAAAAAGTAGTCGCTGTTGAGCTCCTCGAGTCCGGACTCGCGCAGGGCAGCTTGTGCAATTCTGGCCTTGCGGACTTTGACGACGTTGAAGTCGATCATGGGGCGTGAGGTTTCTAGGGACCCAACGGGTCCCTAGCCAAATTGTCGTGGATGATGTTGATAATACTTCCATGTGATATTCCAAGTTCTCGCTCGATTTCTTCGACCTTCACCCGTCGATTTTCGAGGATCATCCTCTCCACACGGGCCGCATTGCCTTCGTTGGTCATGTCTGACGGGCGTCCTGGGCGGGGGTCATCTTCAAGGGACTCACGACCATGGCGGAACTCCCTATTCCAGCGAGCAATGGTTGCATAGGAAGGGGTGGTGTCGGTGTACACTGCAACCATGCGTTCATGGATCTCTTTTGCATTCTTGCCTTCCTTGGTCAAAAATTTGATCACTGCGCGGTGCTCAACCTTCTCCATTGTTGAAAGATTTGTGATTGACGATCTGCGAATCAGCTACTGCTTCTTAAATAGACGAGGCAGGAGTGTGTGGCTGCAGGTCCTGACTCGTCATAACTTGTCCTAACACCCTCACAAACAGCCATCCCCCTTCCTCTGTTTTATCCTACCGATTCGCAAAATTTATTGACCGCCCCTCGTATGTAATGAGAGAAAATATTAATCACTGTTCTATTTCTGCAGTTGGCGAATCAATTTTCAATTCATTAAATACATACATTACCCCCAAATCCATGCACTTTTAGCTCTAGCAAAAGTATTTCATGTGGTAGCAACAAATGTCTTTTGAAAATCTATATAAAGTATATCTAAAGATTTATGTTAGTCATAAGCTGTGACCATTTTGTATAATAATAGATTCAAGTTTTCCCACACTGGATGCAAATGAAATGGGGCGATTATAATTTTCAGGACCAGTCAATCAAGTTTTTAAAATCGTGCTCACATTCACCTATTGAAGCTCCCTTGGAAGTATTCCTGCATTAATTGATCAAAAATTGTACAAAATGGGTTTTCTAAATTTGATTCAAGATTCATTTTCAATTATTTGCGTATCTATAAAATTCTTAGGTGTGCAGTTAGATACCAATGCTAATTCCATTTCCTATTTCTTTTTAGCTATCTTAATGTTACGCTTAACAAGCCGCGAATAACGATTAGAATGGTCCTGGTTGTATACAGTATCACTCTTTAGAATTTTCTAATATCGGCTAAGTATACACTCTATCATTTCCATATTTACCCCATCACACGTTTAGATTTAGTGGAAACTATTTATAATGCATAAACTAATTATTAATGCCAAAGGTAGCTTACATTTTCTGGGTGATAATCTCATCCCAATTAACTCATTTCAAGCGATCACAAAAAAGATTTAAGTTACAACTTTTAAAATCAGGAATGGATAAGAAGGAATCCTTTTATGATCATTGCTTTACAATCTTTGGCCAACATGTGCATTCTAGACAAAACTCTCATCAGTCATTAATATTTAATCCAAAATGATAAAATCTCTATAGAACAGCTATCTTTTCCTTAATAAATTCATAAGTGTTTCAAAAAAGAGTATTATCTTTATTTTGAACCCACTGTAAGAATCCTTAATTAGACTTAAGAAAAATTCCAGTAACTCATTGCATGTTTTCTGTTAGTTGCTGCATTGTAATAATTCACACATAATCTTTTTGAACTAATATAAAAGAGTGTGATAAAATATGGAACAATTATGATAGGCACCATTAAGGTTTTGTAATGGAAGAGGATAATTAGATTTTTTTAAATTTTAGGAGCACATCTGGCGACTGCCTACTTAGGCATAAGTCGCCGTACTCAACACAGACTACTACTAGGCTATATTAAAAAACAAATAAAAATATTTAAATAACAAAAAAAGGATAAAAATGACAGAAGTAAAAAAAACAGCAAAAAATAAGCAAAAGACCAACAGGGAGGAAACGGGCTCAAGCGTCGGGGGTAGGCCAGCCTCCCTACCCCCGGCGGAGAATCATGCGACCTATAACAAACATTCAAATAAAGCGGAGGAGGCCAGCTTCCTCAAAGAAGTCGTATAAGGAACAAGCGGTAGAGACCCAGCTCCGTGCGCGAAGATCATCCAGACTGGGACATTTAACAAGAATGTGCCGAAAAGTCTGGGGGACAACGCAGTCGTCACAATAAGGCGTAGGTGAGCGATCCATCAAATGGCGGTGCGTCCCGCGAGTGTGTCCAATTCGGAGACGAAAGAAAACAACCTCAAGCCGTCGCGGCATTGGGGGGTAGGTCCATGGGAATAGTCGCGGCGCAATGGCACGCAACTTTTAGTTCCACTCGACCGTCTCCCATCTTCTTTGCCAAGCTGCCCGTATTCCTGCCACAGAATCGGTGTGGGGAAGAGCAAAACGCTGGACTGGTCGCCCAGTCCTCGCGGACTCTTTTGTGCCCTCATCGACGAGCTAATTCCCTGCAATTCCTACATGACCAGGAACCCAGCAGAAGATAATCTCGACATTCACCCGGCTCGCCAGCCAAAACCGTGGCGTTACGGATATCGCGAACCAGAGGATGCGGAGATTCCAATGCCCCGAGAGCACTTAGGGCGCTTTGTGAGTCGCTATAAATCACAATCCGGTCTCCGAGCCGGGCACTTAGCGTTATCTCCCGTACCGAGCGGTGTGTTGCAACTAGCTTGGCCGTTGAAGATAGACGCAGAGCCCCGCTGACTTCAAACAGAGGAGATATGGTGTGGAAACCGACCCACTCTTGGGACTTGGAGCCATCCGTATACACTGGTACGGTTCCAGCGTGACACGAAATGTGCTCCCGGCGCTGTAGAAGCTTTGGCAACAGATGCGTGGCGACAAATGGTCAAAGGTGGTACCCTCCAGGGTGGTATCCTGGGAAAACTAGGGGCACTACTAGCCCGAGAGCTATATCGAGCTTAGGGTATGACTGGCATCTCTCGGCGTCATAGGCATTGTCGAGATCAGCTGCAGATGCAGCTAGATCTGTTGGCGACTGAGGAAAGCGCCGGACTCGCGCGTACAGGCGAATAGTGCACGGCGCAGAGCGAGTGGCATCTCCTCAGCAATGACAAGTAGGCTCTCAATGGGGGACATGCGGAAAGCACCGGTCGCCATCGAAGGCCGGTGTAGAAGATCGAGTCCACCTTCCGCGATACACGCTAGGCTGCGGATGCATAAAACTCGCATTCGTAGTTGAGCTTCGAACGAACAAAGGATCGATAAAAAAGTAAGGCAGTATCCCTATGAGCGCCCCATGCACTGAACGTTACGGAACGAAGAATATACATGGCGCTGGTACCTCAAGGCTGCGAATATGAGCCTCCCAGTTGAAGACGTCGGTCAAATACAAGACCAAGGAAACGGTACGAGTCCACCACTTCCAGGCGAACCCTATTTAGAAACAAGTCTGGGTCAGCCTGGAGCCGTGGATGGCGGCAGAAGTGCGCCACCTTAGTCGTGACCAAGGAAAACCGAAGCCTGTGCGCTTCGGAAAAGGGAAAGACGCAGTTAAATACCTGTTGGAGTCGACGCTCCAGAGTTGGCATCTGGGTCGCGCCAAAAGAAATCAAAAGATCGTTTACGTAGAGCGTAGCGAGAACATCTTCCGGCAGCACCGAGATGATGCCGTTGATGCTCCGGGCAAAGAGTTTGACACCGAGGACACTCCTCTTCCTGCTCCAGTGGGCCGGAGAGGGCTCCCCCACCCCTACGCGGAATCGACGATCTCGCAAAAATTCAGATATAAAGATTGGGAGGCGTTCCCTCGCCCCCATCATGTGGAGTCTCCATGATACCATATCACCATGCGGTATCACAGGCCTTCTCCAGATCGAAAAACACCGACAGGAAGGCCTCGCAGACGGCATTTTTCAGTCTGAGCAAAGCATCGACATGGGATTGGAACTTGCCGAAGCCGCACTCTGCAAAAAAAAATAGGCTAATCTAACATTTACCAATTTCTCAATCAACTTGCACACGCAGGATATTAGAGATTGGGCAGAAACCAGCCGCGGTAAGGCATCTCGCCCCGGTTTGCGAAAAGCGAAGGGAAGCGATTCGGCAGGTGTCTGGAAGGATACTCTTACTCAGATCCTGCTGAACAAATCTAATAGAAAGGCCATGCGTCACTCGCCCAGGTGTCGAAGCATGGCGTACTGGACATTTATGAATAATGCAATTTACAAAGAAAAGCAGGTATAAAATATATACTATATTTAACTCTACCTTTCCATTCTGGATGAAGTATTGACGGTGTCTCCAAACAAGCAATATCTTGGCATTGTGTGTCCCACAACCCCTGCAAGGACGGGACCCGTGTGTAGCCCAATGCGAAGTTTCAGAATTTGGTCAGGCTTGTGCTTGATTTTAAAGGATTTGGTCTGCAAGAAAAAAAATTGTGTAAATGATAAATGGTAGGCAACTGATGAGGCAGTTCTCATTTGAGGTGCCTTTTGACTCCAGGTTGCTTTGGAAGATAGTCATTGGAATTCAAGATTTGATATTTTGCCATGGTTAGTTCTCAACTTACTGCCATACATTTGTTATGATTAATTTAATAGTAAATTATTAAAACCTCATGCATTAAGGATACGAAAAATGCAAGAGGAAAACAATGCGAATATGATTTGGTCTTGAGTGCGGGGAAAAAATAAAATTGCAAAGGATTCTTTGCACTGTGAAAGGTCTGAAAAATGGTAAGGCAGCTGAAATGAATAATATACTGTAGTAGCCGAGATATTTAGAAATAGTGACTTGATCACAGATTTGGTCTGATGCTGGATGGTTTTTAAAAGTGGAATAATGACTGAAGAGTGTAAGATTGTTGTAATAGGGCTACTGTCTAAGAGAGGAGGGTCAAAATGTGAATACAAAACCTACAGGGGTAGTCTTTTGATTGGCGAAGGCAAACTGTGTGGAAATTCTGATTAAGCGTGTAAGAGGGAGAACAGAGTCAATGATAAGAAATAAGTAAGGAGAGGTTACAGTAGGTGTAAGTGTGTAGATCAACTTTTTTTAATTGATGTATCAGGCTGAAAAATTGAGAGATAAGAAATATGAGGTGTAGGCTGGGCTTATGATCTGGAGAAAGTGTATAATAGTGTGAATAGGGAAGTGGTAGAGCAGGTTCTATCAATGTATGGAGTGTAGGGATATAATCAAATAGGGGTAAGAGAGAGAGAGGTGAAAGAGTGATAAGAGATGGTGAGGGGAGGGCTTTGTCTACTTTGCCTTGTTGATGACCTTGCATTAATGGTTGAGAGCGTTTGGAAGGCATATATGAGGAGGGGACTAAAGATAAATGCAGAAAAA
Organism: Ceratothoa steindachneri; assembly: GCA_963969495.1. Classification (NCBI taxonomy): domain Eukaryota; kingdom Metazoa; phylum Arthropoda; class Malacostraca; order Isopoda; family Cymothoidae; genus Ceratothoa; species Ceratothoa steindachneri. The sequence goes on from OZ018319.1 coordinate 29,200,942, forward strand.
ATTGGTGATTGAAAGTAAAGATGGGGTGAGGTGTGGCATTGCAATTCATTGGATGTACCTTGAAAAAGTGTGGTTTTAATAGTACCAGTACTAGCAACAAATGATTGGTGATGAATTTCTTTTAAATAATAAGTTAGCAATTTAAGAGCAGATGGAATATGTTCTATTCAAATTTTAATTATCTTTTATACTTTCAGGAAAATTTATCTTAAATGGCAGAGGTCAAAATTGATCATTCAGGCAATTTCTTCTCCCCATTAGTTTGTCAATCAAAATTACTAGTAATAGTAACAGAGTTTAGCAGCAGCTAAAATCCCATTTATTCATAAAACTACCCCACTTCCATATGTATATAAATCATTCAAAAGAGCATAGAGGAATTCAGATCACGAATTTGTGTTGCCTTCAATTACAAATTCTCTAAAAAAAATTATGAAAAATTCCAGAGAATTAAAAGTTGCAAAATAAAGTCTCTAACAATGAAAACATTGAATAATAATAATGATAATAAATAAAAATAAAGTCATAAACGACACCTTAGTCTTTTTCAGTTGTAAGGTTTCTTAGTATTGCTAGGTTGTACCATGAATAAGAGTGGTACAGATGAAGTAGACAGTGATATGTATTAATAGGAAAACAACCATAAACTGTAAAAAATGATTGGAAGTTGGCTACTTTTGTAAATATAAAACCTATTCTTATCCTCATTCCGCAATCATACTTTGCTTTGTTTAGAAGTGGTGAGATAAGTGTATGGGTGAGGTATGTAGATATAGATTGGAAAATTAGAGGTGAAAATGGAAGAAAGTAATAGATTTACACACTGAAATCTATTATTTGACCCCCCACCCCTCTACACTAATATGAAAAAAATAAGCATTACCCATCCTAGTGGGAGGGAAATGGGGGCATAACATATCCAAGTTAGCCTGATATGACCAAAGATAGACGGGCCAGCACCGCTTTTTATTGTCGGGGTAGTGGACAGGGTTGGCAAACCAAAAAACCTGGGTTTTATTATCGTTTTTTTTTTTGCTTTTTCAAATAAAATTTAAAAAGACCCGGGTCTTGTTTTTTTCCATCAAAATTACACTTTTTTAAAAGAAATGAATGCTACTTATCATTATTTTATAAAAAAAAACAAAATTCATGTTTATATTTTCAACAAATCTGTATCAAATTAAGATTATTTCTCTGATACTGACTCATAATTCATCTCTCCTTCTACAGGTTATGGTTATCATGGGTACCCACAATTCTTGATCAGTGATCTGTTACTGTGATCTTTTCTTACAATAATATAATTATTAAACTAAGTAATTATTATTATATAAAAGTACAGAAAGATATTCTTTTTCTATGTTATTCTAATACTTGTATCATTTGTTTTTTTGAAAAAACCCAGAATAAAACCCGGGTTTTATGGGGCTCTTTCAAAATTGGGGGGGTTTTGCCAACCCTGGTAGTGGAAGGATGAGACCTAATAACCAAGGTGGAGTTTAATTCGTGGAAGTTTAGTGATAAGCGGAGCATGCCAGAAAATGGAAGACTTCAGAGAAAAACTACGGTTAGGAATTCAGTGGAATTTTCTATAAATCTAAAACCATAAGATCAATAGGTCCGAGAGGTGGTTTTACGTTCTGGACCTTTTGCTCCACGCGGCGCTGTAAGGGTTAAGAAGCTCCTTGACACGTGGAAGGAACTCAGTGAATGGAATGAAACTGGGTGTGCTGGAACAGAGGCCGACGGAGAAGCTTAGTTAACTGTTTCATAGCCAGGCACTCTTACATGTGGGCAAACCCAGCCGAAAGTCACAAGCTTATTGTGCGGGGACGAAAGTTATTGTAAGAGTGATCACATTTTCACAGATCGGATAGAGGAGAGAATAGTGGCGGCAATGGAAAAATCGCGCTTTGGGAATCCGTGAACAGCAAAATTTCGGTAGAAGGGAGTAGGCAGAAGTACAAAGAGCATACCCGAGGGTATTCCGCTCTGCCCAAACAATGAGCATCAGGGGGAAGGCGGAAGGAAAAAAAGCGTCGAGGCGAGCTGTGGCGAGAAAGGGGGCAATCGGTGAAAGGGGTGTGTGGCATAAGAAGTTACATACATGGATGAGAAACTCAGATATGAGAACCCCAACTGGCTTCAGAAACCTCCCCCAATGCAAGAAATGATTACATACTCTTGCGGGGACATCATTCACGGAGGACACCCGTGAAAGTGATCTGAAAGATTGGAGGCAGAAGGAATTGAAGGCCAGAAAAATGTGGAACCACTATGATTGGAGGTGCCAAGGGTCTTCAAGGCAGGGGGCAATGAACATCAGCAGGAAAACTGGTGATTAAACATCCGACGCAAGTGGAGTAAATTCTTTACAGGCAAGAAGGCGCACCTGTCCGATAGAGAAGAGACGTTGCATTTTGCATGGAGGTTGGTTATTCATGAAGCTCCTGTAGTCAATCAAAAACTCTAGTTTTGTACAATGCAGAGCCAAAGGCAAGTTTGGACTGTACCAGGGTATTATAGAGTCGAAGTAACGTGTGGTAGTCGGTGCAATGAGACAAATGATTAAGAATCTTATGGGAGGACCTGATGCCGGCAATAAAGTAGGAGAAGCGAAGCTTTCTTGAGAGCTTCTCATCGAAGATGAGGACTATAAACTTCATGGATGGCTTCAATGGTATTAGGTCCCTAGATATAAATAAGGTCGAAATTTCACCGCATCTTTTTGGGCGGGATGAAAGAGAATACAGGAAAATTTTGTGGGGGGGAGAAGGAGAATCACTGAGAAGAAGCCCACTCAACGGCTGCAGTGATAGCTAGTTGTACCTGTCTGACGACATTGGGAAAAGACTTACCACAGTAGTAGATTACTAGGTCTTTAACGTAGTGTGCTGCAAATTAGACGTGAAAGAGAGGAAGTTATCATGTTCACCAAAGAGGTATAGAGAAGGATGCTCATGACTAACCCTAGCGGAATTAACTCCTTGTGTTAAAAGAAACTTACACGAAATTGAAAAAAAACGCTAGCGAAAACAGGAAAGTAAAAGTGGATTGGAAAACATGAGGCCCAGCGAAGTACAACTAGTGATAATAGAGGAGCGTCAAGTAATGCCGTAAGCTTTGCGAATTTCAAAGAATACAGCCAACGTTCAATACCACGCGAGAATGTAGCAAACTTGGCGGTAGCTATCCTAACAGTCATGGAACATGGAATGGAACTTGGCTTGAAGGAGAGGCGCGAAACCATCATCTTCTCGATGATCTTGCATGGGCAGAAGGTCATGGCTATGGGACGGTTGAATGAAACATTCAAGGGGTCGGAGTCTGGCTTGAGTACAAGCACAACGATTGCCTTACGCTAGGCCGAGGGAAAACTACCATCCAACTAGATCCAGTTATACAAATTTAAGATAAAGTAGTGTGCTGATACGCGAGCCGATTTAGAACAACCTGGTAGAACTACTCTTGCCTGGTTCATGTGTGTTTTATGCTGGAGAAAACGGGGCGGTATTATCGGCGAGTTTAACGCTTCTCAGCGTGAACTGCCTCATTACAGTGGGACTACCACCAGTGGATGGCCCAAGTATGGCAGAAGATTGGAGGAAAGAAGAGTAGACAGATGTGAAAATAGGTGAAGTGAGAAAGGCTAGGGTTTCATTAACGGTACGGAAATCAAACACCCTATCGGAGCAAGCTATTTCGGCAGAGAAACCAGCTCAATTTACCCTCCCAGAATGCTAAGTCTTTCTCTCACGAAAGTTGGGTTAGGAAGGTGGGGAATTGGATGGATTGTACAAGTCACCTGGCGCACACTTCATGGTGTTCGCGCCGAGGGGAAGGTGAGGGGACCGACAGAGATACTGGAAAGTGGTCTCTAGCAAAAATTCTCTTGGGACAAAGCCCGAGGATTCCATCAGCGCTTAATCGGAGATAAGTGAAAGATCAAGACAGTAAAGAGTGTCAGTGGAATGGTGGTCAGTCGCTGTTCATATAGGATAGAAGAGTTGGCATGAACGGAGTCGAGCAGAGTACCTACACGGGCATTAATCGCCGTAGTTAGTAATCACTGCCTAATACTAGGCATCTTTAAAATAAGATGCAAAAAAACCAAAAAAAACCCCGATAAAAATAAAAAAAAAGAAGGAAAAAGGTAATAAGCACGAAGCAAGCTTCGGCGTCGGACGGGGACGTGCCCTAGCGCAGGAACGTGCGACCTACTAAAATAACAAAAAAAAAAACAAATAGTTAAATAAAGACGAGAAGGCCGGCCTCCCCCTCAAAAGTCTATAAGTACACCAGTCAATGTGCACGAACTCGTCCCGCATACAAGGGACAGGCAGTAGTGACCCCACCCATCCCAGTACCAGGACAGGTAACGTACACCGAGATCACCCAGAGTGGGACATTCAACAAGAATGTGCCAAACAGTCTGGGGGACAACGCAGTCTTCACAGTAGGGCGCTGGCGAGCGCTCCATCAAATGGCAGTGCGTACCGCGAGTGTGTCTAATTCGGAGACGACAGAAAGCAATCTGAAGCCTTCGCAGCATTGGGCGGTAGGCACATGGGAACAGTGGCGGCGAAATGGCACGCAACTTTAAGTTCCCTTCGACCGTCTCCCATCTTTTTTGCCAAGCAGCCCGAAGAGCTGCCAGTATTCTTGCCATGTAGTCGGTCTGAGGAAGAGCAAAACGCTGGTCCGGTCGCCGAGTCTGCGACGCCCTTGTCGGCGCGCTCATTCTCCGCAATTCCTACATGTCTAGGAACCCAGCAGAAGATAATCTCGACCTCCGCCCGGCTTGTCAAAACCGTGGCGTCACGTATATCGCGAACCAGCGGATGCGGAGATTCCAATGCCCCGAGAGCACTAAGGGCGCTCTGTGAGTCGCTATAGATCACACTCCGGTCTCCGAACCGGGCAGGTCGCTTAATCTCCCATACCGAGTGGTGTATTGCCCCCAGCTCGGCCGTGAAGACAGACGCAGCGCCTGGCAGAGCCCCGCTGACTTCAAACAGAGGGGATACGGCGTGGAAGCCGACCCCCTCTTCGGACTTGGAGCCATCCGTATACACTGGCACGGTTCCAGCGTGACACGAGCTGTGCTCCAAAAAGTCGAACGTATTACTCCCGGTGCTGTAGAAGCTTTGGGGGCAGAAGCGTGGCGACAAATAGCCAAAAGGTGGTACCCTCCAGGGTGACGTCCTGGGCATAACCAGGGACGCCACGGCCCGATAGCTATACCGAGCTCTCGAAAGAGTTTCCTATGACTGGCGTCTCTCGGCGGCATAAGGGAGAGAGTCCGTGCAATCAGCAGAAGGGCACTTTAATAATAGACACCCCTCCGACTGGGTGCAGACAGCAAACCTCTTTATTAAGGTCTTAACATGTAGTGCCTGAAAATGGTCATAATTTGAGGGTACGGAGGCTGACTGGGAGGATGGTCGCAGTACGAGAAAACGGTTAATAAGGGAAAGGGAGATCGTTGCTGTATTTGAGAATAGGCGGCACACGTTCAGAGCGTTTAGAGGCGCGTGTTTATGTCTGGATAATTGATGTGATTCAGGAAGGTCGAATGAGTGGGGCGGAGTTTTGGAAGGACGAAGAGATGGAGGTTGATAAGGGCGCGGTGGGCATTGATGGAGCTTTGGGCGGAATTAGTTATAATTGACTACGTGGGGGATATAGCAGGTGTTGCAGAGGACTCCAGCCATGTTGATACCCTTGTAGGAGCGCCCGTCCAGTAAGAAACTTCACCCAGGGTAACAGGGTCTGAACCCCCAAATCAAGCATTTGAACTGCGAGGTATTGCAAAGACAAATAGGACGGGTAAAACTACCCGGGTACCCACCCATCCAACAGGGTGCGCCTTGTTTACGGGGACACTACCGGTGAAAGCTCAAGATGACCACAATCCTTAATAATAACCAGTGTATTGAAGACAAAATAAAATTGGTAGGGGTTTCACCACCACCGATTTGTACTGGCGACCTACAGTTTAGGAAGAGGTCCGAACCACTACAGCGTAGGGCAACTGCCGAAAAGTCAGCCCGAATCGTGGCTCCATCCGGCGACTTAAGACACCCAATGTAGCTTAACTTCTCTGTAATTGCAAGCAGTTTTTCCACTCGGCTAAGCCCTACTTGTGCAGTAAGGAAGAGAAGCATATAAGTATAAAAGAGGAAAGAAATAAGGGGGAAGAGAAAGTGCTAATAAAAGTCCCCTTATTCACAGGCAAACCTACTAACTCCCCCGCCCCTCACCTTAAGAAGATGGAAACCTGTGGGTGATGGGAACATATGGGGTGGAGTGTGAAGGGTTGGAAAACGCATAAATGATAAATTATGTGCGTTTGAATGGAAGGAGACAGGAGAAAGAGTGGCAAACATAGCCCCTTCCCCTCCCCACACCTCAAATTTAAAGCGTAATGGCGATGAGGCTGTATCACGTAGGTTTGTAAAGAATGTTGGGAAGCGACCCGTCCTGTAGATCCTTCTCCCTGAATTAGGTGTGTGTTGGGGTTTGGAGGTCACACAAACCTCCAGTCACCACCCATCCCCTTGCGGGTGGATGATGGAAGGATATTATGAGGGGGGGCGTGTGTCTGCCTTATGCTGTGTGGGGACAAATCTGAACTTCACGATCCTATGGCACCCTGAAGCTGTGAAGGGACAATAGAGCGGAATAAAAGGGTGAAGGAGAGAGTTAGATTTTGCGGCATTGATCAGCACAGACTCCAACTTGAGGGAAAATAAACCATGTGAAAAATTGAAGGAATGAATAGGTAAGATATATGGTGTGATAAAGTATGTGAATGGAATTATTACTGAGGTGGATATCTTGAGATATTATGAACATGTGAGATGTATGTAAAACAAGCGAAAAGGATTTTATCGGAGTGGATGTGCTAGAGTGTGAATGGTCGAAAGACCTGCAAAATGTTGGATTGATTATAATCTAGGAGGAAAGGGACTGGTGGAGGGTCAAGTGAATGAGCGGTGGAGCTTGGGGCTCGGGCCTGGTATCAAACCTGAATTCAAAAGCGAGTAAATGGACTAGCGAAAAGCTTAACCCAAATTCTTCACCAATTCCCTTATATATAGGCAATAGAGTATCTGCAACCTTGTCCATAACCATTACCTGACAATTAAAAAAACACAAAAGAATCAAATTCTTACGTGTTCCAGAAGTTCAAGGGACATGGATGCAATTTCTCCCGCGTGCCTTCCCTCATTTTTGTGTGGAAGTCCGGAAACAACCATGTACGCATCGCCGATAGTCTCAACTTTATACACATCAAATCCACGGATCGTAGTGTCAAATTCACGGTAGAGGTCATCCAGAAAACTGACAATCTGTCAAATGAGATTCGAACCATTAAATTCAGGTTATACAAGAATTCAGGGAAGAAAATAAAACAAATGTAAGCCAGGTTTTGTTCTAATTTCTGAAACTCTTCAGATCATGTGAAGTAAAAGTCAAAATTACACAAAATTATACACACACATATATATATATATATATATATATATATATATATATATATATATATATATATATATATATATATAGTATACACAGTGCTGTCCAAAAAGATCAGAATGGCTGTACATATATCTATCACAACATCTTCCATAACTTGTGCTAAAATAAGGAGAGGAAAACCCAAGATTAGATGGAGAGACTGCATACAAGCTGATATGAAGGAGAAGGGACTGGAGATCAGCAGGACAGGAGACAGTAACAGGTGTAAGAGGCTCATCAAAAACAGCGACCCCGTATAAAGACGGGCTAATGAGCTGACGACTAAGAAGAAGTCTCCAAAATTGTTGTCACTACAGGTATAAAATAAGTATTGGTAAAGGTTAAGCAAATTTGGAATAAAAAACAAAGTTATCAGAAACTAAGAAATTTACTAGAATGATAGAGGAAACAAATTTAAATTTCTATTCGAATATAATGATTAAATTATCAGTGGAAAACATTTGTACAAGTTATAAGTAATTAGTCTTTAGTGTGTAGGCCTTTTTTCTCGATGATACTGTGACATCTCCTGCCAGTGGAATGAAGCAACTGTTGACACTCTTGCCCAGTAATCTTGTTCGATTCATCTTAAAGAATTTCCCAGAGTTCTTAAACTGTTTTCGGATTCTCGCTTTAGACCTCTCTCTGAGTTTCTTCCAAACATTTTCAATGGGATTCATGTCAGAACTCTGTGCAGGCTAGTTCATAACAATGATGTGCTTGTCATCTAGAAAGGTCTTCACTGATTTAGTCGTGTGGCCGTGGGCTTTACCCAGCATGATAATTACAGGATGGGCTTTGGAGGCTTGTAGATGGGACAAAGCATGTTGTCACAGCAATTCCTTGTACAATTGTTCATTCCATGCCCCTTAAACGCACAAGTTCGCCAGTGCCTTCTACCAAAATCATGCACCAGACCATGCTCCTTCTTACAACAAATTCTACTCTTTTTTGTTCAATTAAGACATTCTTTTGCCTGCTCTGCGACTATTGAACCTCCTGGCATCGGATCAAAACAAATTGAACTTAGATTCGTCACTGAAGTGACTTGGCTCCATTGGTCATCCCTCCATGTAACGTGCTCTGTAGCGAATGCAAGAAGAGTCTTCTTCTTCTTCCAAATGATCAATGGCTTGACCGCGGGTGTGTGAGTGTCAAGAATGTTTTCCTCAAGTAAACATGGCACAGTCAGCTTAAGGACATTGATGTCCAAAATCTCACTATACAAATAATACCAGTTCTCTCTACAAGAAACCTAAGTGTGCAGATCATTAAGGATAGCCACCTTTAACAGGAAATTGGTTACAAGATGTTAAATTTAGTTTTATTCATCCAAATTTGCTTAATTTTAAAAATTCATATGTAGTTTACCTGTCAGTTTGGGACACCGATTTTGGAAAGCTTAGATTTTCTTTGGCAAAAGTTATGAAAGATGTTGTGATAGAAATACAGGCGTTCTGATATTTTGGATGCTAAATGGTAATATATATATATATATATATATATATATATATATATATATATATATATATATATATATATATATATATATATATATATATACACACACACATATACACATAGTTAGGTAAGGGCAATAGTAAGAATTCCTTAATCTGCTAGAAAAGTCTTTTGGAGTTCAACCCTCTACAGGAGCACCACCCATATGAATGGACAGCCATCCATTTCTCTAAAATGAGAAACTCCAAGAAGACTTTTGTAGGAGTTAGGAGATGGAACTATAACGGAAAATGAGAACTGTGAGTATTCCCGCGGCTCTTTGCCTTCTAATTTTGGATAAATGAATAATAACGTCCATACCAAAGGGGTTAGGTAAGGGCAATAGTAAGAATTCCTTAATCCGCTAATAAAGTCTCCTTGAGACTTTTCTAGTGGATTAATAAATTCTTACTATTGCCCTTACCTAACCACATTGGCATGGACGCTATTGTTCAGTCATATCATTTTTCCCCTTTGGGAAATGCACCTGCTCTTTCTTCCCATAGCACCCACGCCTTTCAGCAGAAACTCGCCTCTCTCTCACTTTGGAAGAATATACACATTTGAAACCCGTCGTCACATTTGGAGTCATAAATACTTTATGAAAAAAGATTCCACCTTCCAGCACAACTTCGAAAGGTGAATTCCTCAGTATCCTTTATCACAGTGTCTGTTATAACAATAAGTCACCTCACATTTCATCATGATATGAAAGACATACAGAAACATCCCTATCACAAATACACTAACATAAAAGATTGTACAGACTCCGCTCACTTTCTATGCACATAAAAATGTTATCTCTATCTTCTCATCATCACAAGTATTCTCTTTCTATTCGCGCGATCCCAAGTCACTTCTATACGCTCTATCCTTCAAGAAAGGACTTAAAACTTACCCAAATCCACTCAATTCACTTTATTAATTATTGCTCGTGGACACACAATCAGAAGTATTAACTTCCACGTCAATAGAGATCACGCACTTATCATTCACAATCTCAGTCAGTTTATTAAGTGTTAGAGAAGGTATTATTTTCATAATAAATAGTGTTGCAAATTAATTCTATTTCAACCTGCATTTCAAGAAAGGGAGTTTGAATCTCCTAGCAGAGTTGTAGCGGAGAACTCTTGCCAAACAAGATATAAGTGCAGCATTGGTCTTTATAGAAAATGGGGATTGATTGTTAAGTGGTACAACTCCTCATCCTGCTATATATTTGTCAGGCAATAACTTGCCTGACCAAAGATGAAAAATAATCATTGTGATTGTGAAACAATTATAGCCATCATACCTCATAGGGTGAACTTGAAGATGCTAGTGCAGTAAATCCCACAATGTCACTGAAGTATATTGTGACAGACTCATAACTTTGTGGTTCAACTGCTATATTTTTACATAAATTTGCTGCAACAGAACTGTGGAAAGAGAGAGCAATGAAATATAGTCAACAATTTTTTGTGGATGTAAACTAAATATTTTTTAGAGGATTTTAAACTCCTCTTGACCAGTTTGAAGCCTTTCTAGATGCGGAGCAACAACTTAATGTGGGTTCCAAAACATTGGAGAGTCCAGCATATATATCCATATACAGTAGAACCTTGGTTCACAAATACCTCACATCACAAACAAATGGGTTCACAAATTAGTTTTGGGAATAGGTTTTAGCTTGGTTCATAAACAATGCTTTGGGGTACAAACGCATATTACCCACAATCCATGGAACTTCATGGATTGTGGGTAAACATTGTTTGTGAGAATGCTGTGTTACAAATTTGTCTTTAGAATTTGCATATCATGTCTAGTTTTTGTATAATTTGAATTTTCCTTTTCAAGCTATTTCACACTTTTGCTCAATATTGTACCAATATGAATTTTTTAATATATTTAATATATATAATCAATATATATATATAATAAAATATATTAATAAATAATATATATATATTTAATATATATTAACATTTTTAATATATATAAAGTAGACTAGAAGCTCAAATATCATTGAATTCTAATTAGTGGGGGTTTTTTTCAGATTTTTTCAGATTAAAACATACTTATTTGTGATAACTTTTCTGCTACTGATAACTGGTAACTGGTAAGGAAGATAACATGTTTATCAAAATTTTGCTTTGATAAGAAACTTATGATAAGGATCTCACATTATGTATCATTTGCTTGTTCAAGTTAGTATTTGAAATCTTGTCATGGCTTCAAGTCCTAGAAGCGGATGTGTAAACAACCCCAACATATTTTGTTATGTTTGTGGGCAATTCACACCAGTGGCACAATGGAGAAAAATAGAAACCAGCAGTAACAATGAAGCAAGCCTACAGATACTATTTTGGATGCAAAGTTGGGCCCCTCATATTTGCTGCACACAGTGTAACACAATGTTGACAGCTTTTTAAATGGGAAGAGGAAGGCAATGCCATTTGCTGTTCCCATTATATGATGTGAGACCTCAAATCACTTTGATCATTGTTATTTCTGCCTAACAATTGTGGCTGGATTTTTAAAGAAAAACAAATCTAAAATTGTTTATCCAAATTGCCCATCACTTCTTCTTGGGTTACATACAGTTGGGATACACAAAGTACATGTGCTTTTTATGTCTATGGGATAGCAAAGATGATAAAAATCACTATAAAAAGCGCGAATGGCTAGCAAGAGAAGAACACATTGTTGGCAAACATAATGTTAAGCATGATGCTCTAGTAGATCCCCCCAAAAGTTCATATTTCACCTTTTCACATTAAATTAGGGTTAATGAAAAATCTTGTGAAGGGTATGGATAAAAAAAGTGAAGGCTTTCAATATTTGAAAAACAAATTCAAAGGATCATTAACTGATGCAAAAATAGAAGCTGGATTTTTTTTTTTTTAGAGCCTATCTGGCAACTACTCACTTGGGCATAAGTCGCCGCACTCACGACAGCCTAGCACTAGGCTACTTTAAAATAAAAATAAAAACAATAACAATAATAAGGGAAAATCGTAACAAGTAGGAAGCAAGCTCCTGCGTCGGGGGGGAGGTCCCCCCCGGCGCAGGAACGTGCGACCTACAAAGAAAACAATAACAAAAAAAATAGTTAAATAAAAGGGAGAAGGCTGGCCTTCCCCCCAAAAGTCTACAAGTTCACCAGTCAATGTGCACGCACTCGTCCCGAGTACAAGGGACAGGCGGTAGCGACCCCACCCATCCCGGTACTGGGACAGGTAACATGCGCGAAGATCCCCCAGACTGGAACATTCGACAAGAATGTGCCGAACAGTCTGGGGGACAACGCAGTCGTCACAATAGTGCGCAGGCGAGCGCTCCATCAAATGGCGTAAATAGAAGCTGGAGTTTTCACTGGACCACAAATTCGCAGAGTTGTTTCTGATGATTCCTTCACTCTGTGTCTCAATGAAAAGGAACGCAAAGCATGGACATCCTTGTGGAAGTCAGTGAAAACTTTCTCGGCAATTTTAAATCTCCAAATTACCGAGAAATAGTAAACAATATTCTGGAAACCTATAAAAAGACGGGATGTAGAATGTCAATTTAAATGCATTTTCTGCATTCTCATCTCGATTTTTTTCCTGAAAATCTGGGAGTGGTTAGTGATGAACATGGTGAACGTTTTCATCAACAAATTTTGGTTATGGAGATGAGATACCAAATTTAATCCAAATATGATGGGGGATTATTGCAGGTCTTTACAAGAACAAAATTTGATGTCTCACAAAAGAAAAATAAGAAGGCTACAGCAAAGTTTCTTTAAACTTTAAGTGCATAACAAACTTAATCAACACAATAAAATCTTCATAACTTGGGAAGGGGCGGGGGGGGGGGGGTAACTTCGCCAGTGATGTACACTGTCCGTCCTAAGCCAAAATAAAGAAGAAAGGTCACACCACTTTTAAAATATTTCTGTTTAAAAATTACAAAAAGATTTTTTTTATTTATTAATCGGAACAAATAGCAAGGTTGGGGGGAGGGGGGGGGAGGGGGAGCCGTGGAAAACCGAAACCTGAGCGCTTCGGCATAGCGAGAGACGCGGTTCAATGCCTGTTGTAGTCTACGCTCCAAAGTTGGCATATAGGCCGCGCCAAAAAGAGATCGAAAGGTCGTCCACGTAGAGCGTAGCGAAAACATTTTACGGCAGCACCGAGGTGATGCCGTTGATGCTCAGGACAAAGTGTGTTACACTGAGGACATTTCCCTGCGAGACACCCTCTTCCTGCTCCATTGGGCCGCAGAGGGTTCCCCCACCCATACGCGGAATCGACGATCTCCATGATACCGTATCGCCATGCGGTATCATAGGCCTTCTCCAGATCAAAAAACACCGAGATGTAGTGCTGTCTACGAAGGAAGGCCTCGCAGACGGCATTTTCCAGTCGGAGCAGAGCATCAGACGTGGAGTGGAACTTGCAGAAACCGCACTGTGCAGAAGACAGATGGCCTCCACTGTCCAGAAATAAAGCTAATCTAACATTTAGCAATTTCTTCATCAACTTGCACACGCAAGAGGTTAAGAGAGATTGGATGGAAACCGGCCTGAGTAGAGTGATCTCTCCCCGGTTTGCGAAAGGTGAGCATAGTAACGATTCAATTAAAGGAATATACCCTTCAGGCCTAGCTCGGATGAGACGCGGGAGCCCTCTTCGAAGAGAAGACCCTCAGGGAAATAGCGATACGCTTCCCAGAGGCTGAACTCCGGGCTCTGTTGGCCGGACAATGCATTGTCGCCTTCGAGGACTTATTTATGGAGGTTGGGCTCGCCATGCGAGTCTTTTCCTCCCTCAGCCTCGAAACTTTAGGCGGGCGGGGGGGGACCTTGCTTTCGAGGGTCTCCGAGCCACCGAGCCCACCACTGGGCGTGGGCGAAGGAGCCGCTCCTTTGGTGCTGTTCTCCTTTCGGGGGGCAGCTTTAAGAAGCCCGGAAGATGGCCTGGCGACCAACTTCAGGGGTGTTGCCTCCTATGAGTCTAACGACTCGGTGGAGGCGCGTGGCCGTTTCGCCTTATGGGAAACGCTCACGCTGAAGGAAGGGGGGGGGGGGGCTCTGGTTTTAGCCGGGGCTGTGTGTGGGCCCTATGTGCCGCCAGCTTTACCGGGGGAGGCCTGGGGTGGGTAAAACCCGCAAAGGGTTCCGAATGGGCGCGGAAACGACAGTACTAGTAGGCCTGGAGGGGACCGAGCAGAGGGTGTCTTTTTCATCATTGAGGCATAGGACGTCCGGGGCAGCGCAGGGCGCGCCACGATCAAGTCCTTAGCCTCACGAAATGAGAGACGATCCTGAGACTAAACAGCCAGGATTTCCTTCTCAAGGAGATACGCACCACATTGCTTCGAAGAAGCGGGGTGCGGCTCTCCGCAATTGACACACTTGACAGACACGATTTGGACTTATCGTGTGCGGCCTTGGAGCAACTTACACAGGTTTCGGGTAAACCCGACTTTACACGTCGATCAGTGGATCGAATAGCCAGGAAGCGTTTGAATCCAGTGGGCTCGAAAACGCCGGGTAGTCTCTGAATGAGGGGCCCCTATGTATTCGAGGCTCCGCTCCGCGTACTAGCACTTTTGGTCTTAGTCAGGGGCTCCGCACCCGGGGGGGCAGAGGGGCCGGATGTGCCGATCTTGGCTTGATCGCTTATCGAAGTGGCAGCAGATCCATCCGTCCCCGCAGCCGCCGCGGATGGAGAGCAGCCCCGAGTCTTTTTCTTTTTAGGAGAGGAGGGCGGGAAATGGACCCGCTTCTCCCCGCCCCCACACCGGCAGGAGCTTCCAGGCTGGATGGACCAGCCTCAGCAAGATCCTTCTCCAAGATGGAGCAGGTCCTGGCTGTCGCAGGGGCACCAGCCGGAGGAGGAGATCCCTCCCCTCCTTGTACTGCGTTGGAGACGCGAGCCGTTTGAGGGGGACTTAGCATAGGGGCGGATTCGAGTTCGGTGGTGCTTGGTCCCAAGCCCAGATTCGCCCCCATGGAAGGCCCTACCATCTGAGGCTGAGTTGCTTCAAGGATCATGTTTATCTCGGGGGGGAGGGGGCTCCAGTAGCCCCCCCCCCCTGGACATCATAGGTCCCATTGGCAGCGGTGTCACGAGTCGAGTCTGGGAAGGCGCAGGCCTTGACCCCCGCTGCCAGCAGGTCTTTTGAGGAAAGCGACTGATGGGGCCTGGCTTCCCTCTCTCCGCTAAGGGGGTTGGTCCTACCGAGCTGCTTAAATTTGGAGCGGTCGGCTATGGGCTGCCTGCTGGCTTTCTTGGCAGTTCTCTTGGAAACTAAAGCGTAGACTGCCGCTGGAAAGAGGGAGGTGCCTTAAGGCACCTCCACCTCTAGACAAGGGGGTGAGGGGGAGTCCCCTAAACTCGTAGGCGAAGGAGAGGAGTAAGCCTCCTCTCCGGTTAAAGAGATTTGGAGGGTCCCCTGCGAAATCATAAGGGAAGGAACCTCCATTTCTTCTGTGGAACTGCCCGAGGGCGGCTCCGACGGTGGATTTGGGGAAATTGATGCGAGATTTTTGTTTTTCTCATCATTGGGCATGGTGGCCACTATTTTTGTACGGGATGCAGACGCTAATCACCCCTCGCAGTAGCCCGCTCTGCAAGGGGTGCGTACGGGGCTGGCAGAGCCAGGTGCCGCCATTTAAGTCTACCCATCATGCCTGGTGACCTGGCAGCACTTCAGCATGGCGGCCCCAACTTGGGCACGGCGTAAAATTGATAGAGTGTGAAGTGAGAAGGAAAGGGGATGTGAGGAAGGTATGGGTGGAGATGAAGCAGGTTGTTAAAAACCCACCATCCCAAACCGGAGCTCAGGGGTTAGGAAACATTGTCCCCTTCCCCCTCAGCCCCGATCCGGGATAGTTGGATGAGAAGAAGGTCAGCATCTACCCTGTGAAAATAGAGGCCGACCAGAGAAAGTTGTGGGAGAGGTTGTAGGGGAGAAATACAGGCTGTCTGAAAGTTGAAGAGGCTAAGCTGGGGCCGGACGGGGCACTGAGTCTACTTAGGATTTTTTTTTTTTTTTTTTTTATTAAGGGGCTATCTGGCGACTGCCGACTAAGGCATAAGTTGCCGTAAACAAACAGCCTAATTTAGGCTACTTTAAAAAATTAAACAGAAAACAATAAAAAGGAATAACAATAACAATAACAAAGCAATAAAAAAACAATTACAAAAACAACAATTAAATCGCGTTAAATAAAAGGGAGAAGGCCGGCCTCCCCCAAAAAGTCAATAAGTCCACCAGTCAAAGTACACGCACTCATCCCGAGAACAAGGGACAGGCGGTAGCGACCCCGCCCATCCCGGTACCGGGACAGGTGTCGTGCGCGAAGATCACCCAGACTGGGACATTCGACAAGAATGTGCCGAACAGTCTGGGGGACGACGCAGTCGTTGCAATAGGGCGCAGGCGAGCGCTCCATCAGATAGCGATGCGTCACACGAGTGTGTCCGATTCGGAGACGACAGAAAGCAACCTGAAGCCGCCGCGGCATTGGGGGATAGGTCCATGGGAACAGTCGCGGCGCAATGGCACGCAACTTTAAGTTCCCTTCCACCGTCTCCCATCTTCTTTGCCAAGCAGTCCGAAGAGCTGCCCGTATTCCTGCCATGTAGTCGGTGTGAGGAAGAGCGAAACGCTGGTCCGGTCGCAGAGTCCTCGCGGACTCTTTGGCGCCCTCATCGGCGCGCTCATTCCCCGCAATTCCTACATGTCCAGGAACCCAGCAGAAGATAATCTCGACATCTGCCCGGCTCGCCAAAACCGTGGCGTCACGGATATCGCGAACCAGGGGATGCGGAGATTCCAATGCCCCGAGAGCACTCAGGGCGCTTTGTGAGTCGCTATAGATCACAATCCGGTCTCCGAACCGGGCACGTCGCGTAATCTCCCGTACGGAGTGGTGTATTGCCACCAGCTCGGCCGTGAAGACAGACGCAGCGCCTGGTAGAGCCCCGCTGACTTCAAACAGAGGGGATACGGCGTGGAAGCCGACCCCCTCTTGGGACTTGGAGCCATCCGTATACACTGGCACGGTACCAGCGTGACACGATGTGTGCTCCAAAAAGGTCGAACGCAATACTCCCGGCGCAGTACAAGCTTTGGGAGCAGAGGCGTGGCGACAAATAGCCAAATGTGGTACCCTCCAGGGTGGCGTCCTGGGCAGAACCAGGGGCGCCACCGGCCCGAGAGCTATATCTAGCTCTCGAAGGAGTTTCCTGGCCCTAAACCCAAAGGGCTTAGGGTATGACTGGCGTCTCTCGGCGGCATAGGCACCATCGAGATCAGCTGCGGATGCAGTGAGAGCTGTTGGCGACTGAGGGAGGCGCCGGGCTCGCGCGTACAGGCGAGTGATGCACTGCACGCGGCGCAGAGCGAGTGGCATCTCCCCAGCATCGACCAACAGGCTCTCAATGGGGGAAGTGCGGAAGGCACCGGTCGCAAGGCGAAGGCCGGTGTGGTGGATCGAATCCACCTTCCGCAATAAACGCTCGGCTGCGGATGCATAAAACTCGCATCCGTAGTCGAGCTTCGAGCGAACAAAGGATCGATAAAAAAGTAAGGCGGTAGCCCTATCAGCGCCCCAAGCGCTGAACGTCACGGAACGGAGAATGTCCATGGCGCGGGTACAAGAGACCCTAAGGCTGCGAATATGAGCTTCCCAGGTGAGGCGTCGGTCGAATACAAGACCAAGGAAACGGTGCGACTCAACCACATCCAGGCGCACCCCATTAAGAAACAAATCTGGGTCGGGGTGAAGCCGTGGATGGCGGCAGAAGTGCACCACCTTAGTCTTGGCCAAAGAAAACCGAAACCTGTGCGCTTCGGCATAGTGAGAGACGCGGTTCAATGCCTGTTGGAGTCGACGCTCCAGAGTTGGCATCTGGGCCGCGCCAAAAGAGATCGAAAGGTCGTCCACGTAGAGCGTAGCGAGAACATCTTCCGGCAGCACCGAGGTGATGCCGTTGATGCTCAGGGCAAAGAGTGTGACACTGAGGACACTTCCCTGCGGGACACCCTCTTCCTGCTCCTTTGGGCCGGAGAGGGCTCCCCCCACCCGTACGCGGAATCGACGATCTCGCAAAAATTCAGATATAAAAATTGGGAGGCGTCCCCTCGCCCCCATCGTGTGGAGAGTCTCCATGATACCGTATCGCCATGCGGTATCATAGGCCTTCTCCAGATCAAAAAACACCGTGGCGTAGTGCTGTCTACGAAGGAAAGCCTCGCAGACGGCACTTTCCAGTCGGAGCAGAGCATCCGACGTGGAGTGGAACTTACGGAAGCCGCACTGTGCAGAAGACAGATGGCCTCCGCTGTCCAGGAAATAGGCTAATCTAACATTTACCAATTTCTCCATCAACTTGCACACGCAAGAGGTTAGAGAGATTGGGCGGAAACCGGTCGGAGTAGAGTGATCTCTCCCCGGCTTGCGAAAGGCGAGCACAGTAGCGATTCGCCAGGAGTCTGGGAGAAGACCTTCCACCCAGATCCTGTTGAACAAATCTAACAGAAAGGCCATGCCTCGCTCACCCAGGTGTCGAAGCATGGCGTACGGGACATCGTCCGGACCATGGGCGGTGTCCGCGCACGAAGCGAGAGCGGAACGCAACTCACTCACAGTAAACTTGTCGTTGAAGGGTTCTCCGCCTCTGGAGGTAAAGTCCAGCCGGCGGCCTTCCGCAACATCACGACGTGCATTGAATGCTGGCGGAGCAGCATCACGGCTAGAGAATGCGGAAAAAGCGGTCGCTAAGGATACCGCCACGGACGCGGGGTCCGAGATTGCGGTCCCATTCTCCTGGAGAACGGGAGGGGGGTCCTGCGAGAACTTGCCCCGAATCCTTTTGACTCGCTTCCACACCTCAGCTAAAGGGGTCTTCCCGTTAAGTGAAGACACGTATGCCCGCCAAGAAGAGCGGCGGGCGTGCTTCGAAATATACCGGAACCTAGCCCTAGCCCGACGAAATTCAGCGACAGTGAAATCGTTCGGGCGGCGCTTATAGCGCATGTAGGCATAACGCTTCTGTTTCAGGGCCGTCTCACACTCGGCCGACCACCATGGGAGTGGTCGGCGTGCAAAACGGCCAGACGTCCTAGGAATAGTAGTCAGGCCTACGGCGATGAGGTTGCCGGAGAAGAACTCAACGGCCTCATCTACCGACCTAAACTCCTCGACTGAGATAGAGAATTCAGTCATTTCCTGAAATGCAGGCCACCGCGCCCGCACCAAGCACCACCGAGGTGGTCTCTCAGGCGGCAGTTGCCCTGAAAATGATATTTGAATGGGAAAGTGATCACTACCATGGAGGTCATCGACCACCCCCCAATCAAAATCAGGCTGTGCATCTGAAGAGCACAAAGATAGGTCAAGGCAAGAAAATGAAGCGGTTCTCGGACAGTGATGCGTAAACTCATCCACGTTTAGGACACCCACCTCAAGCTCTTCGATCAGATCGGCAAGGACTTGTCCCCTGGGATTTATGGAGTAATCTCCCCAGAGAGGATGCCTGCCGTTCAGATCTCCAAGCAAGAGATAGGGCCTCGGCAACCGTGCCACGACGCGGCGGAAGTCCCCCGTGTCGAAGTCAGCTGACGGTGGAATGTACGCAGAAATGATAGTATACCTCCTATCCAGGTGCAGCTGCACAGCCACTGCCTGAAAGGAGGTATCTAAAGAGAAAGGAAGAACGGAGACATCATGCCGGGTGTAAACCGCGCATCCCCCAGCCCGGCCATCCCGCGGTGGTGGGGTCGCAAGACCCTTATACCCCGGGAGGGCAGGCAGCGGGCACGCGCCTAGCATGGTCTCCTGCAAAAAAATAGCTAACGGGGAACGGGACGAGACGAGCCTCCGCAGCTCCTCCCAGTTGGCCCGGAGTCCACGGCAATTCCATTGAAGGAATATGCCCTCCAGGCCTAGCTCAGAGGAGACGCGGGGGCCCTCCTCGAATTGAAGACCCTCACGGGAATGGCCGTACGCTTCCCGGGGGCAGAACCCCGGGCGCTGTTGGCCGGACAAAGCGCTGAAGGCGCTGTCGCCTTCGAGGACTTATTGGGGGAGGTTGGGCTCGCCATGCGAGTCTTTTCCTCCCTCCGCCTCGAAACCTTAGGCGGGCGTTGCGGCTTGGGAGGCGGGGGGCCCTCTTTTCGAGGAACCACCGTCTCCGAGCCACTCGCTCCACCTCGGGGCGTGGGCGAAGGGGCCGAAGCTCCTTTGTTGCTGTCCTCCTTTCGGGGAACAGCTTTAGGAACCCCGGAAGATGGCCTAGCGACCATCTTCAGGGGTGTTGCCTCCTGTGAGTCTAACGACTCTGTGGAGGCGCGTGGCCGTTTCGCCTTACGGGAAACGGTCACGCTGGGGGAAGAGGGGGGGGCCATGGTATTAGCCGGGGCTGGGTGTGAACCCTTTTTGCCGCCAGCTCTACCAGGGGAGCGCCCGGGTGTAGTAGAGCCCGCAGAAGGGCTCCGAATGGGCGCGGAAACAACCGTGCTCGTTGGCCTGGATGGGCCAGGAGCAGAGGGTGCTTTTCTAACTATTGAGGCATATGACGTCCCAGGCAGAGCCGGGCGCGCCAGGACCAAGTCCTTAGCCTCGCGGAATGAGAGTCGATCCTGGGCCTGAATGGCCAGGATTTCTTTCTCAAGGAGATATGAACCACATTGCTTCGAAGAAGCAGGGTGCGGCTCTCCGCAATTGACACACTTGGCCACACACGATTTGGACTTATCGTGTGTGACCTTGGAGCAATTTACACAGACTTCGGGTGACCCCGACTTTGCACGTCTACATGATCGATTCGTGTGGCCGAAGCGGTGACAGTAATAGCACCGCCGCGGCAGTGGCACGAATGCCTTCACGCGGTAGCGGTACCAACCGGCACGCACCGACTCAGGGAGCTTGTCACAGTCGAACGTGACGAAGAGTGTAGGGGTGGGTCTCGAGGCCCCTCCCTGTTTTCTCATCACACGTTCGACCTTGACCGCCCCATGGTCGGCCAGCTCTAGGGTGATGTCTTCTATGGAGTAGTCAACGAGTTCCCTCGCATAAACTACTCCTTTTACAAAGTTCATGGTAGAGTGCGGCGTCACACTCACCGGGGTGCCATGAAGTGTCCGAAGAGCACTTATCTTGGCCGCCTCGGCGGGATTCGCCGCATTCGCCAGAAGGCTCCCGTCCGAGAAACGGGTTACCTTCGGCTCTCTACCAATTGCACTAGCTAATCCTCTCCTCTGATGGATCATGTTGCCCTTGGACAACATGGTGCCATCAGTGGAGCGAATAACGAGGAAGCGTTTGAAGCCAGCGGGCTCGAAAACGCCAGGTAACCTCTGAATGAGGGGCCCCGATGTCATCGAGGCTCCGCCCTGTGCACTCTTGGTCTTAGTCAGGGGCTCCGCACACGAGGGGGTAGAGGGGCCGGATGTGCCGATCTTGGCTTGGTCGCCTACCAAAGTGGCAGCAGACCCATCCGTCCCCGCAGCCCCCGCGGATGGAGAGGAGCCCCGAGTCTTTTTCGTCTTTCTTGTCTTTTTCTTCTTTTTAGGAGAGGAGGGCGGGGAATGAACCCGCTTTTCACCCCCGCCGGTAGAAGCCCCCAGGCCAGATGGACCGGCCTCAGCCAGGTCCTTCTCTGAAATGGAGAAGGTCCCGGTGGGCGCAGGGGATTCATCCGGAGGAGATCCCTCCCCTCCTTGTCCTGCCTGAGAATCCACAGCCGTTTGATGAGGACCTTGCATAGGGGCGGATTCGGGTTCGGTGCTTGGCGCCAAGCCCGGATTCCCCCCCATGGAAGGCCCTACCTTCTGAGGCTGGTTTTCCTCAAGGACCATGTCTATCACAGGAGGGGCCTCCAATTGGCCATCCCCTCCCAGGACATCGCAGGTCCCCTTGGCAGCGTCATAAGTCTTTAGTGGGGAGGCACAGGCCTTGACCCCGGCAAGGTTTAATATTTTTGCCAGCAGGTCTTTTGAGGGAAGCGACCGAAGGGGCCTGGCTTCCCTCTCCCCCCTAAGGGGGTTTGCCCTACCGAGCCGCTTTGATGTGGAGCGGCTGGCTAAGGGTGGCCTGCTGGCTTTCTTGGCAGTCCCCTTAGAAAGCATAGGAGGGACTGCCGCTGGAGATAGGGTGCCCGAAAGCACCTCCAGAGAAGGGGGTGAGGGGGAGTCCCCTACACCCGTAGGCGTAGGAGAGGAGTAAGCCTCCTCTCCGGTTAAAGAGCTATGGAGGGTCCCCTGCGCAAGCACAGGGGGGGGGACCTCCATCTTTTCTGTGGAGCTGCACGAGGGCGGCTCCGTTGTTGTTATAGGGGGAATTAAGGGGAGATGTTGTTTTTTTTCATCATTGGGCATGGTGACCCTCTTTGTTTTACGGGACGCAATCGCTCACCACCTCTTGCAGTAGCCCGCACTGCAAGAGGTGCTTACAGGCCCGGCAGAGCCAGGCGCCGCCATTTGGGACCACCCCTCCCGCCTGGTGGCCTGGCAGTCCTTCGGCATGGCGGCTCCACCTTGAACACGGCGTAAAACGGATAGATTTTGAAGACGAGAGGAAAAGGGATGTGAGGAAGGTATGGGTGGGGATGAAGCAGGTTGTTAAAAGCCAACCACCCCAGACCGGAGCTCAGGGGTTAGGGGACATTGTCCCCTCCCCCCTCAGCCCCGATCCGGGACGATTGGCTGAGAAGAAGGTCAGCTTCTACCCTGTGAAATTAGAGGCTGACCAGAGAAAGTTGTGGGAGAGGTTGTATGAAAAGCGACGAGGTAGGATAGGAATACAGGCTATCTGAAGGAAGGAAGAGAGGCTAAGCTGGGGCCGGACGGGGCGCTGGATCCCGTCAGCACGGCGGCCAGGATGGCAAATCGCCGCGCCCCTTACGGGGGAGTCTACTTAGGATGAAAATTACATCAAATGGGTACAAGAACCACGTCTTAAATAGAATAACAAGGGGCAGAACTCTATATACCTTCAGGAACCTTAAAAAAGTAATAAGAGAAAAATGCATATGGCTCTATTTAAAGCAACATTGATTTACAAAATTTCTACATTGTTCTGTGCCTCAAAAAAAACAAAAAACAAGCAGATTCTACAAAGAGTGCAGAACAAGTGCATGGACTTAATTATGGGTAGATGCACAAGGGTAAGAAGAAAAAGAAAACTGCACAGGGCAACAAGGATAGAAGCTCTAAGTAACGTGATAGAAAGGAGAGGTTGATGAAGAGCTTAGACTATTTTGGCTCAATAACAACCAAGCAAGGGGGTTGTATGCTGCATGGTTCCCGTTGATCGGTGTTGATCGGAGTTGCGGCTCTTTCTGTGTACCTCTCTCAAAGTCTTGAACTCATACCACTTTGAGTTGCTTACGAAATTATGTAGTTTAACTTTCCTAATCTGGTATTTGCTGGTGCTGGTTTGATGTGGTCTGGCTCTGCAAGCCAAGGTTGTAAAGTTTGAGCTTGAGAATGCTCACATTTGGGGAGTGGTTGATTTTGATTCTGGCTCCATTGAGTTGTTTTTACTCCATGAATCTACATTCTATTTCGAAGCTAAAATAATTATTTGAATTGTTACAAACTCTCTCCATCGGAAAAGAACAAAAATTAATTTCTCTTCTTTCTTTTTTTTCAAAAATTGGAACTTTTTTAAGTAAATCTGGATTGCAAAATCCAATTAATTAATGGAATAAACATCTAGAAAATAAAGGAAAGTATTTATCAAGTAAAATCAATATTGACGATTAAGAGTTGTTTTTCTGAATTGTAAAATTAAATACAACTTTCCTTAAAAGCTGAGAAAAAATAATATAAGCTTCCAGATACAAAAGTTTAGGACTATTGTTAATACATAAATATTCACTCACTCACCTTGGAAGCATACTGTGGAGAAGTTCTTCTGTCTTTTTCTTTTCTTCCAGAACTTCCTGCGTTCTCTCTCGAACGAGTCCTTCAAGGTTTTTGCTATGTTCCTCCAACACCAATACCATTATATCAACAAGATTTCCCTTTTTTCTGAAACAATTGGTGTTATGAGACAGTTAAGGAGAATATGTGCAAATAGGAAAAACATCCATACATCTCAACACTAAATCTTTAGAAATAATATTCAGGAAAGGAAATTAGACTCATAAAATGGGAAATTTGATCCACATTAGAAAAACTTGTGGTAACCTTCCTCTTTTCAACTTAGGCAGGTGGCTAGAAAACTACCCTGTCCCAAAATGACTGAGAATAAAAAATACACTCATACCTCGATTCTAATAATAATTAATAATAATACTAATAAAAAGGTAAAGTAGTGCTGAGAGGTGGTGAAGAGAAAGCACAAACAACTTTTTGAGACCCCATCACAGAGTTCAATTCAACCCAGTGACAGGACTTCCCTAATTCACACTAAGCCTGGGAGGACGTGCAGCTCCTTCAGGTACAAAGTGTAACAGGCTACCCAGGGTACCCCCTTGTGGGGGCCAAATAAGGAAGGAATGCGTGAGAGAAATTTATGGGCCAAAAATTATATTAGTAAAGTTATTGATGGAGATATTTGGGAATGGAACACCGTATTTACATTAGAGTTAACTGTAATAGCAGAAAAAAACCGGAGTGGCTGAAAAAAAGATGAGTAAACACTGAGAAAATGTGAGTGAAATATAGGAATGTCACTTGTGTATGTGGGAATAATCTACAAAGTTGCCTTAATGTTTTGGGGTATTGGCTCATGGGATGAGATGATTAATTAAGCCAGGTCACCATGATCTAGAAAGCCTTCGAGGAAGTAAAAAGTGGAAAAGGGTGTGGCTAATATTAGAGGTGAAAGATTTAAGATCGGTGAGAGGGCATATATGTTACTGAGGTGGACCTACACCTTTATTGGTCTTGATGATGACAGGGTTTTCGTTTCTTTAGACCAAGTTATTAACTACAAATGACAGTCGATTTGTGCTACTTAAAACCTGTGTATACTCACTTTATGTTCTTCAACCTGGCCGTAAGCTCCTTGAAATCTGGTCGCGATTTGGGATCTTCAGCCCACGCGGCTTTCATCGCAGAAAGGACCTCCGGCTTATTTCCATAAGGCATCAAAGCAAGATCAAGGCTCGTCGGCCGACGCAGGGTTCCTGCCACACTCTTGCCTCTTTTTACATCCTCGATAATGGCTGAAAACAAAAGTATTTGTTACCATAATCATAATAGGAGGACATGTTGCATAAATACACAAGAGGTTCAATTATTTCATAACACTTTGGAGCTCCAATTGATTTCCACAATGGGGAGATACAATGTTCATGGTACAAAAAGTTGCATTACTGAATGGGAGGGGGGGGAGGATAATAAAAAAAAGTCACTAACTCGGGGGTCATATGTGGATGTGTCCCAAAATATGGTCATTGTAAATTTAGATTTTTCTGTGCCAAGTGATGCAACTTCCAGTGTCTAAAGCTGAGTGGTCTTAGAACCAAAGCAGAGCACAAAAGCAACATATCAGTTGCTATGGCTGCTTTTTTTCCCCCACCCATTCGGAAATGTTCTGATTTGCTTCACTCATAAAATTAATAGTCATCCATAAAAGTGTGAGTTTGGAAAAAAAGATCCATGATTATGTTGCAAGAGCAATAAAAGATATTTAAATGAGCATGAGTTTTTTTTATGAATTATGTTTGAAGTGGCAATTTTGTTATAAGTTGAGGTTTAACAGATAGTGGGATAGAAGGGCTTTGCCATTTGTACAACCTTGGCAAGTTAAGTTCTTGGTCTCTGATGCAATTACATGTGTACTAGCAAATAAGTGTTTTGAGGTGTAGGGCTTGGAGAGTACATAAATTTGCCATTTTGATAGTAAAGATATTGCTCACCTGTTTGTGAGATGAAAAGGTACTAGAATGATAGTTAAATGAGTAAGCTCAACTTTCAACAGAGCCTTTCCATTTTTTACACTAATGCTCCTTGCTGTACTAGATATTTCTGGTATATAAATGTAAACTGCGAGAAGAGGACTTAAAGTAAAGGGAGCGAAAATTATTGAAAAAGTTTCATAAATCTATTTTAGACTCACACTCAATGTAACCTTCTCCATCGCAATCGGAAATGGAAAAAGGTCCTTTTCGGCCAATGATTTCGTGCAAAATAATTCCGAAGGAATATACATCTCCCTCTTTCGTCCCTGGTACGAATTCGCCACGACGGAGTAATTCAGGAGCCCTCCACAAACAACCTGCAAATAATTTTTTTTACATCTGGGGAATAGGTTACAAACAAATACACTAATAACACAAATACATTTTCCAATCAAGTCAAAATAAATATACATATTTTTTTCTCTGTGCCCCTTATGCACATCCATTCACTTAGGCTTTTGTGTAGTAACTCGTTACCACCGATTTTAAAATTTCATAATATGAGATTTGTTCATGAAAATAAATTGGTTTCTCTTTTCCAATGCAGTTCCCTAACCACATCAAAGGCTTTGCTCGACTTCAAGATTAGAAAAACATCATTTGGGTAGTAAAATTTAAAGGCATTTTTATTGCTAAGAGCAATAAAGTTCCTAAATTGGGAGTACATGGAAGGTTTATTAATCAAATTTGCTAATATTTATATATATATATATATATATATATATATATATATATATATATATATATATATATATATATATATATATATACACATATATATATATCAAATATAAGTTGTGAGGGTGGTAATAACCACCACAGGGCTTTCGCCATATTTATTCAATTTCTGCCTTTTAAAAACCTTTTGAAGACAAAGATGCAGAAACCTTGTATTGCAGACCATATATTACAACACAGTACAAGAGAAATTTGATTTGACATAAATGAGCAATGAGACAAGAAATGTGTTTATCTTATCTACACCGGCTCTAGGGACACGAAGTCCCCAGGGCTGCTGTATGGATGGAGACCCATCATAGGCAGCAACATACCTTGGGGAGTAGATGCTCTTATGGACCTCTAAGCGAGGGAGCTGCTAAATATGGAAAATATACCGTAGACAGACCTGGAGGAGATGTTGATGGAGTGGAAAAATGCCAGACTCAGCATAAATGCTCAATATAGGGGAAAAGAGTGAAATGCATCATTGCATAGACAGAGGGCCAGGTTGCAGATAGGATCCAGCATATGGAGAGATAAGGGAGAGGCCAAGGAATACACTTCACTATCATAGTCCAAATTAGACTGGAGGGGAGGCGTATAGTCTCCACAACGTGAGCCTATTACTCCCCAAGATGTATAGGAGAGAATCTTTAGTAAGTCCATTTTCGGAAGACATCTTAATTGCAGATCATGTAGATGAGGACACCAAGTAAGTTTGGGATCTAGGATCATCCCCAGGAACTGTATCTCTGACACGAATTGCAAGGGGTTTCCCTGTATGAACAAGGTGGGTTTAACTTGATGCCCCCGCTTCCGATGAAAGTGCGTTGCGTCTATGTCTTTGAGGCAGAGAAGTGGAACCCTTTATGAATGGCCCATCAGTGGATGGTATTAACCCCCGACTGGAGGCGGCGGGCTGTGGATGTCGGGCGTGAGGCGGAGCAATAAAGAGCAAGGTTGTCTACAAATAAGGTTGCAGACACCCCTTTGGGCAGAGAATATACCAGGTTATTTATTGCAAAAGCAAATAAAGTAACAATACACTTTCCTGGGGAAGACACCCTCCTGGTAAAGGTCACTTCAATCCTGACTCATACAACTGATAAAGGGCTCTATGGCGCTATGTAGTGCCATAGGCCTTCTCGATATCAAAGAAGACAGCCATCGCACGGTAGCCACGAGCAAAGGCCTCACAAGAGTACCCTCCATATGGACAAGATGATCTGTCATACTCTGCTTCTTATGGAAGCCACACTGCTATGGTATACCATGGTATTCTAATAACTACTGCAAGAGAGCATTCAACACTTTCTCCAACAACTTACTAAGACAGTTGGTGAGTGCTAATGGCCTATAATGGGAAGGAGACAAGCCCTCTCTACCTGGTTTTAGAAGTGGTAGGACAAACACGGTTCTCCACACAGTAGGATAGAATCCACGGATCCAAATCCAGTTATAAATATCTAGTAGGAGTGATTCCATTGGGGGATGGAGATGCCTGAGAAAGTCCTATTGGATATTGTCTAGGGTCGGGGACGTGGGGGCGCATCGAGACAATGCAGAACGCATTTCGGCGGTATTGAATAGAAAGTTGTAGGGCTCCTGTCCACCGGTCGAGAAACCCAGGCTTCACCCTTCAACCCGGGATTGATATGTCTAAATTCACCGGGTAGCGCTCAACGCTGCTAACATAGACAAAAAAGAAGGCCAATATATCGGCGACGTTGGCGGGATCGCAGATGATAGAACCCATATCTCAATGCTAGGGGTTGAATGACCAGCATACCGACCCATGATTTTGTTCATTTTCTTCCACACCTAAGCTTAAGAGGTAGTGGAAAATAAGGACACACATGGCCTCCAGGAGTCAATGTGGGCCTGACGCCATGGAGGTGATGTTCTGCCCTGGCGGGATAGAGTCGTAGAGAGTTAAAAACAGTGAAATAAAGAAAGATGAGGAAAGGAAATTTGCCAAGTTTGGTTTCATGCAAGCATATAACAGAAGGTGCTATTTCAGATACTAAGGAGGAGAATTCCTCCCATTTGGGAAGAATCTCCTGACAATTCCATTGAAGAATTACTGCGAGATCACAGTCAATTTGGAAAAAAATTATTTAAGATTAACAAACAAAAAAACATGCAAAAACAAAGTAAAGATACAAACAACAACACAAAAGCAAAGAGACGAGCAAAAACGAAAACCTAAAATAAGCTAAAAAGCAAGAAAAAATATATGCTCGGGTGACGGGCATCACCCCCAGGGCAGGACCATGCATTTTTTTTCTTTTTAGGAGCCCATCTGGCGATTGCCTACTAGGGCAAAAGTCACAGCGCTCACACCACAGCCCACTGCTAGACAGATTAAGAAACAAATAACAATATATAAATAAAAAAAGATAAAAAAGAAACAAAGGCTAAGAAACAGGCTACAAAAGGAACACCATAAAATTTTTTAAAAAAAACAAAAACGAAAATGAGGCAACAAGTAGGAAGCGCGATCCGGCGTCGGCGGTAGGCCCACCTCCCCCAGGCGCAGTAACATGCGACCTAAAACAAAAAGTCAGAAAAAAGTCATATAATCCAAGTGTGTGTGCATGAACCTCTTTTTTTTAGGAGCCCATTTGGCAACTGCCTACTTGGGCATAAGTCGTTGTAGTTACGACAGCTTAGTACTAGGCTACATTAAAGTAAAAATATGCCAAAAAACACAAGACAAACAACAACATTAAAAAAAAGAAAAAGGGCAACAAGCAGGAAGCATGCTCCAACATCGCGTCGGGGGAGAGTCCCGCCTCCCACCGGCCCAGTTTTTTTTCTTTAAATTAAAAAAGTGCAATAAACATTATGGGATATTAATGAAGGTGAGGTATTTAAGGCAAAATGGGTTATAAGCAAAGCATAACCAAAATCAATTCACCAGTGCAAAAACACAAGAACAGGTATCCAAGCGACAGTCACAGAAGTATAGCGAGCATCTATCATAAAATACAATGCATCCAAAGCATACATATATTCACTCAGATTAGTGAGTAGGTTAACTTAAATATTACTATTTTCCTAATAGACATTAAAAAGTATATAAATAGTGAATTTGAAAAATCACTCAATGATTTATTTTTTAAATTCAAGGACCATCTACCTTTTTCAGCAAATTCAAGGAGTTTTCAAGGATTTCAAGGGCAGTAGACACCCTGGACAAGCGGTAGCGATCACGCTCCTCCCAATACCAGGAAAGATAATGTGCGTGAAGATTCCCCAGACTGGGAAATTCACAAGAATGTGATGAAGTCTGGGCGACAATGCAGTTCTCACAATAAGGTGCAGGCGAGCGCTCCATCAAATGGCGGTGCGTCCCGCGAGTGTGTCCAATTTAGAGATGACAAAAAGCAACCTAAAGCCCTCGAGGCATTGGGGGGTAGGTCAATGGGAGATTCGTGGCACGCAATTTTATGTTCCCCTCGACCGTCTACCATCTTCTTTACCAAGCAGCCCGTATTTCTGCCATATAATCGGTGTGAAGAACAGCAAAACGCTGATCTGGTCGCACAGTCCTCGGAGACTCTTTGGCGCGCTCATTCCCCGCAATTCCTACATGTCCAGGAACCCAGCAGAAGATAATCTAGACATCTGCCCGGATCGCCCAAACCATGGCGTTTGCGGATATGCGGAGATTCCAATGCCTCGAGAGCCCTCAAGGGACTTTGTTAGTCGCTATAAATCACAATCCGGTCTCTGAAGCGGACAGGTCGCGTTATCTCCCGTACCGAGCGATGCATTGCAACCAGCTCGGCCGTGAAAACAGACGCAGCGCCTGGCAGAGCCCCGCTGACTTCAAACAGCGAATATACGGGGTGGAAACCGACCACCTCTTGGGACTTAGAGCCATCCATATACACTGGCACGGTTCCAGCGTGACACGATGTATGCTCCAAAAAGGCCGAAAGCAATACTCCCCGGGCTTTACAAGCTTTGGGAGCAGAGGCGTGGCGACAAATAGTCAGAGGTCGTACTATCCAGGGTCGCGTCCTGGGCAGAACCAGGGGCGCCACCGGGCCGAGAGCTAGACCCAGCTCTCGAAGGAGTTTCATAGCCATAAACCCAAATGGCTTAGAGTATGACTAGCGTCTCTCAGCGGCATAGGCACCGTCAAGATCAGCTGCGAATGCAGTGAGAGCTATTGGCGACTGAGGGAGGCGGCGGGCTCGCGCGTAGAGGGGGATTTTGCACTGTGCACGGCGCACAGCGAGTGGCATCTCCCCAGCATTGACCAATAGGCTCTCAATGGGGGAAGTGCGGAAGGCACCGGTCGACAGGCAAAGGTCGGTGTGGTGGATCGAGTCCACCTTCCACAATAGATGCTCGGCTGCAGATGCATAAAACTCGCAACCGTAGTCGAGCTTCGAACAAATAAAGGATCGATAAAAAAGTAAGGCAGTAGCCCTATCAGCGCCCCAGGCGCGCTGAACGTCGCGAAGCAACGAATGTCCATGGCACGGGTACAAAAGACCCTAAGGCTGCAAATATGAGCATCTCAGGTAAGGCGTCGGTCAAATACAAGACCAAGGAAACGGTGCGAGTCTACACCCTGGGTCAGGGTGGAGCCGCGGATGCTGGCAGAAGTGAACCAAAATGTCTTGGCAAAGTAAAACCGAAGCCTGTGCGCTTCGGCATAGTGAGACACGATTCAATGCCTGTTGGAGTCGATGCTCCAGAGTTGGCATCTGGGATGCGCCTAAAGAAATCAAAAGGTCGTCTACGTATAGCATAGCGAGAGCCCATTCAGGTACCACTGAGGTGATCCCATTAATGCTCAGGGCAGTGTGATACTGAGGATACTTCGGCCTGCGGGACACCATCATCCTGCTCCTTTGGGGTGGAGAGGGCTCCCACCACCCTTACACAGATTTTTTGAATTTTTTTTTTAGAGCTCATCTGGCGACTGCCTACTTGGGCATTAGTTGCCGTATTAAAAACTGCCTAGTACTAGGCTACTTTAAAATCTAATGCAATAACACACAAAAACAAAACAAAAACAACCCAAACAACACCAGAAATTAAAAAAGGGAAAAGGAAACAAGTAGTTTTTTTGTTTTTTTTAAGGGGCTATCTGGCGACTGCCCTCTTAGGCATAAGTCGCCAGAAACAAACAGCCTAGTTCTAGGCTACTTTAAAAAATTTGAAAAGAAAACGACAATAAAAAGAACAATTAGGAAACAATAACAAAACAATAACAGAAACAACTAAACCTAAATAAATAAAAGGGAGAAGGCCAGCCTCCCCCCAAAAGTCAACAAGTCCACCAGTCATTGTGCACGCACTCGTCCCGAGTACAAAGGACAGGCTGTAGCGACCCCGCCCATCCTGGTACCGGGACAGGTAACGTGCGCGAAGATCACCCAGACTGGGACATTCGACAAGAATGTGCCGAACAGTCTGGGGGACGACGCAGTCATCGCAATAGGGCGCAGGCGAGCGATCCATCAAATAGTGATGAGTCGAACGAGTGTGTCCGATTCGGAGAAGACAGAAAGCGACCTGAAGCCGTCGCGGCATTGGGAGATAGGTCCATGGGAAAAGTCGCGGAGCAATGGCACGCAACTTTAAGTTCCCTTCGACCGTCTCCCATCTTCTTTGCCAAGCAGTCCGAAGAGCTGCCCGTATTCCTGCCATGTAGTCGGTGTGAGGAAGAGCGAAACACTGGTCCGGTCGCCCAGTCCTCGCGGACTCTTTGGTGCCCTCATCGACGAGCTAATTCCCTGCAATTCCTACATGACCAGGAACCCAACAGAAGATAATCTCGACATTCGCCCGGCTCGCCAAAACCGTGACGTCACGGATATCGCGAACCAGTGGATGCGGAGATTCCAACACCCCGAGAGAACTCAGGGCGCTTTGTGAGTCGCTATAGATCACAATCCGGTCTCAGAACCGGGCACGTCGCGTAATGTCCCGTACCGAGTGGTGTATTGCCACCAGCTAGGCCGTGAAGACAGACGCAGCGCCTGGTAGAGCCCCGCTGACTTCAAACAGAGGGGATATGGCGTGGAAGCCGACCCCCACTTGGGACTTGGAGCCATCTGTATACACTGGCACGGTTCCAGCGTGAGACGAGGTGTGCTCCAAAAAGGTCGAACGCAATACTCCCGGCGCCGTACAAGCTTTGGGAGCAAAGGCGTGGCGACAAATAGCCAAATGTGGTACCCTCCAGGGTGGCGTCCTGGGCAGAACCAGAGGCGCCACCGGCCCGGTCGCAAGGCGAAGGCCGGTGTGGTGGATCGAATCCACCTTCCGCAATAAACGCTAGGTTGCGGATGCATAAAACTCACATCCGTAGTCGAGCTTCGAACGAACAAAGGATCGATAAAAAAGTAGAGCAGTAGCCCTATCAGCGCCGCGAGCGCTGAACGTCACGGAGCGAAGAATATCCATGGCGCGGGTACAAGAGACCCTAAGGCTACGAATATGAGCCTCCAAGGTGAGGTGTCGGTCGAATACAAGACTAAGGAAATGGTGCGACTCAACCACATCCAGGCGCACCCCATTAAGAAACAAATCTGGGTCAGGGTGGAGCCGTGGATAGCGGCAGAAGTGCACCACCTTAGTCTTGGCCAAAGAAAACCGAAACCTGTGCGCTTCGGCATAGCAAGAGACGCGGTTCAATGCCTGTTGGAGTCGACGCTCCAGAGTTGGCATCTGGGTCGCGCCAAAAGAGATCGAAAGGTCGTCCATGTAGAGTGTAGCGAGAACATCTTCCGGCAGCACCGAGGTGATGCCGTTGATGCTCAGGGCAAAGAGTGACACTGAGGACACTTTCCTGCGGGACACGTTCTTCCTGCTCCTTTGGGCCGGAGAGGGCTCCCCCCACCCGTACGCGGAATCGACGATCTCGCAAAAATTCAGATATAAAGACTGGGAAGCGTCCCCTCGCCCCCATCGTGTGGACAGTCTCCATGATACCGTATCGCCATGCGGTATCATAGGCCTTCTCCAGATCGAAAAACACCGTGGCGTAGTGCTGTCTACGAAGGAAAGCCTCACAGACGGCATTTTCCAGCCGGAGCAGAGCATCCGACGTGGAGTGGAACTTGCGGAAGCCACACTGTGCAGAAGACAGATGGCCTCCGCTGTCCAGGAAAAATGTAGTCTAACATTTACCAATTTCTCCATCAACTTGCACACGCAAGAGGTTAGAGAGATTGGGCGGAAACCGGTCGGAGTAGTGTGATCTCTCCCCGGCTTGAGAAAGGCGAGCACAGTAGCGATTCGGCAGAAATCTGGGAGAAGGCCTTCCACCCAGATCCTGTTGAACAAATCTAACAGAAAAGCCACGCCTCGCTCACCCAGGTGTCGAAACATGGCGTAAGTGACATCGTCCGGACCATGGGCGGTGTCCGCGCACGAAGCGAGAGCGGAGCGCAACTCACTCACAGTAAACCTGTCGTTGAAGGGTTCTCCGCCTCTGGAGGTAAAGTCCAGCCGGCGGCCTTCCACGATATGACGACGTGCACTGAATGCTGGCGGAGCAGCATCCCGACTAGAGAATGCGGAAAAAGCGGTCGCGAAGGATTCCGCTACGGACGCAGGGTCCGAGATTGTGGTCCCATTCTCCTGGAGAACGGGAGGGGGGTCCTGCGAGAACTTGCCCCGAATCCTTTTGACTCGCTTCCATACCTCTGCTAAAGGGGTCTTCCCGTTAAGTGAAGACACGTATGCCCGCCAAGAAGAGCGGCAGGCGTGCTTCGAAATATACCGGAACCTAGCCCTAGCCCGACGAAATTCAGCGACAGTTAAATCGTTCGGGCGGCGCTTATAGCGCATGTAGGTATAACGCTTCTGCTTGAGGGCAGTCTCACACTCGGCCGAACACCATGAGAGTGGTCGGCGTGCAAAACGGCCAGACGTTCTAGGAATAGTAATCACGCCCGCGGCGATGAGGTTGCCGGAGAAGAACTCAACGGCCTCATCTACCGACCTAAACTCCTCGACTGAGATAGAGAATTCAGTCATTTCCTGAAATGCAGGCCACCGCGCCCGCGCCAAGCACCACCGAGGTGGGCTCTCAGGCCGCAGTTGCCCTGTAAATGATATTTGAATGGGAAAGTGATCACTACCATGGAGGTCATCGACCACCCCCAATCAAAATCAGGCTGTGCATCCGAAGAGCACAAAGATAGGTCAAGGTATGAAAATGAAGCGGTTCTCGGACAGTGATGCGTAAATTCATCCACGTTTAGGACACCTATCTAAGCTTTTCGATCAGATCCGCCAGGTTCTTGCCCCTGGGATTTATTGAGTAATCTCCCCAGAGGATGCCTGCCGTTCAGATCTCCAAGCAAGAGAAGGGGCCTCGGCAACCGTGCCACGACGCGGCGGAAGTCCCCCGCTTCGAAGTCAGCTGACGGTGGAATGTACGCAGAAATAATAGTATACCTCCTATCCAGGTGCAGCTGCACACACACTGCCTGAAAGGAGGTATCTAAAGTGAACGGAAGAACGGAGACATCATGCCGGGTGTAAATCGCG
The DNA here is from genome assembly GCA_963969495.1 of Ceratothoa steindachneri. Classification (NCBI taxonomy): domain Eukaryota; kingdom Metazoa; phylum Arthropoda; class Malacostraca; order Isopoda; family Cymothoidae; genus Ceratothoa; species Ceratothoa steindachneri. The sequence goes on from OZ018319.1 coordinate 29,236,101, forward strand.
CATCCCCCAGCCCGGCCATCCCGTGGTGGTGGGGTCGCAAGACCCTAATACCGCGGGAGGGCGGGCAGGGGGCACGCGCCTAGCATGGTCTCCTGCAGAAAAATAGCTAACGGGGAACGGGACGAGACGAGCCTCTGCAGCTCCTCCCAGTTGGCCCGTAGTCCACGGCAATTTCATTGAAGGAATATACCCTCCAGGCCTAGCTCGGAGGAGACGCGGGGGCACTCCTCGAACACAAGACCTTCACGGGAATGTCCGTACGCTTCCCGGAGGTAGAACCCCGGGCGCTGTTGGCCCGAGAAAGGGCTGAAGGCGTTGTCGCCTTCGAGGACGTATTGGGGGAGGTTGGGCTCGCCATGCGAGTCTTTCCCTCCCTCCACCTCGAAACCTTAGGCGGGCGTTGCGTCTTCGGAGGCGGGGGGGCCCTCTTTTCGAGGAACCACCGTCTCCGAGCCACTCGCTCCACAACTAGGCGTCGGCGAAGGAGCCGAAGCTCCTTTGTTGCTGTCCTCCTTTCGGGGGACAGCTTTAGGAACACCTGAAGATGGCCTGGCGACCAACTTCAGGGGTGTTGCCTCCTGTGAGTCTAACGACTCGTTGGAGGCGCGTGGCCGTTTCGCCCTAAGGAAAACGGTCACGCTGGGGGAAGAGGAGGGAGTCGTGGTTTTAGCTGGGGCTGGGTATGAACCCTTTTTGCCGCCAGCTTTACCAGGGGAGAGTCCGGGTTGAGTAGAGCCCGCAGAAGGGCTCTAAATGGGCGCGGAAACAACAGTGCTCGCTGGTCTGGATGGGCCAGGAGCACAGGGTGCCTTTCTAACTATTGAGGCATAAGACGTTCCAGGCAGAGCCGGGCGCGCCAGGACCAAGTCCTTAGCCTCGCGGAATAAGAGTCGATCCTGGGCCATAGCGGCCAGGATTTCTTTCTTAAGGAGATATGCACCACATTGCTTCGAAGAAGCGGGGTGCGGCTCTCCGCAATTGACACACTTGGCCATACACGATTTAGACTTATCGTGTGCAGCCTTGGAGCAATTTACACAGACTTCGGGTGGCCCCGACTTTGCACGTCTACAAGAACGCTTCGAGCACCGCCGCGGCAGTGGCACGAATGCCTTCACGCGGTAGCGGTACCAACCGGCACCCACCGACTCAGGGAGCTTGTCACAGTCGAACGTGACGAAGAGTGTATGGGTGGGTCTAGAGGCCCCTCCCTGTTTTCTCATCACACGTTCGACCTTGACTGCCCCATGGTCGGCCAGCTCTAAGGTGATGTCCTCTATGGAGTAGTCAACGAGTACCCTCGCATAAACTACTGCTTTCACAAAGTTCATGGTAGAGTTCGGCGTCACACTCACCGTGGTGCCATGAAGTGTCCGAAGAGCACTTATCTTGGCCGCCTCGGCGCGATTCCCGCATTCGCCAGAAGGCTCCCGTCCGAGAAACGGGTCACCTTCGGCTCTCTACCAATTGCACTAGCTAATCCTCTCCTCTGATGGATCATGTTGCCCTTGGCCAACATGCTGCCATCAGTGGAGCGAATAACGAGGAAGCGTTTGAAGCCAGTGGGCTCGAAAATGCCAGGTAACCTCTGAAAAAGGGGCCCCGATGTTATCAAGGCTCCTCCCTGTGCATTTTTGGTCTTAGTCATAGTCACGGGCTCCGCACACGGGGGTGTAGAGGGGCCGGATGTGCCGATCTTGGCTTGATCGCTTGCCAAAGTGGCAGCAGACCCATCCGTCCCCGCAGCCCCGAGTCTTAGTCTTTTTTTTGTTGTTTTTTTTTTGGAGAGGAGGGCGGGGAATGAACCCGCTTCTCACCTCCGCCGGTAGGAGCCCCCAGGCCAGATGGACCGGCCTCAGCCAGGTCTTTCTCTGAAATCGAGAAGGTTATGGTGGTCGCAGGGGCACCGGTCAGAGGAGATCCCTTCCCTCCTTATAGTGACTCGGAGACCCCAGCCGTTTGAGGAGGACCTTGCCTAGTGGCGGATTCGGGTTCGGTGCTTGGAACCGAGCCCGGATTCCCCACCTTAGAAGGCCCTACCGTCTGAGGCTGGGTTGCCTCAAGGACCATGTCTATCACAGGAGGGGCCTCCAGTTGGCCATCCCTTCCCAGGATATCGCAGGTCCCGTTGGTAGCGTCACCAGTCATGTGTGGGAAGGCACAAGCCTTGACCCCGGCAAGGTTCAATATTCTTGACAGCAGGTCTTTTGAGGGAAGCGACCGAAGGGGCCTGGCTTCCCTTTTCCCCCTAAGGGGGTTTGCCCTACCGAGCCGCTTCAATGGGGAGCGGTCGGCAATGGGCTGCCTGGTAGCTTTCTTGGCAGTCCTCTTGGAAAGAAAAGAGGAGACTGCCGCTGGAAAAAGAGAGGTGCCCGAAAGCACCTCCAGAGAAGGGGGTGAGGGGGAGTCCCCTACACGCGTAGGCGTACGAGAGGAGTAAGCCTCCTCTCTGGTTAAAGAAATATGGAGGGTCCCCTGCTCAAGCACAGGGGTGGGGACCTCCATTTTTTCTGTGGAGCTGCCCGAGGGCGGCTCCGTCGATGGAACAGGGGAAGTTTGTTAGGTTTTTTTTAAATGTTTTCATCTATGGGCATGGTGACCCTATTTTTTTCACGGGATGCAATAGCACATCACCCCTCGCAGTAGCCTGCTCTTCAAGGGGTGCTTACGGGCCTGGCAGAGCCAGGTGTCGCCATTTAAGGGCACCCCTCCCGCCTGGTGACCTGGCAGCCATTCAGCATGGCGGCTCCACCTTGGGCACGGCGTAAAACCAAGGATAGATGGTGAAGTGAGAAGGAAAAGGGATGTGAGGAAGGTAAGGGTGGGGATGAAGCAGGTTGTTAAACAACACCCATCCCGAACCGGAGCTCAGGGGTTAGGGAATGTTGTCCCCTTCCCTCTCAGGCCCGATCCGGGACGGTTGGCTGAGAAGAAGGTCAGCATCTACCCTGTAAAATTAGAGGCTGACCAGAGAAAGTTGTGGGAGAGGTTTTACGAAAAGCGAGGAAACACAAGTGTTTTGAAGGAAGGAGAAGAGGCTAAGATGGGGTAGGACGGGGTGCTGAGTCCCGTCAGCACGGCGGCCAGGATGGCAAATCGCCGCGCCACTTACGGAGCCCTTACACAGAATTCAGATATAAAGATTGGGAGGCATCCCCTCGCCCCCATCGTGTGGAGTCGCCATGCGGTATCATAGGCCAGTTCCAGGTTGTAAAATAACGTGGTGTAGTGTTGTCTACGGGGAAAGGCCTCGCAGACGGCATTATGCAGTCGGAGAAGAGCATCCGACGTATACTAGAGCTTGCAGAAGCCGCACTGTGCATAAGACATGGCTTCCGCTGTGCAGAAAGAAGGCTAATCTAACATTTACCAATTTCTCTATCAACCTGCGTACGCAGGAGGTTAGAAAGATTGGGCGGAAACCGGCTGGGGTAGAGCAATCTCTCCCCGGTTTGTGAAAAGCGAGCACAGTAGTGATTCGCCAGGAATCTTTGGAGGATACCCTTTACCCAGGTGTCGAAGCATGGCGAACAGGACATCGTCTGGACCATGGGTGGTGTCCGCTCACGAAGCGAGAGCGGAACGCAACTCAGTCAAAGTATACTTGTCATTGAAGGGTTCTCCGCCACTGGAAGAAAAAGTCCAGTCTGCGGCCTTCCGCGACATCACGACGGGCATTGAACGATGGCGGAGCAGCATCGCGACTAGAGAATGCGGAGAAAGCGGATTCGAAGGATTCCGCCACGGACGCCGGGTCTGAGATTGCGGTCCCATTCTCCTGGAAAACGGGAGGGAGGGGGGAGGGGGTGCGAGAACTTGTCCCGAATCCTTCCTTTTGACTCACTTCCACACCTCTGCTAGAGGGGTCTTCCCATTAAGTGAAGACACTTATGCCCGCCAAGAAGAGAGGCGGGCGTGCTTCCAAATATACTGGAACCTAGCCGTAGCTCGACGAAATTCACCGACAGTGAAGTCATTCGGGCGGCGCTTATAGCGCGTGAAGACATAAGGCTTCTGTTTGAGGGCCGTCTCATACCACGGAAGTGGTCGGCGTGCAAAACAGTCATACGTTCTAGGAATACTAGTTAGGCCCACGGCGAGGAGGTTGCCGAAGAAATTAATGGCCTCATCTACCGACTTAAAGTCCTCGATTGAGACAGAGAAATCAGTCATTTCCTGAAATGCGGACCAACGTGTCCGCGTCAAGCACCTCCGGGGCGTGATTTCGGGCGGCAGCGGCCCAGCAAATGATATTTGAATGGGAAAGTGATCACTACCATGGAGGTCATTGACCACCCCCCACCCAAAATAAGGCTGTACATCAGGAGAGCACAGGGATCTAGATCGAGACAGGAAAATGAAGCGGTTCTCGGGCAATGATAAGTAAACTCAGCCACATTTAGTATACATCCTAACCAGGTGCAGCTGCACTGCTACTGCCTCAAATGAGGTATTTAAAGCAAATAGAAGAACGGATACATCATGCCACCAGATGTAAATCACACATCCTACTGCTTGGCCCCAATCCTGTTATGGTGGGGTCGTAAAAACCTTTATACCCCCCCCCCCGGGAGGGTGGGCATGGGGCACGCGCCCAGCATGGTCTCCTGCAAAAAGATGGCTAACGGGGAGCAGGATGAGATGAGCCTCCGCAGTCCCTCGCAGTTGGCCCGGAGTCCGCGGCAATTCCATTAAATAAATATGCCCTTCAGGCCTAGCTAGTAGATATGGTGCCCCTCTTCGAAGAGAAGTCACTCATAGGAATGGTCGTACGCTTCCCGGAAGCAGAACTCCGGGCGCTGTCACCTTTGATGACTTATCAGGGGAGATTGGGCTCACTATACGAGTCTTTTCCTCCCTCCGCCTCGAAACCTTGGTCGAGCACGTGCCCGGAGGGGGGGTCCTCTTTTGGAGGATCCACCGTCTCCAAGCCACCCAGCATACCACTGGGTGTGGGCGAAGGAGCCGAAGCTCCTTTAGTGCTGTCTTCCTTTCGGGGGGGGCAGCTTTTAGGAACCCCGGAAGATGGCCTCACAACCAACTTCAGGGGTGTTGCCCACTGTGAGTATAACGAATCGGTGGAGGCACTCGGCCATTTCGCCTTACGGGAAACGGTCAGGCGGGGTGAAGGAAGGGGAGCTCTGGTTTTAGCCGGGGCTGGGTGTGAACCCATTGTGCCGCCAGCTTTACCAGGGAAGCACCCGGGGTGGGTATAACCCGCTGAAGGGTTCCGAATGGGCGCGGAAACGACCGTGCTCGTAGGACTGGAGGGGCCAGGGGCAGAGGGTGTCTTTCTTAACATTGAGGCATAGGAAGTCCCAGGCAGCGCCGGGCGCGCCAGGATCAAGTCTTTAGCTTCGCGAAATGAGAGACAATTCTGGGCCTGAACAGCCAGGATTTCCTTCTCAAGGAGATACACGCACCATATTGCTTCGAAGAAGTGGGGTACGTCTCTCCGAAATTGACACACACGATTTGGACTTATAGTGTGCAGTTTTGGAGCAACTTACACAGACTTCGGGTACCCCCGACTTTGCGCGTCTACAGGAACGATTAGTATGGCAGAAGCGGTGACAGTATTAGCATCTCCGCGGCAGTGTCATGAATGCCTTCACACGGTAGTGATACCAATCGGCACGCACCGACACAGGGAGCTTGTCACAGTCGAACATGATGAAGAGTGTGGGGTGGGTCTCAATGGTCCTTACTGTTTTCTCATCACACATTCGACCTTGACCGTCCTATGGTCGGCCAGCTCTAAGGTGGTGCCATCTATGGAGTAGTGTCTGAAGGGCAATAATCATGGACGCCTAGGAAGGATTAGATGCAATCGCCAAAAAGCTCCCATCCGAGAAACGGGTCACCTTCGGCTGCTATTTACCATTCACACTAGCTAGAGCTCTCCTCTGATGGATCATGTTGCCCTTAGCCAACATGCTGCCATCAGTGGAGCAAATAACAAGGAAGCGTTTGAAGCCAGCGGGCTCAAAAACGCCAGGTAGCCTCTGAATACAGGCCACGACATAATCGAGCCTCCGCTCTGCGCAGTTCTGGTCTTCTTCTGGGACTCCTCAGCGGGGGAGCAACAGCCCTTACGTGTCGATCTTGGCTTTGTCAATAGCGAAACGGCAGCAGACTCCTCTGTTCCCGCGGCTCCCGCCGAGGGAGAGGAGCCCCGAGTCTTCATCTTTTTCTTTTTAGGAAAGGAGGGCGGGGAATGAACCCGCTCCTCTCCTCTGCCGGAAGGACCCCTTATTCTGGATGGACCAGCCTCAGCAAGATCCTTCTCTGAAATGGAGGAGGTCTCTCCTCTCCTTGTGATTCCTCTGTTTCCTGAGCCATCTGAGGAGAAGCTTGCACATTGGCAGACTCAGGTTCAGTACTTGGCACCGAGCCTGGTTTCGACCCCTGCCATCTGGGGCTGGGTCACCTCTGAGACCACATTCATCTCTGGGGCGGGGCCCTCCATGTGCCCCCCACCACACCCCTCAAGACATCACAGGTCCCATTCAGTGCACCTTTTGTCTTGTTGGGGAAGAGAGTGGGGCTTAGGTACGTTGGCCTCATCTTGACTGATGATACACAAATGCAGGACATTAGGGTGCACAGACATACGGGACCTGCTATCTCTTGCCCCTTATGGAGCTTGGTCCTATCGAGGCACTCCCACCAGGAGCGGTAAATTTTCAGTCTCCCCCTGTGAAAGTAAGGGAAGGATTGCCGCTGGTGAGATTGCCGCTGGAAAACAGATGGAGTCGCCCAGGGATGCCTACAAAGTAGTATGTGAGGGGAAGTCCACTGTACCTGTAGGCCTAGGAGAAGAATAATCTTCCTCTTTGGTAGAAAATAGTTGAAGGGCCCCCTGACAAAGCATAAGGGGGTGGGGGGACCTCCTTTTCTGCATTGGAGCTGCCCGAGAGCAGCTCCGATGATAGTAATTGCTGCGCCCTTTGGGTCCCTTAGGGGAATGTTCACAATGAAATTCATGTTAGAATAGACAGCATAATCAATGTTTTTGCCCAAAGGAACAAGAGGTTGGTGTTGATGTGAAATACCGTGACCAATGTTGTGTTAGATGCTGTTACTAACTCTTTCAGACCTTGTTTATGTTTATGTTTATATTTTTTTTAGAAAAATATAAAAAAAAACCCAGTTTTTTAAACCCTTGTGATCAAATGTACTTTATATGATATATTTCTAAAATGCAGGTAAATCTCAAAAATAATTTTTAAATTGACATTATATCTTAAACTACAATTCAGAATTTTCTTATATGTAGAAAAATATGTAGAAAAAAAAAGATGGTCAAAGCGCATTCCTGCTGATACACACTTGGGGATAAGGGGAGATTTATATTCTTAATTGTTTCCTGTGCTAGCTCATATCATGGCGGGCATGGTGGGAGGCTGGATATAGGAAAAAAGTGAGGAGGGTAGTTCTCTTTTTCCCGAAATTTGACAAGATCTCTGGCAATTATGATTTGAAGTACCTTGTTATTTGACCTACCCCAACTGTAAAGGGCATTTAAAATAGTTTCAACTGTAAAGGGTATTTAAAATAGTTTATACCTTTTTAAGTAAAATTTCTAACGAGCTAATGCTACTTACTTTTCATATATTTCCTCCTTTCAATTAGCACGGTATCATCTTCAACTCCTCTATTGAAGGATTTGTAGGCCTCATAGCGGAGGTCAAATAGGTCATAGTCAGTTACCTGCAGCACCCAGCGCCCGGATACCACGCAGTTTGTTGATTTGAGGTTCCCATGTGGCCCAAATGACTGATGCAGGTAACACATGGCCTGGGGAAGAAATGGAACATGTCTTCTGCCATTCACTAGTCATTTACGTTTCCTTGCCAAATAGGGAGAGGAAAAAATAAGAAGATAGTGAAGAGAAAAAGAAGAAAGTGACCATATTGTTGACAGTAGTTATGAAAACTATAATGAATGAACAACAATGTTACAGAAAACCTCACCAAACCAAAGTTTTGGCACCTATAGAGCAGCATAGAAGACTCCAAGAACAGAGGGAACGATAGCACAGGTATAGAGAATAAAATTTAGATACATAACTCAGAAATCATTTATATAACTTTCATTAAGGACATGTCAGTTATCAGGTCTTTGAACATAGGAGCAATCTAAAACAATGTAGAGGGATATGCTTTGTAAAGAGAACCAACCCGCATAAATTTAACACCCAAGGTAAAATAAATAAAATACCTAAATAGATGAGCAAACAATGTTAACAAACTTAAGGATAAATGGAAAAAATCCTGATTGAAAAAGACAAAATAAAAATAAAACAATTAATTTAGAATGAGCAACTTTGGTCAACAAGACCAAGATGAGTTCCAACATCAAAATTGTGAGGCTCATAAAAGGATCAAATCCGTATCGTGCAACCTCTCTCCTCCCTTTGAGGCTCTCTGCTTTCTGAAGAACTTGCTCTTATTGAAGACTATTATTCTTTTCACAAATTTTTTTAATTTATCCCTTTTCTTTTGTTCTCAAATATGTAAAAATGACGTGGGAATTTTGCTTTTTTTTCTTACTCGATTTGCATCAAAGATAATGTCAAATTCTGTAATTTAATACACATTCTTTAGAGAAATGTCTGAATAATAAGTCGGTAGCTTTTTTTAAGGTGATGGCCAGCAAGGGCATTGTTGCCAAAATTACCCATCATTATTTTTACTTTTTAGCCTACAAATAGGCTAATTATTTAAAAATCTAATCCAAAATAATGCCAAATTAAAATAACAAAAACAAATACAAGAACCAGAGCTAAAACCAAAAATAGAATGAAAAGCATGGTCCTTACTATAAAGGAAGGCCTTTTCCCTCCAAGCACAAACACCCAGCCCCAAAAAATCAAAAATAATATACAATGGAGGAGGTCAGCCTCTTCCAAGAACTCAAAGAGCACACAGTAAGGTATGCATGAACCAATCTCGAGTACAAGCGGTAACGAGCCCGCTCGTTCGGGTGCCGGGACAAGTACTGTACGCAAAGATCCCACAGACTGGGAAATTCAACAAGAATGTGCCGAACAGTCCGGAGGAACAAGCAGTCATCACAGTAAGGTGCAGGGGAGAACTCCATCAGATGGAGCCGCAACCCGCGTGTGTGTCTGATTCGGAGACAGAAAAAGATCTGAAGCTATCTAGGCAGAGGGAAGGTCCACAAGAAGAGTCGTGGCGCAACTCCACGCGTCTATATATTCCTGTCGACAATCTTCTATCTTCTTTGCCATGCAGTCAGTGTGGGGGAGAGAGAACCCTGGTCCAGTCACATAGTCAATGCAGACAATCTCGCCCATATCAATGCGCTCATTTCATGAAATATCTACCTACCCAGGATCCTAGCAGAACACTATCTTGACATCCTCTCGGCTTGCGGAAGCCATGACCTCACAGATACTACGAACTAGGGAGTGCTTGCAAAACGACCATGCCTCGTTCACCCAAGTGTCGAAACATGATATACAGGATATTCTGGGGGCTATCTCAGTGTAAATAAGTTGATGAAGGGTTCCACGCATCTGGAGGCGGTGTCGAGTCATAAAGATCAGCATAACAAGCTGATGAGCGCATGGTCACCAGGAACCAGTTCTTATTTAGGATAGAAGGTGCCAGAAAGTATTTGATTTTGATACCAATCAGCGATTGTTGCCCTGGGGCGAAGAGGGACCCACTCACTGTCATGGGTATGTGGATACAACTCCCCATCGGCAGGATTCCTTGGAACAGAGAAGTAAGTGTTGTGCAGTGAAGACAGGAGAGGAAAGTAAGTGGTGTTATGACTGGCTAAGCATGTGCGTGAAGACGTAAATTAGATCTACCTACCCTCACGGTTCTAGGCCCTGCGCATCCACCAATGGGTGGCAAGACTGATCCATATGGTCTCACTTTGGATTGAATTTGACACCTTGATGATAGAGATCCAACAGTCTGGACCTTGCCAACTACTCGTATTATTTTCAGTCGTTATTTGTAATATATAATTTTATAAGTTTTCTACGGTGGAAGAACAAACATTAACATTAAACATTCGCAATCTCCTATAGTTCTCTTCATTTCTTCTCACCTGCATCACTCCCCTAACTGTTTGATTCTTAAAATTAGAGACTAATTTTTCTTGTAACAAAATCATTATTTGAAATATGCGGCACTTAAGCTATCTTTTATAAAGGGTGTTCCCTTAAGACGGATCGAAGTTAGCAGCAAATAAAACAGTGTTATTGGTGAAAATTTATTGATTTCACTATTAGATCATGTTATTTGAGTCATGCAATTATGTGTGAAAAATAATATTGCCAAAATGTCATCCAAGTATTCGGCGGCACACCTACACTCGATGGTCAAAGTTTTTTATGACATCTCTGCATAGTTGCTCCTCGATCTCACCAATATGCCTTATTATCTCATCCTTCAGCTGTTGAATTGTTGTTGGCTTGTTGGCATAGACCTTACTTTTGAGATGACCCCAAAGGAAGAAATTTAAAGTAGTCAAGTCACACGATCGTGGTGGCCAATTTACTTCGCTGTTTCCAGAGATGATGCGACCTGGGAACTTCTTATTCAATAATGCCATTGTTGCATTGGCTGTATGGCATGTGGCGCCATCCTGTTGAAACCACAAATCTTCGACATCCATAGAATTCAATTCAGGCCATAAAAAGTTGGTTATCATGGCACGGTATCGCTCGCCTGTCACCGTAACAGAATTCCCGGCATCATTTTCGAAGAAATACAGCCCAATGATTCCGCTAGCAAAAAATGCACACCTTTTGTGGATGCAGTGGCTTTTCAACAATCTTCCTGGGATTTTCATCAGCTCAAATGCGACAATTCTGCTTATTAACGAATCCACCAAGTCTTCAGTTCTTGTGTAAATTGAATTTTGGAAGAGTGTAGAGACAAATCTTTGTGTCAAAATTCCATGTAACGTTGTTGTGGAGAGGTTCAATTCCTGTGCGCGATGACGAATAGAGGTGTCTGGATCTTCGGCCACATTCTCGCGCACTGCAGCAATGTTTTCAGCTGAACGGCATAAACGAGCACGCAATGGCGTTTTCATATCTGCCACCGACCCCGTTTGTTTGAATTTACAAACAATTTTTCCAATTGCACTCTTGGTTGGTCGATTATGTTGACCAAAAAAATCGCTAAGTGCCCGAAATGCGTTTCCGTTTGAACATTTATTTTCGTAATAGGCTTCGATAACTTTAACACGTTGTTCGATTGTTAATCTTTCCATGGTTGAAATTCCCAAAGACTGAAGTTGTTAAATCTGAAAGAAAAAGAAAAAAATCATTAGACGCTTAAACTTAACTCACATTTAAAATCGATCCAAGTTATTGGAACACCCATTATAAGCAAAAAAAAATTATCTATGTTAGATAAAGAGTAATTGGCGAGCATGGCTGAGTATTTGAGTTGTTCTTGCCATCTATGGAACAATTTGGAAACAATCACCGACACCCTAAACATTATACATACGCATTATTATACATTCAAGTTTCTGTCTACACATCTCAATCAGAATCAGAGATGAGCCTGGTGTTAGAATATATTGTATTAGTTTTCTCTTTTCTTATACTCCTTTAGTGGCTGGGAAAAGATAAGCCAGAACAAATGAAGCTTTTCTCTAGCATGTAATCTATTGCAAAAAATGAAGCGATGCCCTACCCTGAGAAGATCTTGAACCAGTGAAGAAATGAAGAGTTCATCCAGTTTGATGTCAAGGTTCTCAAGAATATCCTCCAGAGAGCCTCTCATCGCATACTCTGTGACAAGAGTAAACCGGCTTTCCTCCACATAGGCCCCAATGAAGGGGCACACATTTCTGTGTTTAATCTCACGCATTGATCTGAGAGAGGGTGGAAAAGGTAAGAATAGATCACTGATGCCCCAAGGGCCATTAGCAATGCTTGATTGTTTTTTACATTCTATTTTTAATTCATAAAATATTTTTCACAGTGAATTCTATTTTCTTTAATTTAACTTTGATGAGAAATAAACACAATGTTTTCACTGTGTAATGCACTTTTATTATTATATTCTAACGTTTTGTCACAAACTTATGACATCTAGGGAGAAATTATGTAATAAGTGTGTGATGAAAAGTTAGCTAATAATTTTTTTTTTTAAAGAGCTCATCTGGCGACTGCCTACTTGGGCATTATTCGCCGTATCAAAAACTGCCTAGTACTAGGCTACTTTAAAATCTAATGCAATAACACACAAAAAAACACAAATAAAACCCAAATACCAGAAATTGAAAAAAAGGGAAAAGAAAACGAGTAGTAAGCAAGCTCCTGCGTCAGGAGCGTGCAACCTATAGGGTAAAAACAACAAAACAAAACAAAAAAACCCTGCTGAAATAATAGGGAGAAGGCCAGCATCCCCCCAAAAGTCCACCAGTCAATGTGCACGCACTCGTCCCGAGTACAAGGGACAGGCGGTAGCGATCCCGCCCATCCCGGTACCGGGACAGGTAACGTGCGCGAAGATCACCCAGTCTGGGGGACGAGGCAGTCGTCACAATACGGCGCAGGCGAGCGCTCCATCAAATAGCGATGCGTCACACGAGTGTGTCCGATTCGGAGACGACAGAAAGCGACCTGAAGCCGTCGCAGCATTGGAGGATAGGTCCATGGGAACAGTCGCGGCGCAATGGCACGCAACTTTAAGTTCCCTTCGACCGTCTCCCATCTTCTTTGCCAAGCAGTCCGAAGAGCTGCCCGTATTCCTGCCATGTAGTCGGTGTGAGGAAGAGAGAAACGCTGGTCCGGTCGCAGAGTCCTCGCGGACTCTTTGGCGCCCTCATTCCCCGCAATTCCTACATGTCCAGGAACCCAGCAGAAGCTAATCTCGACATCTACCCGGCTCGCCAAAACCGTGGCTTCACGGATATCGCGAACCAGGGGATGCGGAGATTCCAATGCCCCGAGAGCACTCAGGGCGCTTTGTGAGTCGCTATAGATCACAATCCGGTCTCCAAACCGGGCACGTCGCGTAATCTCCCGTACCGAGTGGTGTATTGCCACCAGCTCGGCCGTGAAGACAGACGCAGCGCCTGGCAGAGCCCCGCTAACTTCAAACAGAGGGGATACGGCATGGAAGCCGACCCCCTCTTGGGACTTGGAGCCATCCGTATACACTGGCACGGTTCGAGCGTGACACGAGGTGTGCTCCAAAAAGGTCGAACGCAATACTCCCGGCGCTGTACAAGCTCTAGCTAATAAATAAAATGCATTACACAGTTGTCATGGTACACCACTCTATATCATACACTACTCCTATATTATGTGTGGGGGGGGGGGTTACTTAATCATCTACTGCAACGCGAACCGTTTAAGGACCGTTCGTAGGGATTAACGACTGACTAGGAGGTCACACTTGAGGCGTTGGGTTTCAAATCCTTAATAATCAAACAGAGTGCATAAATGGTTGGCGAGATTTACTTGAATAGGCCGAGAGTATCGTTCAAGGCTAGTTAAAGATGAATTAACAAAAATATAATTTCATTTACAAACATCAAAATAAGAATTAAAAAATGGCAAAAGGGGATTATTTAAATTGAAATAGTCTCTAGATAATTATTATGAGGAGGAATTCTTAAATAGAATGAATTGATTAGCATTACTAAGCTCAGATCAAAAGGGGGAACTTGACAATACTAATAATGGAGGGGGTTTCGTTTTTTTTTTGTTTTTTTTTTATTTTTTTAAGAGCTCATCTGGCGACTGCCTACTTGGGCATTAGTCGCCGTATTAAAACTGGCCTAGTTCTAGGCTACTTTAAAATAAAATTAAGAGAAAAAAAAAAACACCCCAAAAGGGGGAAAGGAAGCAAGCTGGTGCGTCGGGAAGAGGTCCCCTCGGCGCAGGAGCGTGCAACTAAAGGAAAAATACAAACAAAAAAAAACAAATGCAAAAAAAAACAAAAAAAACAAAAACAAAAACAAACCTTGCTTAAATAATAGGGAGAAGGCCGGCCTCCCCCAAGAAGTCAACAAGTCCACAAGTCAATGTGCACGAATCTGAACCAAGCACATGGGACAGGCGGTAGCGACCCGGCTCATCCCGGTACTGGGACAGGTATCGTGCGCGAAGATCACCCAGACTGGGACATTCGACCAGAATGTGCCGAACAGTCTGGGGGACGACGCAGTCGTTGCAATAGGGCGCAGGCGAGCGCTCCATCAAATAGCGATGCGTCACACGAGTGTGGCCGATTCGGAGACGACAGAAAGCAACCTGAAGCCGCCGCGGCATTGGGGGATAGGTCCATGGGAACAGTCGCGGCGCAATGGCACGCAACTTTAAGTTCCCTTTGACCGTCTCCCATCTTCTTTGCCAAGCAGTCCGAAGAGCTGCCCGTATTCCTGCCATGTAGTCAGTGTGAGGAAGAGCGAAACGCTGGTCCGGTCGCAGATCCTCGCGGACTCTTTGGCGCCCTCATTCCCCGCAATTCCTACATGTCCAGGAACCCAGCAGAAGATAATCTCGACATCTGCCCGGCTCGCCAAAACCGTGGTGTCACGGATTTCGCGAACCAGGGGATGCGGAGATTCCAATGCCCCGAGAGCACTCAGGGCGCTTTGTGAGTCGCTATAGATCACAATCGGGTCTCCGAACCGGGCACGTCTCGTAATCTCCCGTACCGAGTGGTGTATTGCCACCAGCTCGGCCGTGAAGACAGACGCAGCGCCTGGTAGAGCCCCGCTGACTTCAAACAGAGGGGATACGGCGTGGAAGCCGACCCCCTCTTGGGACTTGGAGCCATCCGTATACACTGGCACGGTACCAGTGTGACACGATATGTGCTCCAAAAAGGTCGAACGCAATACTCCCGGCGCAGTACAAGCTTTGGGAGCAGAGGCGTGGCGACAAATAGCCAAATGTGGTACCCTCCAGGGTGGCGTCCTGGGCAGAACCAGGGGCGCCACCGGCCCGAGAGCTATATCTACCTCTCGAAGGAGTTTCCTGGCCCTAAACCCAAAGGGCTTAGGGTATGACTGGCGTCTCTCGGCGGCATAGGCACCATCGAGATCAGCTGCGGATGCAGTGAGAGCTGTTGGCGACTGAGGGAGTCGCCGGGCTCGCGCGTACAGGCGAGTGATGCACTGCACGCGGCGCAGAGCGAGTGGCATCTCCCCAGCATCGACCAACAGGCTCTCAATGGGGGAAGTGCGGAAGGCACCGGTCGCAAGGCGAAGGCCGGTGTGGTGGATCGAATCCACCTTCCGCAATAAACGCTCGGCTGCGGATGCATAAAACTCGCATCCGTAGTCGAGCTTCGAGCGAACAAAGGATCGATAAAAAAGTAAGGCAGTAGCCCTATCAGCGCCCCAAGCGCTGAACGTCACAGAACGGAGAATGTCCATGGCGCGGGTACAAGAGACCCTAAGGCTGCGAATATGAGCCTCCCAGGTGAGGCGTCGGTCGAATACAAGACCAAGGAAACGGTGCGACGCAACCACATCCAGGCGCACCCCATTAAGAAACAAATCTGGGTCGGGGTGAAGCCGTGGATGGCGGCAGAAGTGCACCACCTTAGTCTTGGCCAAAGAAAACCGAAACCTGTGCGCTTCGGCATAGCGAGAGACGCGGTTCAATGCCTGTTGGAGTCGACGCTCCAGAGTTGGCATCTGGGCCGCGCCAAAAGAGATCGAAAGGTCGTCCACGTAGAGCGTAGCGAGAACATCTTCCGGCAGCACCGAGGTGATGCCGTTGATGCTCAGGGCAAAGAGTGTGACACTGAGGGAGGGGGTTTCAGTCTTACGGGTCGGTGACTTCGAGGAAGGTCTTTCTTGCGATGAGGCGAGTGGGGAACAATCCAATAAGGCAGGTGGGGCACGATCCGAACCGACCTTCCGATGAAGATAGCCAATCTTCAAAGATGACGTTTAACAGGAAATGTGGGAATTCTCATAATTCCAGTGGAAGAGAAAACTTCTTTTCCTCAAAGATAATCGTTGGAGATTTTTTCCGGTTCGATTAAATGAAGGGAGACTGTTGCGCAAATTCAAAGGCTTGTCGATAAAAGAAACTACCAATTGACTGGTAGAATCACGGTGGAGAAAATTTTGATGTCTGATGAACGCTCACAGGACTTCAACTCGAGATGATGAGGACGACCTTGAGGTGCATGCGGGACACCTCCATCTCCAGTCAAAACCGAGTATTTGTATGTGCGATTCTGAAGGGGAAGGGGCAATTTGGAGAAAGGAGTCACAAGCTCCAGACATCTTAATCCAGAGGCGGAGTCGATTCATCATTTAACAGCAAGGCGCGAAACACAGCGGCTCTTTCTCACCTCATCGCCTGGGGGGAAGGCTCAGGACAATTTCAAGGATTGGGGGATATTTCCCCAATGCGTCCAGTGAGGCAAAAACATCTTGAATGTTCCGAAATAGGAAGTGATGCGCGTGATCTCCGACTAAAGTGAGTAGGTCGGGGTGGTTCTTTTACAACAGTAAAGGCTTATTTTTATTTCTCACCAAAAGTGATATTAAAGAAAGTAGATTTCAATGCAAAAAAGATAATTCATATATTAGAAGTAGAGTCTGAGATACATTAAAAGCAAAGCTGATATAAATTTCATTCAATGTTTTATTTTAATTAATAGAGTTGTGGTATAGTTTTTAAGTGAGTAAAACAAAAACTTCATTGACAATTAGAGAATCAAATGGGAGTAAGAATATGGCCAACATTGTGTCAATTATATTAAGTTATTAAATATGATAACATCTAAGCGTGAAATGGGCAAAGGGATGGAAGTAAGCATAATAATTTCATGAGGGTGTTTAATAACCTCAGATCGAGTATAAAGAATCGAGATGCTCTTGTCTTTTTTTAAGGCAGATTATTCAATCTAAGTTCCTCTTGGGACTGTTTTGAGGAGGTGGCATGGGCATGTAAGAAGGTAGGGAAATAGCCTTGTGAATATATAAGAGTGGGTGTCAGGGTGTGTGAAGGTTTGGGAGACAGCATAAAAGGTGGGTTGATTATGTGTAAGTGAGAAAAAATGGTTGACAGAGGAAGTGATAGGTCCATGGGGAGGCAGGTTAGGGGGCATTCTCACTAGTGAGGAACCATAACTGGACGAGGTGCTACAAGGCATAGCAACCTATCACCATGAGGGAGCAATTTCAGGGAGTGCAGAAAAAACTGATCAGTACCTTGATGGGGCAGGTAGTTTTTAATGGCGTTAATGCTCATTGACCAGACTCTGTGAAATTGCAGTCGAAGATGAACTTCCATCTCATGTTATTTTCATCTATAAATACCAAACAGCTGGCAAGTGTGGGGGCATGAAAGTTACCTCATTTTTTTCATTGTACTCCGGCAAAGCTCCTGCTTTTTATGCTCCCAGTTGATATTCTTGGTGCAGCACATGGTGCCTCGGTACACTGCTCTCCTCTCTGGGGGAACAAAATTTGCCCAAGTTCCATCTTGCGACACTCCACTCATCAAAGACATCTACAAATAGATAGGTTATCATTGCTAAATATAAGGTACTATGTTCATTTCAGATCAATAACAGTTAACTCAAACAATTTTTATTCAAGAGGAGAAAATTATAATGGGCAACCTTTGTGGACCCATAAATTAGTTAATAGGTTGATTTTTTTTGGAGAGACATCTGGCAACTGCCTACTAGAGCAATAGTCGCCGTACTCATATCACAGCCTACTAATAGGCTAGATTAAAAAACAAATAATATGTAAATAAAAAAGATAAAAAGAAAGACAAAGCTTAAGCACTGGCTAAAAAAACAAGGACCTACAAAAAATAGGCAAATAAAGTGAAGGCGGCCAGCCTCTTCCAAAAAGTCGTATAGTCTACAAGTTTGTGTGCACAAACCAGTCCTGAGTACAAGGGACTGGCCATTTCTCACCAAGACATCTCACATTCCATTCAAGGTACCTTTTTTTATCATTTGATGCTGGCGAACCGGCATCCATCAGGCAAGAGGGGGGGGGCGCAGATACACTGACCCCCTGTAAACTAGTCACGCAAGCAAGGAGGACATTAGAGGGCATGGGCCAACGAGCCTTGTTATCCCTTGCTCTACTAAGGGGGTTGGCCCTATCAAGCCACTCCCTGGTGAATTATGGGTCGCATGCCTGCTCTCTTGGCAATCCCTTGTGAAAGCAAATTAGGAGGGACTGCAGCTATAGAATAGGTGGAGTCACCCAAGGGTGCATCCAAAGAAAGGGGTGAAGGGGAGTCTCCTGCACCTGTAGGCCTAGGAGAGGAGTAAGCCTCCTATCTGGTTAAAGAAGTTTGCAGGGGCCACAGAGAATGCACAGGAAGGGGGACTTCCTTTACTGACATGGAGCTGCCCGAAGGCACTACCAATGATGTTATAGGGAAAGTAGATAGGGTTATTTTTATATTTTCATCTATGGGTATGGGGTGACCCTGTTAAATTCATAGGATGCAAACACTAATCACCTCACACAGTAGCCCACTCATCGAAAGGGTGAATACAGGGCTGGAATAGCCAGCTGCCACCATTTGAGGCCACTCCTCCCGCTTAGCAGACCAGGCAGCCCATCAGAATGGTGGCTCCACCTAGGGCTGGGTATAAAATTGATAGTCTATGGAAATATAGAGGGTGTATGCTAAGATGAGGGTGGGGGTGATGCAGGTTATTAAAAACTCACCACCCCAAACAGGAGCTCAGGGGGAAGGCGGCATTGTCCCCTGCCCCCACAGCCTCGATCCGGGATGGTTGGGCAAGAGGAAGCTGGTCAGTGTCTACCCTATGAAATTAGAGGCTGACCATAGAAAGTTGCAGGAGAGGTTGTAGGCAAAGTGAGGAAGCAGGGTAAGAAGACAGGGTGTCAGAGGGGAGAAGAGGCTAAGCTGGGCCCAGATGGGGCGCTGAGTTCTGTTAGTATGGTGGCCAGGAAATCAAATTTCCATGCCCCTTAAGGGGTAATAAGTTATGAACTAGGTGGAGTTAAGTAATCCAAAAATTAGTAAGTAACAGAAGAATGGTGCTTAAGATAAAATACACACCCAAAACACCATGACAACTCCCACACCCCGAGTCACTAGAAAATTTATATGAAGCTCTATGATGGTTAAAATATTCACCATCTCTTGCCCTGAGAATATATCAAACAAATATGAAACACCTTTGCACCAGAGGTAATGATACCTACCCCCCTTCCCACCACCTAAACTTCAACAATTCTAACTCTCGCATCGCTATTATCGCATAGAATGTCTATTATTAAAAGAAATCAACTCATCTTTTATGAACGTCTGCACATGCTTATCTCTGAACAACTGCTGGGAGCAAGCACCAGGTAGCCATTAAACCACCGGACACACGGCTATGACATCATGCCATAGCATAAACAAATGAACAGCGTGCAGTGTACAATTGCGCGCCATTATTATTCTGCCAAATATTAACACAACTCATCTTCTCTTCTTTTCACTGCCTAATCTTGTTCCCAGTGAAAGTTGCTTGATAAACAACCATTAGTCTCTACTGATAGCAGCCCGTAGCCTCTGGGTGGATGCTCCATGCTTGGTGAGACTGTCTGTTAGTTGTTGTGACATGTCAACCCAAGTTACCGATGTTATATCCTTTCTAGCAAGCATATCACGTAGAACAGCCACATCAATTCTCAGTCTTTGATCATCAACATTTTTTGAAAAGTACAGATCATCAACCAAACACTTGTCCACAAAACAATGAATGTTAACACCGGCACGGCGAGATATTTCAACAATGATATTGGCGATGTACACTGCAGCTTCAGCGCGCTCAAGAAGAGCCAGGGTCATAGCAGGCAATGTTGACTTGACAACACACCAGATTTATCCTAATCTACCAGTAGATTGGACGAGCACCACTATCATCATCCAGGAATACAATAAACACTCCTTGAGAACCAACATTAGCCAAATTAGCAAAAGCTGCATCTGAATAATACTTTAGAGAACAGGCTTCGAGTGGCTCAAGCTTAGGAAAGTCTAATCTCATGTCTCCTGTCACTTGAACTATTAACTTATTCAATTTTAGCAAATCCCCAACAGTTGCCT
Source organism: Ceratothoa steindachneri (assembly GCA_963969495.1). Lineage (NCBI taxonomy): Eukaryota > Metazoa > Arthropoda > Malacostraca > Isopoda > Cymothoidae > Ceratothoa > Ceratothoa steindachneri. The sequence continues at coordinate 29,256,181 of OZ018319.1, forward strand.
TGTTACACGCAACACTCAACTGACAAGTTTTCAAAAGCAATGTTTGGTCTGGTATGTGTTGCAATCTAGTTCAGTTGTCCAATCAAAGCTCTGTACTCAGTCTTTTCTGCCAGTGTTAAGTCACTTGTTTTAAGAAGAGCATGCTAATGACTGATGCTGACAGGTGTCAAAGTTGAAGAAGATGGAACTGATCAACAGTCAAGTCATCACCAGTCATGTTGATGTTCAAATCAACATACTTGAATGATGCTGAAGCTAAGCTGCCAATCAAGAATATGTGATGTAATTTCTTAATGACAGCATCCTCAAATGCAGCAGTTCCTGTCTAGAGAAAATCATCAACATATACACAAATCATGCCCTCAAAATTGTTTTCATTGTACCATGAAAACAAAGAATTATCTAATGAACACAACTGAACACCAAGCATCAATAATTCATCTTTCACTCTTATATACTAAGCTCTGGCTGCATCACACAAACCATACACAGTCTTCTTTAATTTCCACAAGTTACCATTAAAATATTGAGGAGGAGGTTTCAAGTAAATCTCACGTTCAATGACATTGTCCTTCAGATAAGCACCCTTGGCATCAATGGTATGACACTCCCACCGCTTGGAAGATGCTAGAGACAAAGCCAGACGTAATGCTTCCCTGGAACACATAGGCAAATCCTTGTGCAATGAAATAGTGTCCTCTTCAAAGCCACATGCTACTAAACTCGCTTTAGTAACCATCTTATTATCTTGCACTTTCTCAGTTATCACCCACTTCACTGATATGACATCTTGACCAACATTTTCTACTTCTTCATAAACATTGTTGTTTCTCCAGTTTTGCATTTCGGCTTCTTTCACTATTACATCATCACTATTAAACATTACAACCATCTCTACACTGTCAGGTATCACAGATAATTCAACAATATCATTGAAGTCAATCCAACTAACAGTACCATCAGAATCGTACCTGATGTTGAAACAATTATGATATTTGTTACTTGTGGCTTTTCCCGCTATTCTTATCACCTTACCAGAGACAAGGTCACCAGTAGCTGAAATCACACCTTGAAATCGCTGTCCAACTTTGATTTTGGGTGCAAAGTTACCGCCGATGTCAACGCAACTATCTTCATGTTGATTTTCATTACTATCAGCTGGCTGATGCACTTCAGCAGCCTCAAGACTGCCATCCTCATTGGTGTCATGGCTGTGATCATCCACAGGAGCAGAGCAGTCTTCTTCGCCAGACTGCCGTTGCTCTACACCATCTGGTGTAGTGTTACAGGACATGGTCATGCTAACTTGAGCATGGATTAAGTAACAAGCATGAACTCTCACATAGACGCCACCATGATGAACCAATACCTGCTTTCCATCATGGACGATCACAACACTGGGCCCGTGCCACTCGTTATTGGCATTACACTTATAAAAAACTTCATCACCATTATTTAGATTTTCCATATCAGTAGTATGCACATTGCTTCTTAATGTTCTATTCAGTCGCTCATTTGACTTGATCTTCAAAAAATGCTGCCTGGCAGAGCAGACAGCATTCAAATTATTTCTTACAATAGCGGAAGCCGTCACTGGTTTCCACACAGGAAGTTTATTGTAAAACACATTAGGCATAGCAGGGTTAAAACCAAATACTAGTTAGTTAGGTGAAAATCCTGAATTATTCAACAAGGCATTACATGAAGAAATTGCCCAAGCAAGCGTGGTCTCCAGATCACAACTAGAATCAGCTATAATTTTATTTACTAATTATCAATGACTGCATTGAGCCGTTCAAAAGTCCTGTTACTCCACAAGCTCTCTGCTGCTGTAGTCATCACCTTTATATTGAATGATTCACCAAGGGCTCTGATCTCATTATTAAACTCACTCACGTTATCAGTGAGGATCTTCTGAGGAGAACCAAATAGACTAATCCAACACATGAACAAACCTTTAATGATTGTTGAAGCAGTTTTGTTTTTGATTAATGTTGCTGTACAAAATCTTATAGCCATGTCGACTATCACAAAAAAGTAACATTGACCCCATACTTTCAAATCCATTGCAATATTTTCGTTAAACTTGTCGCCATTGGTAAACATACAACTGGTCTAGGAACAGGTCTTTTAAACATATGTCTCACAAATGGTTGATAAATCATTAAATTTATGTTCAAGATCAGTATCGTTGCTACCCGTATTTCTTACAAGTTTTATCAATTTTTCAGCTGTGGGATGACCATATTGTTTGCGTAGCTTCAAGGCAACTTTCTTCACATCATGATCAGTAGAAGCCAACACTACCTTGTGAAAGTTAGCCTGGTCTAGTCATCTACACAACGGTAGTACACAGTGTCCAGACGAAGTAGAACCTAGCTTGACCATTTCTTGACAATCTTCACAATGTCATTCACAAAATCCAAAACCATGCCAGCAGTTTTCATAGACTTCTTGCTCAGCAGCAACAGAATATTAGCCTAGACAACATCGGTAGTAATTTCCACACGCATGTTATTAATACAACAGGAAATTGTTAATTTCTCCAATGAAGGTACTGATGTGTCCAATGATACTTCGAATCAAAACTGCACACCGAGACACTTGACCATCATGTCCTATAGGATTAAGCTTATGAGCTCGTGACTGTGGAGGGTAGAGTAAACAATGATTCACCACTAGTCGGATTGTCAGCACAAAACACTGGCTCACTCTTGATACTAACAATGGGTATCATAGTCATTGTGCTCAAAGCACTGATCTCATGACAAAAAACACGTTTTAGAGTACATTTCATATTAGCATAGGAAATCTCATTGATGACTGACATGACTAGAATGGATGTCTCGTGCAATTGGGCTGAATGATTATGTGAGGAGGATGTGTGAGATGGAAGGTGTCATGTTTGTGGATGTGTGGGATAGGTTTGTTGGAATGAAAGAAATGTATGCGATGGATGGACTGCATTTGAGTAGGAGGGGGGTAGATGTGTTGTGGGAGGAGTATGATCGTGTTATTAGGTCTTTGCGGGCGGGAAACTAGATACTAATAGTGGTCAGGGAATTATGAGAGGACATTATAGTACTGAAAGTAGAATGGACTTGGCAGATAACAGAAATAGGTTCCAAGGCGATAGAGGTGAGGTCATTCAAGTTTCAAGAGGTGCTTCAGGGATAGGGGGGTTAAATTGTTTCTATACAAATGCTCGTAGTCTTAGAAACAAGAAGGATGAGCTATTTAGTTATATTAGCAATGAGGATATAGATATATTATGCGTTACTGAATCATGGGTTAATGAAATAGAATTTAGTGACACTATAAGTGAATTTGATTTTCAGGGCTATAATATGTACATTAGTCAAAGGACAGGTAGGATTGGTGGAGGAATAATTATCTATATAAAAAACAACATTGTTTCAAGTTTAAATACTTCAATAAGGCAGGATGGAGTTGAGTCACTTTGGATAGATATTAGGTTCAGTAAAAATAGAATGGTGCATTTGGGAGCTTTTTACAGGCCACCTGGGCAGACTGATGATATAGATGAACTAATGATAAGGGAAATAAGTAAGGGATGTGAAACAGATGCAGTTATTATTGGGGACTTCAACTTAAACTCTGTGGACTGGGAAAATATGATAGGTAGGGATAGAACAAGTGGCAGGTTCATAGAATGCTTTGAGGATAATTTTTTGAATCAATTTGTTAACGATTCAACGAGGGGGGACAATATATTAGATTTAGTACTTTCTAACAGTGATCATTTAGTTCAAGAATTGACTGTTGGGGAAGCATTGGGAAATAGTGACCATCAGATAGTTCGTTTTAACTTGGGAATTGAGAAGGGTAAAATAACTGAGAATGCTGAAAAAGTTCCAAATTTTCATAAGGGAGATTATGTAAAACTTCGAAGCTTGCTAAATTTGGTAGACTGGGATATAGAATTCAGAGGTAAAAATGCTTATGGGATGTGGGATACTTTCAAGCATATAATAAATGTAGTCCAAGAACAATGTATCCCAATGAAGGCCATTAGGAACAAAAGTAGGAAACCATTATGGTGGAATCAGGAGATAGCTAGAAAAATTTCAGAGAAGAAAAGGGCATATAAAAAATTACAGGTAGAAAATAATATTCAAAATTTAAGTGATTATAGAATGGCTAGGAATGAGTTAAATAAGATTATAAAGAAGAACAAAAGGGTGTCAGAAATTAAATTAGCTCAGGATAGCAACAAAGATCCTAGAAAGTTCTTTAGTTACTATAAAATTAATAACAAGTCTGGCAGAGTTAAAATAGGACCTATCAAATATGAAGGGTTTGTGAGAGAAACTGATGAGGAAATAGTTGAGGTACTAAATGGTCATTTTGCATCAGTATTTACAAAAGAGAAACTAAATAGTCCTATGTATAGTACTCATAGGTCAGGAAAAGAGGTGTTTACTAACATTTGTGTGGATCGGAGGATGATAAAAGGACTAATAGGTGATTTAGATACTACCAAGGCCTCCGGCCCTGATAATATTCATTCTAGGATACTTAAAGAAGGGGTAGAAAGTATCTCAATAGCTCTGGACAAGTTATATACTAGGTCATTGGAATATGGAGAAATACCCGATGATTGGAAGAGAGCGAATGTAGTCCCCATTTTCAAGAAGGGTAGTAAAGAGGATCCAAATAACTTTAGACCGGTTAGCCTAACTCCTGTAGTCTGTAAAATTCTTGAGAAAATAGTTAAAAAAGGGATTTGCCAACATCTAGAGAGGGAGGGGTTAATCAGCGATGCTCAGCATGGGTTTAGATCAGGTAGATCATGTTTGACTAACTTACTAGACTTTCTGGAGTTTGTAACAGATCAAGTAGATAAGGGAGAGAATGTAGATATAATTTACTTAGATTTTAGTAAAGCATTTGATAAGGTACCACACAGGAGACTAGTTCATAAATTAAAAATGATTGGGATATGTGGGGGTGTTTCAAATTGGATAGCTGAGTGGCTGAAAGACAGGAAGCAAAGGGTAGTGCTAAATGGTGTAAAGTCAGAGTGGAGGGATGTTATCAGTGGGGTTCCTCAGGGATCACTTCTCGGTCCATTATTATTTGTCATCTATATAAACGATCTTGGGGAGGCAGTTAATAATAAAGTGTCAATTTTTGCGGATGATACCAAATTAGCAGCTGTAGTTAAAGATATTGATGATAATTTTAAAGTGCAGGGGGACTTAAATAAATTGTTATCCTGGGCACATAAGTGGCAAATGACTTTCAACCTTGATAAGTGCAAAGTTATTAACATGGGAAAAGATAATAGAGAATTTAACTATGAAATGGATGGGCATTGGCTGAGCTCAGTAGAGGATGAGAAAGATCTAGGAGTAGTAATAGATAAGTCATTAAGGTTTTCTAAGCAGTGTATTGAAGCAAGAAATAGGGCAAATAGAGTGCTGGGTTTTATTAAGAGAAATGTCAGTTACAAAAGTAAGGAGGTTATTCTTAAACTCTATAACTCTTATGTTAGGCCACATCTAGAGTACTGTATACAGGCATGGTCCCCACATTTTAGACACGATATTAACCTTCTTGAGTCAGTGCAACGGAGGGCAACAAAGATTATTCCTTCCCTGAGGCACCTTGAATATGAAGATAGACTGAGGGTATTAAATATGTTCTCGTTCGAAAGGAGGTGTGTGAGAGGGGATATGATTGAGCTGTTTAAAATTTTTTCCGGGATAGATAAATTGGATGTTAGCAAGTTTTTTGAGTTAGATGATGGAAATCGGACTAGAGGTCACCACTTGAAAATTAAAAAGCAAGGGTGTAGGTTGGATTTAAGAAAATATTTTTTCACCAATAGAGTGGTAGACTTCTGGAACAAATTGCCGCAGAGGGTAGTAGGTAGTCCAAATCTAAATGTATTTAAGAGTAGGTTGGATGAGTTTATGGGAAGGGAAGGTTGTGATGGTTCCTAAGTTTTGTATATATTAATATTGTTTGTATATATCTATAGCTGCATGATTTAGTTCTTGACAAGCCTTGATTGGTGATACCCTTGTTTCTGGATGCAATCCTCTGGATGTAGTTTTCCTGGGAGTTTGGGTGCCTTGAAAAAGAGGCCGCTTGACTCGGATGACCTATGATGAGCCCTTGTGGCTTTTGTCATCCGTTATATTATATTGTGGGGGACTTTGATTTTGTCTTCCCCTGGTGATGGTGCTTTTTGTGGGTGGGTTTTGACGGAGGCGGATGACCTTTGATAGGCCCTTGTGGCTTTTGTCATCCGTGTAATTATGTTATGTTATGTTATGTTATGTTATGTTATGACTAACTGCACTTCATTTACAGGAAGTTTACAAGACGGCAACATAAATACCATTGCAAAAATTTGAAATACATATGCTCAAAATCACTCAGAAACTGATTAATGTTTACGCTTTCTGATCTACTAAAATTGTACATATTACAAAAAGCTGTAAATTGCCAATGACCCTTTTCAGGTAAGAACTGTCCATCAAGTTTCGCTAACAAGATTTCAACACTGTCATCCTTTTTTAAATCATCAACACTGATTTCTGAAGAGGCTACCCTAGCCCTTACAGTCAAGGAAAGATGAATCGCTAATGTAGATTTAATTTTCGGCAATTCAGTAAGTTTGCATCAAATACCAATATCTTTTTCCAACTGTCATAGCACCCATCATTGTCAAGTTTAGGCAGTCATTTCATTGAACAGGCACAGGTATTAACACTTTTTTTTAATTATTATTTTAGGAGCCCATCTTGGGCATAAGTCGCCATACTCACGACAGCCTAGTACTAGGCTAAATTAAAATAACAATATGCAAAAAAACAAACAATAATAAAAAAAAGGAAAAACGAAAAGGGCAGGAAGCACCTTAGATAAGGTGGAGGAGGCCAGCCTCGTCCAAAGGGTCAAAAAGTCCACAAGTCAGTGGACACAAACCCATCCCGAGTACAAGGGACAAGCGGTAGCGACCCAGCTCATCCTGGTACCGGGATGGGTAACATGCAGGAAGATTACCTAGACTGGGACATTCAATGAGAATGTGCTGAACAGTCTGGGGGACAATGCAGTCATCACAATAAGGCGCAAGCGAGCGCTCCATCAAATGGCGGTGCGCCCTGAGAGTGTGTACATTTCGGAAATGACAGAAAGCCACCTGAAGCCGTCCATGGGAACAGTCACGGCGCAATAGCACAGAACTTTAGGTTCCCCTCGACCGTCTCCCATCTTCTTGCCAAACAGCCCAGAGAGCTGCCCGTATTCCTGCCATGTAATCGATGTAAGGAAGAGCGCAACGCTGGTCTGGTCGCACAGTCCTCACGGACTCGTGGGCGCCCTCATTCCACGCAATTCCTACATGTCCAGGAACCCAGCAGAAGATAATCTCAACATCTGCCAGGCTCGCCAAAACCGTGACGTTGCAGATATCGCGAATCAGGGGGTGCGGAGATTCCAATGTCCTGAGAGCACTCAGAGCGCTTTGTGAGTCGTTGTAAATCACAATCCGGTCTCCGAACCGGGCACCTCGCGTAATCTCCTGTATCGAGCGATGTATTGAAACCAGCTCGGCTGCGAAGACAGCCCCAGCACCCCGCAAAGTTCAAACAGAGGAGATACGACGTGGAAACCGACCCACTCTTGGGACTTGGAGACATCCGTATACACAGGCACGGTTCCAGCATGACACGAAGTGTGCTCTAAAAAGGCTGAACGCAATACTCCCAACACTGTACAAGCTTTGGGAGCAGAGGCATGGCGACAAATGGCATCCTAGGCAGAACCAGGGGCACCACCAGCCTGAGAGCTACACCTAGCTCTCGAAAGTTTCCTGGCCCTAAAGCTGGAAGGTTTAGGGTGACTGGCATCTCTTGGAAGCATAGGCACCGTCGAGATCAGCTGCGAATGCAGTGAAAGCTGTTGGCGACTGAGGGAGGCGCCGGGCTCACATGTACAGGTGAGAAATGCCCTGTTCATAATGAAGAGCGAGTAGCATCTCTCCAGCATCGACAAGTAGGCTATCAATGGGGGAAGTGCAGAAGGCACTGGACACCAGGCGAAGGCCGGTTTGTTGGATTGAGTGCACCTACCAGAGCACACGCTTGGTTGTGGATGCATAAAACTTGCATCCGTAATCCAAGTTCAAACAAACAAGGGATCAATAAAAAAGTAAGGCAGTAGCCATATTAGCGCCCGAAGTGCTGATGTCATGGAACAAATAATATCTATGGCGCGGGTGCAAGAGACCTTAAGGCTGCAAATATGAGCCTCCTAGGTGAGGCATCGGTCAAATACAAGACCAAGGAAACGTTGCAAGTCCATAACTTCCAGGTGCACCTCATTTAGAAACAAGTCTGGGTAAGGGCAGAGCTGTGGATGGCGGCAGAAGTGCACTACCTTAGTCTTCCAAGGAAAACCGAAGCCTGTGCACTCCAGCATAATAAGGTACACAGTTCAATCCCTATTGGAGTCGACTCTCCATAGTTGGCATCTGGGCAGCGCCATTTGAAAAAAAATTTAGGAGCTCATCGGGCAACTACTCACTTGGGTACAAGTTGCCCATCCCATGGTGGTGGGGTCACAAAACCCTTATACCCCGGGAGGGTGGGCAGGGGGCATGTGCCCAGCATGGTTTCCTGCAAAAAGATAGCTTACAGGGAATGGGAGGAGACAAGCTTCCGCAGCTCCTCCCAGCTTGTCCGGAGTCTGTGGCAATTCCATTGAAGGAATATGCCCTCCAGGCCTAGCTCAGAGGAGATGCAGGGGCCCTCTTCAAAGAGAAGACCCTTACGGAAATGGCCGTATGCTTCCTGGAGGAAGAACCCCGGGCACTGTTGGCCTGACAATGCGCTGTCATCTTCGAGGTCTTATTGGGGGAGGTTGGGCTCACCATGCGAGTCTTTTCCTCCCTCCGCCTTGAAACCTTAGGCAGGTGGACCTTATTTTCAAGGATCCACCTAATCCGAGCCACCCGCCCACCACTGGACGTGAGCGAAGGAGCCTAATCTCTTTTGGTGCTGTCCTCCTCTCAGGGGCCAGCTTTAGGAACCCCGGAAGATGGCCTTGTGACCAACTTCAGGGGTGTTGCCTCCTGTGAGTCTAACGACTCGGTGGAGGTACGTGGTCATTTTGCCCTACGGGAAACGGTCATGCTGGGGGTAGGAGGGGGGGAGCTGGTTTTAGCCGGAGATGGGTGAGGACCCTTTGTGCGATCAGCTTTACCACGGGAGCGCCCAGGGTGGGTAGAACCCACAAAAGAGTTCTGAATGGCTGCGGAAACGATGGTACTCATAGGCCTGGAGAGCCAAGGAGCAGAGGGTGTCTTTTTCAGCATTGAGGCATAGGACGTCCCGGGCATCACCGGGTGCACCATGACCAAGTCCTTAGCCCCATGAAGTGAGAGACGATCATGAGCATGAATGGCCAGGATTTCATTCTCAAGGAGATACACACCACATTACTTCAAAGAAGTGGGGTGTGGCTCTCAGCAATTGACACACTTGGTCACACACTATTTGGACTTATCGTGTGCGGCCTTGGAGCAACTTACACAGACTTCAGGTAACCCTGACTTTGCACATCGACAGGAGCGATTAATATAGCTGAAGCGGTGGCAGTAATAGCACCTCTGTGGCAGTGGCACGAATGCCTTCAAATGGTAGCGATAACAGCTGGCATGCACCAACTCAGGGAGTTTGTCAGAGTTGAATGTGACAAAGAGTCTACAGGTGGGTCTTGAGGCCCCTCCCTGTTTTCTCATCACACATTTGACCTTGACTGCCCCATGGTCGGCCAGCTCTAAGGTGATGACCTCTATGGAGTAGTCCAAAAGATTCCCTCACATAAATTACTCCTTTCACAAAGTTCATGGTAGAGTGCAGGGTCACTCATAGGTGTGCCATCAAGTGTCTGAAGGGCATGAATCATGGCCACCTCAGAGGGATTCGACGCATTCGCCAAAAGGCTCCCATCCGAGAAACGGGTCACCTTTAGCTCTTCTAATCACACTAGTTAAAGCTCTCCTCAGATGGAACATGTGCCATCAGTGGAGTGAATAACCAGGAAGCATTTGAAGCCAGTGGGGTCGAAAATGCTAGGTAGTCTCTGAATGAGGGGCTACGACATAATCGAAGCTCCGCTCTGTGCATTTGTACTTTTGGTCTTTGTCAGGGACTCTACACCAGGGGGGTGCAGCAGGGCTGGACATGTCGATCTTGGCTTGCTCGCTTACTGAAGTATCAGACCCATCCATCCCCGCAGACCCATCCATCCCCGCAGTCCCTGCGGATGGAGAGGAGCCCTGAGTCTTTTTTTGTTTCTTTTCTTTTTAGGAGAGGAGGGCGGGGAATGAACCTGCTTCTCCCCTCCACCGGCAGGAGCCCCCAGGCCAGGTGGACCAGCCTCAGCAAGGTCCTACTCTGAGATTGAGAAGGTCCTGGTGGTCGCAGGGGCACCGGCCAGAGGAGGAGATCCCTCCCCTCCTTGTACTCTTCGGAGGTCCGAGTCGTTTGAGGAGGACCTTGCATAGGGGTGGACTCAGGTTCTGTGCTTGGCACTGAGCCCGGATTTGCCCCCATGGAAGGTCCTACAGTCTGGGACTGGGTTGCCTCAAGGACCATGTCTATCTCAGATGGGGGGGGGGGTTCCATGTGGCCATCCTCCCTCCAGTAGGACATCACAGGTCCCATTGAGAGTGGTCTCTCTAGTCAGGTTAGGGGGATGGGGAGGTGCCTTGACCCCTGTTAGGTTTAATATTCGAACCAGCAGGTCTTTTTTGCAGGAAGCGACAGATGGGCTCTGTCTTCCCTCTCCCCCTTAAGGGGGTTTTATTACAAAGCCGCTTCAATAGGGAGGGGTCAGTTATGGGTTGCCTGCTGGCTTTCTTGGCAGTCCCCTTGGAAAGTAAATGGGGGTCTGCCGCTGGAAAGAGGGAGGCACTCGAGGGGACCTCCAGACAAGGGGGTGAGGGGGAGTCCCCTACCCCCGTAGGCAAAGGAGAGGAGTAAGCCTCCTCTCTGGTCAAAGAATTTTGGAGGTTCCCCTGTGAAAGCACAGAGGGGAGGGGGGCAACCCCCAGTTTTTCAGTGGAACTTCCTGAAGGCAGCTCCGTCGATGGTGAGGGGGAAAGGGGAAGAGGGCTTTTTAAAAAAAATTTCATCATCAGGCTTGGGGACCCTATTCTTTTCATGGGATGCAGATGCTAATCATCGCAGTAGCCCACTCTGCAATGGGTGTTGCCATTTTAGGCTGGCAGCCCTTCGGCATGGCGGCTCCACCTTGGGCATGGCGTAAAAAAAAAAATAGATGGTGAAGTGAGAAGGAAAGGGGATGTGAGGAAGGTATGGGTGGAGATGAAGTAAGTTGTTAAAAACCCAACATCCCAAACCGGAGCTCAGGGGGTTAGGGAACATTGTGCCCACCCCTCTCAGCCCCGATCCAGTATGGTTGGCTGAGAAGGTCAGCATCTACCTTGTGAAAATAGAGGCCGACCAGAGAAAGTTGTGGGAGAGGTTATAGGAAAAGTGAGGAAGTAGGGGAGAAACACAGGCTGTCTGAAAGAAGGAGAAGAGGCTAAGCTGGGGCCAGACAGGCGCTGAGTCCCATCTTATGATGCTCATACTTAATTTCTTTTGCCCTTATTGTTGGTTTAATTAACACAGTAAGTTTTATTAATTAATCAGTACATAACTTTGTCTTTCTAGATCTCCCACTGCCAATTTTTCAGACTGGAATACCAGAAACATCATCACTTATATGGCAGGAAACCCATAAATTCACAGTACTTTGAGATATCTTTAAATGTTTTGCAATTTGTCTTTGTGATTTTCCAGCCTTATGTAATGCAACAATAGCACCTATTTTGTCACTTGATAGTTGTTTCTTCACAGCCATTATAGTATTTCTTAAAATACAGCACTTTTAGCGAAAAGAGTCATTATTTTGTGAACACAACATGCGCTGGAACTTGATGATACATCTACTCAAAACCACTGCTAGCAGCCAACTGACGTAACACAGGACCAGCAAGCCGCATGATTGCTCTACAAATCTCTGTTTACCCCAAGTCTATATCTATATTAGAACATATTTTACAGCTTTCTGAAATATGTAAAAAATACATGTGCTCTGGATGATGATCAGAGGTTTTTTTGCCAGCACTGTAGAGTGGAGGGAGGCTGTTGCATGGTGTTAAGAGTTTTATAACACACCCTGTGCTATTGGTTCATACAAGAGCTAGAATATGGAAATTCAATTGCAAATTAACCTCACACAAGATACATCCATGTGGAGTGGTCTTGTCATATTCACTTGTAAATGACTGACCACTCTACAGTTCTTTTTCTCTTTACCTACAGGGTATCTAGAGTTTAATAAAACATCTTTGCTTGGGCATATTACAAAGAAAAAAAAGATAATGACTGGTACAAAGGCGTAAATGACAAATATCCATGAACAAAAACTATCATATAAGTTCTGCACTTTTCCTACATTTAAGACTCCAAATCTCAGTCCAATTTCATACCTTAGATTGACTGATATACTCAGTGAGGTTGAATTTTAGTTCCTTTATGTCGATCCTCCATTGCAGACCACTGATTTCCTGCTCATACTTCCAATGGCGATACTTCAGAACTGAGAACAATAATAACGCAAGGACCGCCACCGACAAAAGAGCGAGGATGATAAACCGTGGATGCGGAACAGCAGGACAGGCCTCTCCTGAATAACCACAAAGGGGTTCATCACGAATATCTACTGTGAGCTGAAAGATGTCAATTAGAATTACAATTTAAGAAAAAAATGGGGTGAGGTTCTCAATCATTCAAAAATGAACAATAAAAAGGGATTTCAATTCATATCATCACAAATTATTAGTACATGCATAAAATAGATCTCCCAAATAAACCTAAGAATATTATTGATAGGTGCATTACCAATTTTCTCTTGGAAATTGGTAATCTTCATTTCTCCAATTAAAGTAGCAAGAACTTTGATGATAATCTGGACATTACTATAGCTTTTTCTAAAAAATCACATTTATTAAATGAGTTACCATATCAATCTCACACCCAGCATGCATTTTTAAGCATCAATACCATCTTAAACACCAACTCTAATCTCTAACCTTTTCATGCCCTCTTAAGCATCAATTCCACACCTTTAAATGCCCTCTTAAAGGCCAATCCCACACCCTTTATGCCCTCTTAAGTGGCAATCACAATCCAAAAGCCTGTTATACTCTCAAGCACCAATCCCAATCCCCTACCCATTATTCCCTCTTAAGCACCAATCCCACATTGTTTTATGCTCTCTTAGGTGCCAATCCCACACCTTTCATGCCCTCTTAAGTACCAATCTCAAACAACCTTTCATTCTCCTTTAAGCAACAATCCCAAACCTACACAAATCCTTTCCTAAGCTCTAAATCACCAACCCCTCACCCTATTTTTGCCTGTAAGCACAAATCCCACACCCCTTGTGCCCTCTTAAGCACCAAGTTAACTATTCAATTTTTCCTTGCCTTTCAATGAGATGGGGTGATATGTGCATCTCATCCATTCAAGGTTCATCCATGCAAGGTTCATGGTCGGTGGCAAGCACCCAAAGCACCTCACATCCATATCATTCACTTTTCTGTCAGTCTTTATTTTCTTAAATCCAACACTAAGTCATTCCATCCTTTGTGTGATCTTCCAGCCCTGTGCTCCCCATAAAATAACACCTTTCTAAATTCTCTTTACAAGACTCATTCTCATTCATTCTTTCAAACTCATATAACCCCAAAACATTCTAAGTCAGAACCTCATTCAAACCTTCCCTCACCATGCAATATACACTTCGTACCTATTTTTTTCTTTATTTTCTTAACCCTTATCACATCCAAAGTCTTTCTCAAAGTGACCTGCTCTCATGCTGTCCTTCCATACCATAGTCTCACTGGCATAAGGCTAACATTAGCACCACCATAAATCCTATTAGAGGTTGTGGCCTTTTAAGATGCGCCAGAATACAGTATTGTTGTTCTCCCCCAAATTTACAAACATTCCCACTTTGTAAACCCTTTAATGGGCTAACAATCTTTTGGATGCTGAGCTCTTCCCTACATTGATACAAAACCCAGTCTGAACCTTAAAAACACTCATTCACATTAGCTTCCCTTTATAGAACCACATTATATAGCGCATCAAAGCCATTTGCTTTTCATTTCACTCATTACTACTGTTATCCTCGACATTTGAACAGCAATTTGTGCTTTAAGGGGGTAGCATCAATGTCTGAAGAGGATCAACAGTTATATATATTCCACGCATCCCCACTTCCACTATTTTCACCTATCTCTTCTTACAAACTTTGCTACAGAGGATTAAGTAAAGATAATCTCTCCCTTTTTTGTATGAGGGACTATCTTGATTTGGTCATTTGGGGTTAGGATTATCCTTACTTGGTAGTTTGATGTCCTAAGGCAAGGGTCTCCAAGGTGGTCAATATTGACCCCCTTGGGGGTTACAGAGTATTCTAGGGGTCAATTTAACTTTTGGGGGTCAATGAGACTATTCTAGGGGTCAATTTAACTATTGGGAGTCAAAAGAAGACATTCCTAAGAGAATTTAAAATACTGATAGAATCAATTGCTGACCATCCTAAGCTGTGTCAATTTTTAATTGAAATTAACAAGATCTTAGGCTTGTAATGTTTGCGGAAGGGGGAGACTGGAGGACAAGCAGAGCACACACCCTCTCTTGGTGGAGCTCTACAAAGCACTGTGGCACTGCCTTGAGTGCCATTCTTGTTTCTACTGAATATCAATAATCTTTCTCCTGCTTATCAAGCACATCTTTCCCATTAATCCTTTAGTCACTGAGTGAATTGCTTTGAAATAGACCTCAATCAATTTATCCTTGCTACCTCATTATAGAAAATAAAATAAAATATATATTTAAATCATTTGTTATAAATCAAATAATATATAATTTTAATTGCAAAGAATTATTCTATTGATTTAACCTAAAAATTATTAATAGACTTCTATATATTTAGAATTATGATTGGAAATATTTACTTGTTACTCAAAGTTATTTCTTGTTAACTGAAGAAATCAATTGTTACATTTAATTACCGATTCTAAGTCAACTTCATATTATAGAAAACCTACCTTATATCTTATGGATAACATTTTTATGTGAAAGGATTTTTAAAATTCGGCAAAAAAGTGGGGGGAAAAGAAAATCACCCATGTTTTGGTTGAATAGTTTTGTCCCCCTTAGTCCGCTTTGAATAACAAGCTGATTTTAATCAAATGATTTTAATTGGATGAAAAACAAAAAAACAAGTGTATTGAACAAAAAAACGAAGATGTCCTAAAAAAAATGGCTGTTTAGATGTGTATGAACCATAAATCAGCCCTTTTATTTGCGCTTTATCCTCTGGCCATGAGCTTTATCCTTTGGCCATGAACGGAGTCAAGTTACTCTCATTCATAAATCTGTTTACAAACAAAGAAGGACTGACCTAAGCCATTTATGTATTTTAATTACAGCCGCAGCAAAATGACTTGAAACCTACCATGTTTTTTGAGTGTATTGTGTTTAGCATGATGCAGTCACAGTGCGTATAATTTTATCTGGAAGTATGTCATCTTAAGTAATGGTCTGTGCTGCCAATGACACTCAGTGCTACGCTAGACATGAGTGGGGAATGTTGTCTCTCCTCCATACTGCATCAATAATCTGCAGTCTTTTGTTGTTAGTGGTTCCTGTTCAGTATTTTCCTACGGTCATTTTGAAATGCCTGGAAAGTACTGTACTGCTGAGGAGAAAGCCTGTATTCTTGCATGGACAAGAAAATGTCTTGATTAAGATGATATATGAATGAACAGGAAGAGCAAAAGCAACCATATTGAGGCTGCTGGCAGCAGCCCGGGGACTTCTACCCAACACCATTCCGGAGCACAAATTCTGCTGCTACAGATGTCCTCATGAAGAGAGAATTGGAGAAGGACCCTCGACTGACAGCGCCCGAATTGAAGGAATTGCATCCGGGACTGCTACAAAACATCGCTGTTCGAACCATTCGACATTGCTGCAGAAGGACTTGGGGCTTCCATGCCATAAAGCCGCCTGAAACCGCTTATAAATGACTGCATGAAGAAGCAACGTCTTGCATTCGCAAAGAAATATGCACAGTGGAGGAAGGTGATGTTTTCCGACGAAAGCAATTCCAGGTGTTTCGGAGGAGGTCTATCACAGTTTGATGCCCGTCATCTTCTGATTGGTACAACCCAAGATACACTGTTCCAATAGTTAAACGCTCGATTCAGTGATGGTTTGGGGTTCTTTTTCTGGTGAGAAGGAAAGGGCGGGCCTTTACTTCCTTCCAAACAACCAAAAGATAAATCCTGATTGGTAAATTGATGTTATCTGAATGACCATATGTTGGAAATGTTAACCATTCACGAGTGTGAAATCTTTATGCATGACAATGATCCCTGCCATACGACCAAGAAGGTCACGAAGTGGTTCCAGGAGAGACACATTGAGGTGTTAAGAGTGGCCTGGGAATAGTCCCGACCTCAACCCCATAGAAAATTGTTGGCAGAAAATGAAGAAAACCATGTGCGGGAAGAAGACTCCAAACCTGGATACCCTCCAGAGCTGATGAAGGTGTGGTGCACAGAGATGTCCTTGGATTACTTCAGGAACCTAAGCGATTCCATGCCAAAGCACCCCAACATGGTCATCAAGAATAAGGGCAACATGACTAAATACTAAACTATGTGGTTACTATGTATTTTTTAGTACAATACTCTAAATTTCAGGCTGAAGTTTTATTTTTCCTTAAAAATGTAGTAGGTCTCAAGTCATTTTGCCATGGCTGTAGATGATTACTCACTAACATGAGTTTAAAAAAAAATTAAAATGATGAATTATCATAATAATCAGGGCAAATACGAGTCTAGACGTGAAAGGCCACAAAAGGCCCTCGGGCGATTATGTAGCACTGAATAGAGGAACTCTGAAGGCCCTTGGGCGACTAATGGGTAATAACTACTTCAATATAAAGGTATGTTAATGTATTTAATATTAGGCACTTCTCCCTTTTTTTTATCACCCAATCTAACATTCTATACAACATATTCATTTATCATACTGATATTTCCATGTATTTTGATACGTCTGAACACCTCTATGGGTAAATTTCAACATTATGTTCATAATTTTGCTAATTTTCCATGATCTCCAAAATGACAATAAACAGTTTTTTTTCTTTTCCCTCATATTTAATGAGATATATTTACAAAGGAGGGGGACACAGAACAACAGTTTTGTAGGGTTTGGTATGCAGTTTTCCTTATTGAAATACATCAGAATTGGCACATAAACCCAAACAGATGGGATACAGCGTGGAAACTGACCTCCTCTTGAGAGTTGAAGCCAACTGTATCCGCTCCAGCGTGACATGAAGTGTGCTTCAAAAGGCCAAACACAATACTCCCGGCACTATAGAAGCTTTAGGAGTAGAGCTGTGTCAACAAAGAGTCAAAAGATGGTACCCTCCATGGTGGCATCCTGGACAAAACCAGTGGCCCACCGGCCTGAGGGCTATGCCAAGCTTTCAAAGGAGCTTCCTAGCCCTAAACACAAGAGTACTTAGGGTATGACTGGAGTCTCTTGGAGGAAGAGGTCCTGGTGAGATCAGGTGCGGATGCAGTGAGAACTGTTGCCAAATGAGGGAGGCGGCGAGCTCATGGGTAGAGGTGAATAATGCACTGTGCATGCTGCAGAGCGAGTGGAATCTCCCCAGCAATCAACAAGTAGGCTCTCAATGGGGGATATCTGGAAGGCAACTGTCGCCAGGCGAAGGCGATTGTGGTGGATTGAGTCACCTTCTGCAATATATGCTCGCATCTGTAGTTGAACTTCAAACGAACAAAGGATTGATAAAAAAGGAAGGCAAGTAGCCTTATCTGCGCCCCAGGTGCTGAAAATCACGCAAGGAAGAATATACATGGTGCGGGTACAAGAGACCCTAAGGCTGCGACTATGACGCGTTGGTCAAAGATAAGACTGAGGAAATGGTGAGAGTCCACCACTTCGAGGTGAACCCGATTTAGAAAAAAGTCTGGGTCAGGGTGGAGCTGGGGCATTTGACATGAAGTGTACACACTTTGGGGCAAAATCTTGACACTAGGGCATGGATTTTGATGATTTTTTGCATACAAGTTGGGTCTGGTGAGATAATATCACATACCAATTTTTATGGCTCTAGGTCACCCAAGGCCATTTTTATGGCCAGGTCAATTTTTGGTCAAACTGGTTGACTGAAAAAGTTTTGAGAGGTCATAACTTTGGCTAGAGTTAACCAATCAGAAGGATTTTGGTACCAAATGCGCAGGAGAAAGAGATCTTTCAAATGAGTGGAACAATGACATTCCTAGGACAATTTTTGCCATAATGACCCTTTTTTTAACTCTTTGACCTTTGACCCTGGCCAAAGTGCAACTTTGATCTTCCCAAAATATTTTCTAAAGTTAGCTCTATTTATCTTCCATAGCTCCAGGAAAAATAAAAATGGGATCTCCATGGGCATTTATATACCATCAGGTGGGTGGTATTTTCAGTCATGTCGCTCTACTGGGGCCATTTATGACAACAGACAGCGTTAGTAAATAGTGATTTTGGGAAAGTTTGATGTATCTTGACACAGTTATCATATTTCAGTCTTTCCAAACACAACCTCTTACCCTTCCTAGGATGCCCTGCCTTTTTTCAGTCTTAGATTCAATAAAACAAGAGATTATTTTTTATCATTTCAGAAATGTGAGACAAACATAATACCTTTCAAATATTACAAATTTACAATTTTTATTACCTATACAAAATGTTATTTAATACAAAACATTAGACAAAAGATTATTTAAGACAAAAATTTAAACAAAACGTTTAATAAATACCTAGGTACTCATTTGAGCAGAGCCATCACTTTGTTTGTTGTATCAGACTCCTTCTTGCTAATCATGTAGCTTCTTCCTGTTGCAGTTTTTGGTTCTACTGACACCAAAATGTCAGAGATGTCCATAGTACAAGAATCTTCTACTTCAGGGAAGCAAAAACTGTAAGAGGGTCCATGTGGGTGAAGAAATTTCACAGTCACTTCTTGTGACTGGAAAAGCTTCGGTTATGCAAGCAAGCCATCAATGTCCATCGTAAATTACAGTGACATAGCCTGCAAGTTTTCCATTGAACACTTGACATGAAATATTTTTTGTGACTGATTCTAATCTAAAAGTCTCACAGACTAAATGGGCGAACTTGGAGAGCCTCCTTTGATATTGGAATGAACAAATGAATAGTTTTGGTCAAAAGTTCTTCCTCCTGTTCATATTCCTTTCAATGAGTTCCATATCCAAACTTCATATTCCCAAGAGTTTCAGTGAATACAAACAAATTTCTTGGTGATACAATTTGTTTGTCATAGGTTCTTCTCAAGCTCTCTTTAGTAGCCTCCCTTTTAATGGTGCTACCTACGTCGTCTGATGGGCCCTTCCCATGTCTAGTGGCAAAAAAATGCCACTCTGCTTCTATACCATATTCCTCTTTATGCCAGCAAAGATTCTGGAAAGATTTACAGTTTTTATACTGTGCTGCAGATCCATCTGAAAAGTAGTAAATTTTCAGCAAATGTTGATAAGAGTATCTGAAATTAGTATTCAAAACGGTAGTTTTGAATAATAATTTCAGATACTCTATCAACATTTGCTGAAATAGATGCACTGACACATTATTGTGGATGTTACACTCTGAAATTATGGTGTATGAGTCATGACAGAGTTTTCCATCTTTAATGTGATAAAACACCCAAGGATGTATTGTCGCCTGTGCGCAATTCCAATATCCCTGGGCTGCGTCTTGTATTACAAATGAATAGTTTTCTGAAAAATCACCCCATCTGGAATATTATTTTTCACAGTTTCCAAGTACTGTGCTTTTGTGATTTTGCAACAAAATCATGTCGCACCAAAGTTTTGACACAATCACAAAATCTATCCATGAAATCATCAAGCGATAATACCATGGTTACCAGCTCAGATCTATTAGTTGATGTCCACTGTTTGAATTCAATATTATCCACATTCTCCTGTTCCGAAAATCCAAATAGTTTTGCTTTTAGTTGATCCACAGGTGAATAGTACTCGCACGATCTCATGCAGTATGCTGGATTACATACAACAGAGGCAACTAGTTGATGGTAAGTGGGTAGATCAGTGATATCAGACATCTTGGATCCAACCATCATCAGTTTTACATTTTGATGTATTGTACATACACATACTGAGTGAGTTCCACTGCCTCCCGCAAGAACACACTCACGTGGCTGTAGCATAGCAAACTTTGAGAATGATACTTTTACCTCAGGGTACTTCACTTTGAAACTGCTATGAAGTTCCTTCAAATTGTCGAGAATGAGTCATTTCTGTAACCTCTGCTTTTCCCCTTCAATTCGCACTTCCAGACAATCTTTCTTTCCTGGTAAAACTAGACTCATGTCATCACTATGATAATATTCAAGGACTAAAGATTTTACTTCCTCAGGAAGCACTCTGCCGAGCTTAGGGTTAAGTAAAGCTAACATTCCTTTCTCCTTTAGTAAATGGTGAGCTTATACGGCCATTCTCTGAGAGCAATCAAACTCCTTCATGAATTTTCTAACACTCATACTGGTTGCAAATATGGTTAGAATTCTGATTTGATCCGTACAGCTTGATTGCCGATATTTTTCCTTTAGACTGGATGAATTCTAGCATACAGTTCACGTTATATCTTTGTGGCACATCTCCTTGTTTTCCTGAACTATTACTCACGACCAAATCCAACTTTCTCATAACAGATTCTTCAACTTTTAACCTTTTCTCAGGTGCGTAAGTTGGATGCCTTTCGGCTTTCCTTTTATCAAAGGGGCTCTCACTGATGAAAGACAATGATTGGTTCAGTAAGTCAACTTCAACTTCCACAACATCTGAATCCTCTTTTTGGCTAGGCATCTCATTGAACTCCTGTTCAGATGCTGAAGTTTTGACTCTTCTGGAGTACTTTGCTCCATTGGTAACTCTGAAAGCTTCTTCCTACAAACAGAACAAAGCTTATCATCTTTGCTAAGAAGAGATGAGAAATTCTGCAAAAGCTGAGCAGAAACATTTCTTAGATCTTTCTTTTGCAGGGATTTATGGATCTTCAGCGGATCGCTGCAGTACTTTCGATTCGCCATCTTAATGAAACAAAGCCTGAACAAGATCCAAATAGTAAATTACTGCTTATAAACAATATACAATAAATTAATTAAAATAAACACCTATATAAATGAAGCAATTATATTTAAAATTGCCAACATACAATATCAATATAGCTGCTTAAATCATTGCATTGTCCTAGAAAATTGGTAAGCAAAGAAAGAAGCGCATAATAATTGTCAAGTATTATATCTTAGTAGAAATAGGTCAAAGTTTAGGTGCAAAGGGCTGTAGGTTGGTAGACTGGTTTATAACTAACAAATATTTCCATTAGCATTTTTTAAAATTTGATTGTTCATAAATTCGCAGAGAAGCGGACAAAACACAAGAAAAGAGTAGGTACCTATTCAATGATCAACATTATTTTTAATTATTTTCATGTTTTCTCAGTCCAGCGCTTCAACCCTAATAGATATTAAGTTAGCTAATGGCTACATCATAATGCATTGCTGAGAATAGATTTATTACACTCTTAGTTTAATCTTTCTTCCATACCTATTTTTGAAGGGTTTAGCTACCTTTATTCTGTAGGTATATTCCGTTTTGATCAAATTAAAGGATTTGGTGAAAATTGCCTTCTCTCATTTCAAATAGGGCATGGTAAAAATATGTGATCAATCAAAAGTCACTATTAATTAATGGGTGTTCATTTTAGATGCTTAATAAGTAATAAATCATTCTCCTCTTTTTCATAATATAATAATTTGCTAGACAGGTAGCTATATAAAAATCATTAGGTATTTCAAAATTATCAAAAATAAATAATAAAAATTACACACCTGTAAATTATTTTAGGATCTGCAGATAATCTCACAATTAATATTAAGTAGATAGTTTAGAAGATATCTTGAAATTATTTTAATTTATATATTGAAAACAAATGACATTGGTATCTGAAAAATATACATTAATTAGTTAAGGATTAATGAAAGGCAGTTAAAGACTGCATTTCATGTTACATTGATTTGGCAAGATTACCTATATAAGGTAGGTGCCTAGGTATATAAGCTGTATATAGGCAGTGATGTATTATTTATTGATTCAAAAGGATTATATAAGAGGTATATAGGCCATGCCATAGTTAGGACTTATGTAGGTATGTGATATCACCATAATTTCTGGGTCAATAATACTTTTAGTAGGTATACCCAGTGTCACATAATTGCCACTAGATTCTCAACCCATGGAGATCCCATTTTTATTTTTTCTGGAGCTATGGAGGATAGAAGGTAACTTTAAAAAAAATTTGGGATGATCTGAGTTGCACTTTGGCCAGGGTCAAAGAGTTCACAAAAAGGTCATCATGTCAAAAATTGTCATAGAAACATTGTTCTTCCACTCATTTGAAAGATCTCTTTCTCCTGAACATTTTCTCAAGTTTTGGGGTCAATCAGTTTGGCCATAAATATGACCACAATGACCAGATAGGTCTCATACTTAGTATGTGAACTTTAATTATCATAACCAAGAAAGATGTAAATTTCATGCGATTCTGTGACCAAGGTGTCAGGAGGTTGTGTACAATTCACGTAGAATGTCCCAGCTGTGGATGATGGCAGAAATGCACCACCTTAAGTCTTGGCCTAGGAAAATCCAAGTCTGTGGGGCTTCAGCATAGCGAGAAACACCATTCAATGCCTGTTGGAGCCGATGTTCCAGAGTTGGCATCTAGGCTGCGCCAAAAGAGATTGAAAGGTTGTTCACATGGAGCATAGTGAGATGGATATAGGATGGATATAGGTGATCCAATGAGTTGATGGCCAGCAGAGATCTTCCTTCATGTGGCTCTGATATGCAAGTTCTATAGAGAGGTATGTGTGGCTGGAGAGAGGGTGAGTGTTCTGGATACTGGAGTGGAGTGAGCATGTTTTGCAGCTGTCTGCCTCTTCATCACCAAAGTCACCCAAGTGGGCTGGTATCCATTGCAGCTTAACCCATTGTGCTTTACAGACCCCCTTCCCAACCCGTTGAGAAGGACAGGGAACTGTACCAGCTGCTGGGTGAGCTTGTTCAAGGCAGAGTGTGCATCGTTATGGGCGACTTCAACAGACAAGTTGACTGGGAAACCAGAGCAGCCTGTGGCGAGAGCGCGCTACTCCTGGAGTTCGCCAACAATGAGTTCCTCACTCAATGGGTCAGAGAACCGACGAGAGGAGACAATATCCTCGACTTGGTCTTCACCTCTGAGGATGATATCGTTGAGGATGTCTCTGTAGGCGAAGAGCTCGGTGGCAGTGATCACCAGCTAGTTAGATTTACCGTCAAGATCCCGAAGGTAAGGTCTGTTGCCAGTCAATCAAGGAAACTTGACTTGAGAAGAGCAGACTTTGCAAGCCTTTGTGCTGGGCTGACTGATGTAGGCTAGCGGTATGCGAAGAGTTGAGGATTCGTGGAACAATTTCAAAAATAAGTTCATGAGTCTTCAATCTAGTTGCATCCCTCTGAAATGCCTCCGTCGGTCTTGTGTTCAACCAAAGTGGTTTAATCGAGAAATCGGCCAACTGCTTAGGTAGAAGAGAAATGCGTACCGGCGATCGAAGATCTCGGGTGCCTTTGACGAGTACCGGAGGCTAGCCAGGAGAGTGAAGTCCAGCATAAGGGCGGCTAAGCGTACTGAGGAACTCCGACAGGCGAGACTCTGCAAGGAGAATCCCAAGGAGTTCTTCGGCTATGTAAATAGACGTAAACCAATCCATCGTGGGATTGGGCCCTTAGTGGACGAGGAGGGTGCATTAACTCACTCAGATGCAGAAAATGCTAACCCTCTCAATGACTACTTCTCCTCAGTGTTTACTAAAGAGTGTGGTCCCATCCCCCAGCCCACGTATTCCTACTTAGGGGAAAAGCTGGAGGCAATGGACTTCACCGAAGGAGAAATAAAGAAAAAGATCACTGACCTAAAGGCGAATAAGTCCCCTGGACCGGACGGGTTTCTACCCAAGGTGTTGAAGGAAGTGTGCGATGGCGGAGGCGGAGGTGACTCCTATCTTCAAGAAAGGAGACCCCAGCCATCCGTCAAACTACCGACCTATCAGTCTGACTTCGATAGTCGGTAAACTCATGGAAAGCAAGATGGTGGACAAAATGACGTCGTATTTAGAGTCAAACCTGCTACTGAGGAGTTCCCAGCACGGCTTCCGAAGGCAACGGTCATGCCTGACGAACCTTGTGGAATTCTTCCACTTCGTTTTCAGTGAGCACGATCGGGACAAGGCGGTGGATGTGGTGTACTTAGACTTTCAGAAAGCCTTTGATAAGGTACCACACCGCCGCCTTCTCCGGAAAGTGCGAGCGCTGGGCATAGACGGAAAAGTAGCCGGCTGGATCGAGACTTCAACGGGTGGTGGTAAATGGACAGGCTTCTGAGTGGGTGCCCGTTACTAGCGGGGTGCCTCAAGGTTCTGTCCTGGGACCACTACTATTCATCATCTATGTCAACGACATGGACGGTGACATTGTTGCCAAGATTTCCAAATTTGCCGACGATACCAAGCTTGGTATGAACGTTGCAAAGGATGGAAATACTGCCCGCCTGCAGGAAGATCTTGTGAAGATTGGGGAGTGGTCAGACACGTGGCAAATGCTTTTTAACGTGAACAAATGCAAAGTAATGCATATCGGCCACAGAAACCCCCAATCTCATTATATCCTTAAGGGCACTGCTCTTGAATCGAGTGACACTGAGAAGGACTTGGGTGTAACAATCACTAGCGACCTCAAGTTCTCGAAACAGTGCATCGAGGCAGAGAAGAAAGCCCAAAGGATGTTAGGCTACATAAAGCGCCAGTTTGGATACCATAACAAGGAGATAGTACTTTGTCTGTACAACTCCCTCGTTCGGCCGCACCTGGAGTATGCCGTACAATTTTGGAGTCCTTCGTTTCAAAAGGACATCGCAAGGTTGGAACGCGTACAAGCTAGGGCAACCAAACTGATTCCCTCTATCCGACATAAAAGTTATGAGGATAGACTAGGAGAATTAGATCTGTTCTCGCTGGAAACCCGTAGACTGTGTGGTCAGCTCATCGAAGTTTTCAAAATGCTTTGAGGGTTCGACAATGTTGACTACCGGGATATTTTCACACTGAGTGAGAACAGAACGCGCAATCACGGCTTCAAACTTGAACTGAAGCGTTACAACCGCAATATGTGTGGAAATTTTTTCACCTCCAGTATCTGCGGTAAGTGGAACGCACTTCCAGTGGAAGTTGTCAACAGTGAATCTGTTGACCAGTTCGAGTCAAGACTAGACAAAGTCTTGAAAAGTGGCCGTTTAGGGACGCAAAACAATTGAGCAGTCATGTGCCTGCTCGATTGATAGTCCAAAGGTACCCTCTTTGAATGGACCGTAAGGTTTCCTAGGGTACTTACTTTCCTTGTTACTCCTTGTTACTCCCAAAGGGAGTTGTTAAGGAAGTCGAGGAGGAGTGCTTGGATATTGTGGCAGAGTTATGGGAGAGTGTGAGATGAGGAGGAGAGTTGTAGAGAATATATTGTATCTGTGTAGATTACCACCTTCTTGGGGAAGGGGGGGGGGGGGGACAAGATATAGGTAAGGATCCGGTGTTACCTAATTAATAGGTAGCCAATTTATAGTGAATGTGAATTAAGTTTCTGACTCCTTAAATGTTTCTTCATGGGTACTCTGATTTATGCTGGGCTTACCAAATGTTTTCAGATAATCAAGGTAAAAAATGACTTTGAGAAAGGACATAGCAAAAAATCTTTTATTCTAATACAAGACCTATTAAAGGGGCAAGCGGCACATCACCCAGTACTTTGCGGGCGACAAGCAGGTTTTTCTATTCAATGTGAAGTATTAAAATAACATAACATAATTTCATGGATGACACAAGCCACAAGGGCCTATCAAAGGTCATCCGCATCTGTCAAAACTCACAAGTGGTGACCCCTAGTCCTATTACTACCTGCCAATTCAAATAGCTTGCTAAAATCCAACTTACCCATCCCAGATTTTAAAAAGCACAATCATATCTCCCCTCACACATCTTCTTTCAAATGAGAACATATTTAGTACCCTCAGTCTATCTTCATATTCAAGGTGCTTCAAGGAAGGTATTATTTTTGTTGCCCTCCTTTGTACCGACTCTAGCAGGTTGATGTCATGTCTAAAATTTGGTGACCATGCTTGTATACAGTACTCTAAATGTGGCCTAACATACGAGTTGTAGAGTTTAAGGATAACCTCTTTACTCTTGTAGCTAACATTCCTGTTAGCTCTATTTTATTGCATCAATACACTGCTTTGAAAACTTCAGTGACCTATCTACTACTATGCCTAAGTCCTTCTCATCCTCAACTGAATTCAGCCAATGTCCATCCATTTCATAGCTAAATTCCTTATTACCCCTTCCCATGTTAAGAACTTTGCATTTTTTAAGGTTAAAAGTCATCTGCCATTTCTGAGCCCAAGCTAATAACTTATTTAAGTCATTCTGCACTTTAAAGCTACCCTCAACTTCTTTGACTAGAGTTGCCAAGTTCGTGAATGCTAAGATGGGAATGAATTAATCTTAATGTCTTAATACTTAATAGATCTTAAAGGGAAAATGATTCTTAATGACTTGTCTTACTGAATATGCATGTCTATATATAGTTTTATTTCTTAGGGGGGGTGGCCTAGACTCATCCGTGGTACAAGTCTCCATCGTCAAGTTCATTAGTTTCCACCCCTAGGGCAGAGCTACCGAACAGCCGTGTATCAGATTTACCTACATATTCCAATAGTTTTATCTCTATTACAGGACTCACTTGTCACAAATCTGTGTTACAATTTCCTTTGGTCAGAGTCTGTATTTGCCTAGCTGCTTTGTAGACTCCTGTCTTCTGATAAATCTATTCCAAGACACAAATTGTTTGTTTATGCATTTCCTCTTATTGACTTGGGTGTCTTGACCTGATATCTGTTTCCCGCATTCGTATTTTGTGTGTTCCCATGCAGAGCTCCAATGGTCACTTACCTCCTCTCTCTGGACATATATATTTTCATTCCTTATTTTCTATACAAATTGATATATGCAAATTAATATATACATTCTCATCTTCTTATTCTCATATTAGACATATTTATGTGTGAAGCGTGTCAGGATTTAATAAGACCACCTCACGTCCATTTTGTGGAGTTTCTTGCTGGGCCTATTGAATCCTGCAATTTGGTGCCAGTAGCCTACCTATTACATAACCCGAGTTCCACAAAGCTTCTGGATCAGATTAAGGGATTGATACAAGGCATATATAGTTGGGGAAGAGCTAAAGGCTCCTAGGGCAATTCTGATTGCACTGTGATAGATTGGGTCTAGTCTAGATAGGAGACTTGTTTGTGGCACTGTAGACTATTGAGCCATAATCCAGTTTATTCTGTATGCAGGCTGTATAAAATTGCATAAGTGTTGCACATGATGCACCCCACTTCACTCCAGCAATACAACACATCAGAGCAAGATGGTTGAAGCAATTTTCTCTTTTCTCATAGGTAGTTGATGTGGATGTTCCAGTTTAGGCTTGGGCCATCTAACCATAGTCTGAAGAATTTAGGAGATCACCCAATCAATAGGTGTTTCGTAGAGCTCTCAGTCTGTTGATTTATTTTTCAGATTTTTCTGCAGGTTTTTTTTTCACCACAGAATCAGCGAAAGCTAAGTTGCTCTTTTTTTTTTCTTATTACTACATAAGTTCTTTCTTTCTTTGAATAAGTGATGGAGTTCGGGGATGAAAGTGAGCATGAGTGTCGAAATGTATGGTTCAGTAAAAATAGAATGGTGCATTTGGGAGCTTTTTACAGGCCACCTGGGCAGACTGATGATATAGATGAACTAATGATAAGGGAAATAAGTAAGGGATGTGAAACAGATGCAGTTATTATTGGGGACTTCAACTTAAACTCTGTGGACTGGGAAAATATGATAGGTAGGGATAGAACAAGTGGCAGGTTCATAGAATGCTTTGAGGATAATTTTTTGAATCAATTTGTTAACGATTCAACGAGGGGGGACAATATATTAGATTTAGTACTTTCTAACAGTGATCATTTAGTTCAAGAATTGACTGTTGGGGAAGCATTGGGAAATAGTGACCATCAGATAGTTCGTTTTAACTTGGGAATTGAGAAGGGTAAAATAACTGAGAATGCTGAAAAAGTTCCAAATTTTCATAAGGGAGATTATGTAAAACTTCGAAGCTTGCTAAATTTGGTAGACTGGGATATAGAATTCAGAGGTAAAAATGCTTATGGGATGTGGGATACTTTCAAGCATATAATAAATGTAGTCCAAGAACAATGTATCCCAATGAAGGCCATTAGGAACAAAAGTAGGAAACCATTATGGTGGAATCAGGAGATAGCTAGAAAAATTTCAGAGAAGAAAAGGGCATATAAAAAATTACAGGTAGAAAATAATATTCAAAATTTAAGTGATTATAGAATGGCTAGGAATGAGTTAAATAAGATTATAAAGAAGAACAAAAGGGTGTCAGAAATTAAATTAGCTCAGGATAGCAACAAAGATCCTAGAAAGTTCTTTAGTTACTATAAAATTAATAACAAGTCTGGCAGAGTTAAAATAGGACCTATCAAATATGAAGGGTTTGTGAGAGAAACTGATGAGGAAATAGTTGAGGTACTAAATGGTCATTTTGCATCAGTATTTACAAAAGAGAAACTAAATAGTCCTATGTATAGTACTCATAGGTCAGGAAAAGAGGTGTTTACTAACATTTGTGTGGATCGGAGGATGATAAAAGGACTAATAGGTGATTTAGATACTACCAAGGCCTCCGGCCCTGATAATATTCATTCTAGGATACTTAAAGAAGGGGTAGAAAGTATCTCAATAGCTCTGGACAAGTTATATACTAGGTCATTGGAATATGGAGAAATACCCGATGATTGGAAGAGAGCGAATGTAGTCCCCATTTTCAAGAAGGGTAGTAAAGAGGATCCAAATAACTTTAGACCGGTTAGCCTAACTCCTGTAGTCTGTAAAATTCTTGAGAAAATAGTTAAAAAAGGGATTTGCCAACATCTAGAGAGGGAGGGGTTAATCAGCGATGCTCAGCATGGGTTTAGATCAGGTAGATCATGTTTGACTAACTTACTAGACTTTCTGGAGTTTGTAACAGATCAAGTAGATAAGGGAGAGAATGTAGATATAATTTACTTAGATTTTAGTAAAGCATTTGATAAGGTACCACACAGGAGACTAGTTCATAAATTAAAAATGATTGGGATATGTGGGGGTGTTTCAAATTGGATAGCTGAGTGGCTGAAAGACAGGAAGCAAAGGGTAGTGCTAAATGGTGTAAAGTCAGAGTGGAGGGATGTTATCAGTGGGGTTCCTCAGGGATCACTTCTCGGTCCATTATTATTTGTCATCTATATAAACGATCTTGGGGAGGCAGTTAATAATAAAGTGTCAATTTTTGCGGATGATACCAAATTAGCAGCTGTAGTTAAAGATATTGATGATAATTTTAAAGTGCAGGGGGACTTAAATAAATTGTTATCCTGGGCACATAAGTGGCAAATGACTTTCAACCTTGATAAGTGCAAAGTTATTAACATGGGAAAAGATAATAGAGAATTTAACTATGAAATGGATGGGCATTGGCTGAGCTCAGTAGAGGATGAGAAAGATCTAGGAGTAGTAATAGATAAGTCATTAAGGTTTTCTAAGCAGTGTATTGAAGCAAGAAATAGGGCAAATAGAGTGCTGGGTTTTATTAAGAGAAATGTCAGTTACAAAAGTAAGGAGGTTATTCTTTTTGAGCTGCAAGAGGATGGTCGCACCAGAGGACATAGCAAGAAGCTTTACACCAAGAGGTCAAGACTTAATATTAGGAAGAACTTTTTCTACAACAGAGTAGTAGAAAAATGGAATGACCTACCAGAATACATAATATCTGCTGAAAATGTTTTGAAATTTGAAATTGCACTTGATAGGGTATGGGGTGGCAAGCCGATAAAGTATGACTATAGGGCTAAATTAGAAAAAATAGAAACGTCCACCCAAGACACACAACTAACGAGGTCATTGATGAGGAGCCGGGTCACATAGACTGAATAGCCTCCAACCCGGGCAACGTCTGTGAGTATCTGTGAGTATAACTCTTATGTTAGGCCACATCTAGAGTACTGTATACAGGCATGGTCCCCACATTTTAGACACGATATTAACCTTCTTGAGTCAGTGCAACGGAGGGCAACAAAGATTATTCCTTCCCTGAGGCACCTTGAATATGAAGATAGACTGAGGGTATTAAATATGTTCTCGTTCGAAAGGAGGTGTGTGAGAGGGGATATGATTGAGCTGTTTAAAATTTTTTCCGGGATAGATAAATTGGATGTTAGCAAGTTTTTTGAGTTAGATGATGGAAATCGGACTAGAGGTCACCACTTGAAAATTAAAAAGCAAGGGTGTAGGTTGGATTTAAGAAAATATTTTTTCACCAATAGAGTGGTAGACTTCTGGAACAAATTGCCGCAGAGGGTAGTAGGTAGTCCAAATCTAAATGTATTTAAGAGTATGTTGGATGAGTTTATGGGAAGGGAAGGTTGTGATGGTTCCTAAGTTTTGTATATATTAATATTGTTTGTATATATCTATAGCTGCATGATTTAGTTCTTGACAAGCCTTGATTGGTGATACCCTTGTTTCTGGATGCAATCCTCTGGATGTAGTTTTCCTGGGAGTTTGGGTGCCTTGAAAAAGAGGCCGCTTGACTCGGATGACCTATGATGAGCCCTTGTGGCTTTTGTCATCCGTTATATTATATTGTGGGGGACTTTGATTTTGTCTTCCCCTGGTGATGGTGCTTTTTGTGGGTGGGTTTTGACAGAGGCGGATGACCTTTGATAGGCCCTTGTGGCTTTTGTCATCCGTGTAATTATGTTATGTTATGTATGCATTGGTTGTGATGTATTTGGTGAGGGGTATACATGTGTTTTATGTGGGCTGTGTGAATGCATTGTAGATTTAGAGGGGATGAGAAGGCAGGATTTAGACAGGATATGTAGGCTGGAGGGGTTAGTTGCTGAGCTCAGGAGGGAACTTAGTGTTAGGCCTAGAGCTGGGAATAGGTTAGGTGGTGAGGTAGGCCAGTTAGATGTTTCAGGTGAAGGTAGAGGGCCGGTGGAGGAGGTAGGATATGATAGTTCTAGGGATAGTGAAGTTAGCCCCCTTAGATTAGTTAGAAATAGGCCTAGTGAGGATTGGGGACAGTGGAGAGTGGTTAGGAAACGTGAAGCTAGGGAGGCTTCTCCTGTTCTTTGTGAGAATAAGGTTGCCTCTATTGAGGTTGTTAGCCAGGGGAAGAATAGGTGTGAGTCTGAGGGACACAGAACATATTAGCTTGACTAATAGATTCAGTGCCCTAAGAGAGGAAGTAACTGGAAGTGATATGACTGATGGGGGTGCAACAGAGGGCAACAAAGGTTATTCCTTCCCTGAGGCACCTTGAATATATAGATAGACTGAGGGTATTAAATATGTTCTCGTTCGAAAGGAGGTGTGTGAGAGGGGATATGATTGAGCTCTTTAAAAAAATTTGGGGGATAGATAAATTGGATACTAGAAAGTTTTTTGAGTTAGATGATGGAAATCGGACTAGAGGTCACCACTTGAAAATTAAAAAGCAAGGGTGTAGGTTGGATTTAAGAAAATATTTTTTCACCAATAGAGTGGTAGACTTCTGGAACAAATTGCCGTGGAGGGTAGTAGGTAGTTCAAATTTAAATGGATTTAAGAGTAGGTTGGATGAGTTTATGGGGAGGGAAGGTTGTGATGGTTCCTAAGTTTTGTATATATTAATATTGTTTGTATATATCTATAGCTGCATGATTTAGGTCTTGACAAGCATTGATTGGTGATACCCTTGTTTCTGGACGCAATCCTCTGGATGTAGTTTTCCTGGGAGTTTGGGTGGCTTAAAAAAAGAGGCCGTTTGACTCGGGATGACCTATGATGAGCCCTTGTGGCTTTTGTCATCTGTTATATTATATTGTGGGGGACTTTGATTTTGTCTTTCCCTGGTGATGGTGCTTTTTGTGGGTGGGTTTTGACGGATGCGGATGACCTTTGATAGGCCCTTGTGGCTTTTGTCATCCGTGAAATTATGTTGTTATGTTAGATGTATAAGGACGGGGGGGGTCCTCACACGTTGATGGATGAGCCACATTGATTTGCATTTTGAGGTGTTCCAGTGTATGTTCTAGTTTTTAGCCCATGTAGTGAAGTCATTTACTGCTCTTTCGAGTCTGTAATGGACCAGCTGAGGTGTTGGAGTAGTACAGATGATGGAGACATCATCTGCATATACTAATGGTGTTGTAAGCACTAACTGGCAGATCCGATATATATATTGTGAAGAGGAGGGGGCTTAGTGGAGAGCCTTGGGAGACTCAACAACTGACCTAGAATCTTTAAAGAGATTAGCTTGATGTTTGGTTATGAGTGATTGCTGTTCATTGCAGTATAGATGACTGTATTCTAAAGCAGATGCTTCGGCATTGTCCAGCTCATTCCTCAGTGGAGAGCCACCTATGCAGTGGATAGGAGTTGGGTAAAGGGGGGGGATCATACATCTGAAGAAGGTCCAAGCTTTGGTGGAAGCTGCTGAAAAGAAAAGAGCTGCAGAATTTATGCCAGGATTCTCTTTTGGAGCAGATTAGGGTTCTTCCGCAGCTGGCTTCCTGTTTCTGAAATTCAATTTTGTTTCCTTGAGAGGGTGAACACCACCATCTCGCAAAAGCCAATTGTCTGAGATGGATAGCTGATGCACACAACAGGGACAGCCATTAAAATCGCTGGCAGTGCAGAGGAATGCCTTTTTCCTCAGCTGTTGAAGGGATTCAGTCAACCCACTGACTTTCTCTTGTAATGAGGCTAGATTTATGGGAGGCTGCTCAATTATAAATTGGAATTTGATCCATTCCATCTTTATTTAACTTCGACCTTGTGCAGGGAGGGGGATTTGTGAAGCCAGTAGAAGAGATGATGATTGGTAAATGGTCACTACCAATGTATTAGCCTGAAGAGACCATTGAAGATGAGAAAGATCCGCTACCCACGCAAAGATCCAGTGTAGAGAGTGAAGCCCTTGCAGGGTCCACTCTGGTGCAGAGATTTTTACCTTGATGAGTCTTCAATCCCTCACCAGTTGCTGCTGCATCTTCCAACCAGTAGAGCAGGAATAAGACAAGGCAAGCAAAAAGGTTGGCTAATCACAGATGCAGAACAAAACCACAAAGGAAAGTGAATTAAACAAACTCAAAGTAGTGGGCCTAAGAACAACCAAACTTGCACTGACATCATCTGGGAGAGAATTCCAGAGATTAAAAACACATATAGAGAAAAAGCGAGTGTGAGCATCTGTATTTGAGTGGGGTAGAAGGATTTTTTTGCTGTGACCACAAGTTCTGTTGTCTCTTCTACATTCAAACAAGTGGGGACAATGACCATTTAGGATCTTCCAAGCCATAATTAGGTCTGCACGGAGGTGTCCTTTGTGGGGGGACTTTGATTTTGTCTTTCCCTGGTGATGGTGCTTTTTGTGAGTGGGTTTTGACAGAGGCGGATGACCTTTGATAGGCCCTTGTGGCTTTTGTCATCCGTGAAATTATGTTATGTTGATGGAGAACAGGCCCAAATTAGATAATCTATCAGCATAAGAAACATCAGAAAATCCTCAAATCTTTTTTGTCCATCTTCTCTGTATACAATCCAAGTGCAAGTCGCCGACATAGCCAGTATTCCACACCACATAGCCAAAATCAATAATAGGTTGAATATGTTATAGTAGTGTACAGGCCACCTAGTAGAGTTGTTGTCCTTCTTGGATTCTTTTTGCACTGGAAGGGATGTGATTTTGATGGGTGATTTTAACCTATTCGATATAGACTGGTGTTGTTTGGTGCCTCTGGCTCATTCTTCCCTCTCTCATTCGATTTGGTTTTTACATCCTGCCATGATAAAGTATCTGAACTTTGCTGCACAGATCTCCTCCCTGGCTGTGACATGTGGGTATTGAGTTCCGCTGCTCAATAGTTTTGAATCATGTTATTCCTGACATCCCTGTTAAGCTGTTTGATTGGTATCGTGGTAACTATTGATTGTTAAAAGGCCTTCTTTCACTTGTAGACTGGGATTTTGATTTTTTTTTTGTGACATTGAGATGTGCTACGATAAATCCTTGTCAAATCTCCACTCTGAATTTAGTAAATTTGTTGATACCTGGGGGTATCAGGAGAAAAGATGAGTTGATGAAAGTAGGGCTTGAAAGGGGGCATAAACTGGAAAGCTTATGGTGGCAGTTGGGTCTCACTGATAGTGGGGAGCATTGAAGTCTCCAATGACAAGACTTAAAGAGAGTTGTGAAAACTAATGGCTAAATTCTTGCTCAGTGACTGGGAGAGAAGGATTAGAGCAGACCATTATATCGCACCAGGTTCTGCCGATATCAACCTGGGTAGCTAACAGTTCCAGTATACTATGTGGAAATGGTGTGAGAGAGCGGGTGTGATAGGCCAGCCCATATCTTATAAGCAGAAGACCACCACCTTCCATGTTTGGTAATTGTGTAGACGATGGCCGGATCCTAGGCCTAGCTTTTTGGGGGCTATTTTGGGCTACTTTTCGTTGTTACTTTTTTAGAGATGAAATCGAAGAATTTTATGGCGATTTTCGTTTTTATACTGGAGGACAGCCCCCCAGTATAAAAACGAAAATCGCCATAAAATTCTTCGATTTCATCTCTAAAAAAGTAACAACGAAAAGTAGCCCAAAATAGCCCCCAAAAAGCTAGGCCTATGATCCGACCATCGTCTACACAATTACCGATCTCCATGAGCCTGAATAACAGCTGCGATTCGATGTGGCATGTACTGGATAAATTTCTGGATTTTAGGAAACATCAAAGAATTGTACAATTCAGGCAAGTTGTGTAGATGCAGACGTTGACGTTTGACACATTGTTCGAGGTAGTCCCAAAGATTTTTGATGGGATTCAGATTGGTAATTTTGCGGGACATTCTAGATGAGTGATTATTTCTGAATGTACTTTCTGCAAGTCAGTCACAGTTCTAGCCTGGTGAATGCGAAAGTGGTCATTTCTGAAGACAGGGATTGGCGTGTATGTTCCAGTTAAGATGAAGGGGAAACGACAAAATCTTGCAGTCTCGAAGCTCGATGTAGACATACTGGTCCAAATTGTTTTTCACATCAAGCTACTGTAGCGATCTCGACGGTGCGTTTGCCGCCGAAAGACGCCAGTCATACCTAAGCCCTTTAGTTTTAGGGCTAGGAAATTTCCTCAAGAGCTAAGTATAGCTCTCGGGCCGGTGGTGCCCTTGGTTCTGTCCTGGAAGTACCACCTTTGACTATTTGAGGCCACACCTCTGCTCCCAAAGTTTCTACTGCGCCAAGAGTATTAGGTTCGGCCTTTTTGGAGCACACTTCGTGTCACGCTGAAACCGTGACAGTGTATACGGATTGCTCCAAGTCCCAAGAGGGGGTTGGTTTCCACGCCGTATCCCCTCTGTTTGAAGTCAGCGGGGCGCTGCGTGTGTCTTCACGGCCGAGCTGGTTGCAATACATAGCTCGGTACGGGAGATAACAAGACGTGCCAGGTTCGGAGACTGGATTGTGATTTATAGCGACTCACAAACCGCCCTGAGTGCTCTTGGGGCATTAGAATCTCCGCATCCTCTGGTTCGCGGTATCCGTGACGCCATGGTTTTGGCGAGGCGGACGGATGTCGAGCTTATCCTCTGCTGGGTTCCTAGACATGTAGGAATTGCGGGGAATGGGCACGCCGAAGAGGGCGCCAAAAGGAATGCGAGGACTGGGCGATCAGACCAGCGTTTCGCTCTTCCTCACACCGACTACATCGCAGGAATACGGGTTACCCTCCGTGCAGCTTGGCAAAGATGATGGGAGATAGGAAAGCGTAGCTTAAAGTTATGTGACATTGCGCCGCGACTGTTCACATGGAGCTACCCCCCAATGCGGCGACGGCTTCACGTTGTTTTTCGTCGTCTCCGAATTGGACACACTCGCGGGACGCACCGCCATTTGATGAAGCGCTCACCTGCGCCTTTACTGTGACGACTGTGTTGCCCCTCCCCCCCAACTGTTCGGCATATTCTTGTTGAATGTCCCAGTCTGGGTGATCTTCGCGCACGTTACCTGTCCGGGTACGGGGGGGGGGGGGATCGGGATCGCTACCGCTTTTTCCCTTGTGCTCGGGACCTGTTCGTACACACCGATTTGCGGCCTATACGACTTTTTTGGAGGAGGCTGGCCTTCCCCACTTTATTTGACTGTTTGTTGTTGGTCGCATGCTCCAGCGTCGAGGGGGGGGGGGTAGGCGGGCCTACCCCCGACGCTAGAGCGCGATTCTTTCTTGTTACCTTTTTGCTTTGTTTTGTTTTTAGCCTATGATCTTTGTATCTCTGTTATTTATTTGTTATTTGTTTTTTTGTTTTTTTATAGCCTAGTCGTAGGCCTTAGTGAGTACGGCGACTTATGCCTAAGTAGGCAGTCGCCAGATGGGCCCCTTCTTATTACCGTTTTTCTTTGTTTTGTTTTTAGCCTATGATCTTTTAATTCTTGTTATTTATTTACTTATTTTTTTTTTAATATAGCCTAGTCGTAAGCTTTAGTGAGTACGGCGACTTATGCCTAAGTAGGCAGTCGCCAGATGGGCTCCTAAAATTATATTTAAAAAATGTAGTCGTATCAGTACTCCGAGCACAAGCCTATTTTAGACGGCTCTCGCAGCAACATCTCTTTCTCCTCACTCTCCAAAAAAATTGCAGTCAACCAAGCGGCGCGATGACGCCCCGGGTGAAGGGTGAATCAAAAGGGCATGTAGATCGAGACAGGTCTTGAGGGTAGCAGAGAATGAGCGAAAGGGTTAATTTGGGTAATTCTCTGGGGATCGAGTCAAGAGAGTGCAGGAGAGTTCCTCAGCCATACGTTCGTCGTTGATGGCGGGAAATCGGCGGAAAATAGAAAAGGGACTAGGATGGGCATGGAGAAGTGTCGGGGCAATAGAGAAGCATAAGTGGATGATGAACTGATCAGAGGTAGCCATGCAGGGGTCTGAATTGGTAATATCCATTAATTGGAAGGAGGATAACACACGGTCTAGTGTGTTCACAAGTGTATTGGTGGAAGGGTCATGAATTGTGTGAATGAGTATATATTATGATTATTCAGGAGGCCGGGACACAAGCTGGAGTTCTGGGGGCTGTTAAAGTTACCCAGAATGAGTAAACGGGGTATGGACCAGCAAGAATATTATTCAGGAAATCCGCCAGGTCCTCAAAGAACCCCTTAGTAGGACATCATCAGCCTCAACATCGGGAACTGATTGACAACAATCCTCACTAAACAGTTTATTCTCCCAATTTGATTTTTCAAATCAAACAGGTGGTAGAATGCTATATCTGCCTTAAAGATTCCATCGAACCTCAGAGCTCGAAATGCACCTGGGTTTGATTCGATTAAAATTTTATCCTATATTTTCTCAACCTCAGAGAAGAAAATGGCCTCCATTTTTTTAGTGTATTTGTTCTGAAATTTGATAAAAGTTTTGTTTGTTTGAGTAGGTGAGAATACCTTACATAAGTTTCCACTCAATGAAGTAGCCACTTGTTCGGCCATGAAAGATATTTGAAATACAATTTTGATAGACTAACTGGTCCGAAGTGACTAACCAATCCAATGTCCTCAATAAGGTAGAAAGCGGATCTATATTGACGCTAAATGAGGGTTTAAAAGCCATCAAAAGATTCAGCCACTGACCCCAGCAACACTACTTGGCCCTTATTTGATCCAGAGATTTGCTATATTTGATTGATGATGAAAAATCGATCGAAGTATGAGTCTTCCCTTCGCACAACTTGCATTGGTGAGATAATGGAAAACGTTCTGCGGGGCACAATTGTGCCATAAAGTGGCTGCTTCCGAAGAGTTCGCCGTTGTAATGTGAACTTTAGATTATTCGTTAGAAGGAGAAATGCGATATTAAATTAGAACGTTAAAAGCTTCTTCACAGAAATTGGAAACTGTTAGAAGTTTGAAACGAAAGTGGCTCCTTTGAAAAGTTTCTTATAGAAGAGTGCTGTAAAACGGGATTGAAAGAATAAGAATATGAACAGAAATTGAGAGTGAATTTGACCCGCAGGTTCGGGCGAAGGTTCTCAAAGTTTCTTTGATATCCGATTTGGTAAAGTTATGTTAAGTGTATTTTTCGTTCCTCAAAATATCGTTTAATTTAACTTTGACTTCATAGTCGTAGTCAATTTGAGACGACAATTCTTCGAGCAAAGGAGTTGTGGCAGTCGAATTGCAGGGAAAGTAGGCCTGTGGCACCCAAATTATAGGATAGGTAGGCCCAGCGAGGAGCCACCACAAATTGGTGCTCGGTGGATCTATGAAATCCTGAAAATGGGTACTCGCATGAACTATTGAAGTAATATACCATGTAATAGATAGTGAACTAAAGAAAAATAAGGAGGAATAATATGTCACAATTGTATATTTATTAAGGTAATATGTATAAAGCAAGGCAAGCGGGTGGTCATAGTCTCACGCGGACACACACTAACATACGCACGCTAGGAAACGGCTGCCAGACGAAAAGGTCTCAATGATGGATAACAGGGCTAAGCTGAACAACTACAGGTAATGTATGCTTTGACCGGTTAAAACTTCCAAAGGACTGGGAAAAGCAAGCGATCTCTCTGATACGGAATAGGGCCCAAAATGTGGACAAATATGTAAGTTCAATAGTTGCACATAACTCTTGAACCTCCGCACAACGAAGGAACCGACGAACATTCCTGATCTTTGGCTCTACCCCGCGTCCAGGCCAAGTGAAAAAGGTCACTTCCCTTGGAGGGCGGGATGTGTATATATATATATATATATATATATATATATATATATATATATATATATATATATATATATATATATATATATATATATATATATATATATATATATTAAAACACACACACACACAGAGGTATAGGGGGAAAAAATAGAGAGAGAGAGACTCAGTCAAGTCGTCCGTAAGCAGCCTTTTGCCATTAGTAGCGTTACGAATCTGTTCCCTCATCCTTGAATCCTACCGCCTTTAGACTCAGCTATATAGCCTTAAAACGGAAGACTACACACAACTGCGAAGAAATCGACCGTTTCTGCTTCCTCCCATTTCGGTAGGCCCAAACTAAGAATAAAACTTTTTTATCGCCGCCTTCTTTTTTGAAGTCCTTTTCTTTACCCGCGATTACCGAAGTACCTTCGGGAACCCAGCCTAAGCGCGTATTTCCCCGCGAGAAACTTAGTGAGTCAGAACCAATTCGATTGAAAGTCAAAAGTAGGCCTACTACCGACTAGCCCTCAATACCTGTCACATCACTCTCTGCCAGCCGCCATCACTGACGCACCACTACTATAAACGGGTGACTTCGAGAAGCGCAATAACATCGAGGACATCCCCATAGTCATTCACTTCATTCATGTTGAATGGGGCGCAAATCTAATTAATTTGCTCGTTTAATAATTCTTCGGTATAAATAAGGAAGGGGTTCTGCGACATCTATTCTGCCACGCGAATCGAGTTTGGAAAAAAAAACTGAATTGCCCTCTGCATTTCCTCTATCAAGAATTTGGATAATCCGTCTTTTAATTGAGGCATGACTTTTAACTAAGTTTGCAACTGGCTGGTCGAATTCGGAAGGAAAAGAGACGGAAATCTCTCACGCCATTTTTATTATAAAAGATATGATATGAAAAGCATTGTGGAACAAGTATTTTAACAAACTTCTCTAGTTCAAGAAAACATGTGGAAAACAACGAAGGAATTTCCCAGAAAAGCCAACTAGCAACGACCACATTTTTTCGATTGTAAGCAAAATGCGACTTTTTTCACTCTGTTGAAAAAGTTAATTTAGAAATAGGCTGAGTATTTAAAGAAACCTCAATAGTTGAAAAGATAGTGTGGATAACTACCGAAGGAATTTCCTGGAAAAGACACTTTCTCAAAATGAACACAATTTTCCGATCCTATATACAAAAAAATCAATAATTTTTTTTGAAAGAAACGAGAATGAAAACAAGTTTTAGGGTGATCCGAGCTACAAGCGGATAAAAGGAATCAAAGACTGAATCATCGAGATACATATTCTCCATCTAACCTCCGAAATCAATCTGGGTAAATGTTTTCCACGTGGAGTGAAGCAACCTCCAACCATGAAACTTCCTCCTCCGTGCTCCATGTTTGGGATGGCGAGCTTAGGATGATAGTCAGTTCCTTCTACCCTTCAAACGTGATGAACATCCTTTTGGCCAAAAAGTTCTATTTTAATCTAATCTGGCCATATAACATAATTCCAAAGTTGACCTTCCTTGTCAAGATGCTCTCTGGCAAATTTTAAACGCTTCGTTACATGCTTTTTATTAAGAAGTGGAGTTTTGCGGAGATACAAAGAATGCA
Organism: Ceratothoa steindachneri; assembly: GCA_963969495.1. Classification (NCBI taxonomy): domain Eukaryota; kingdom Metazoa; phylum Arthropoda; class Malacostraca; order Isopoda; family Cymothoidae; genus Ceratothoa; species Ceratothoa steindachneri. Next base: position 29,297,009 of record OZ018319.1, read on the forward strand.
GATCATTACGATGTTGCTCTCTACTAATAGTTATTTTACTCACTTTAGTCTCTGACAATTACAGATCACTTCGTAGCTCTTTCATGGTAATTAGTATTTTATTCTTTAGCTTTTTAAGAATGTAACGTCGAGACGTGATTATATACTCGCGATGCTTTCGAATTATAGAATCTACAGTCCTGAAAAGTTTTGAGACTAATATATATATAATGAAAAAACTCATATGGGTAAGTAATGATATGAAAATTAACCCACAGGAAAATGAAAAGATGAATCCAAGCACTTTAGAACTATATTTGTAAGTTCATTTTCATATATATATATATATATATATATATATATATATATATATACTCATTCATTTTAAAATTTTACAGAATAAGAATAATTATTCTAATATTTAAATTATTGCAGTTTTATTAAAGTCTGTCCTATTCCTGTAAGATGTGAGTTTCAGTCCATGGAACTTTGCTATTCGATCGAAAGGGTAAAGTGAATGATGTGTAATTATAATCTATTTGGTAATATTTTTTGGTAAAATAAATAAATGTATGAATCTTTTTCAATTTGAGAAATGGTTCTTTCCAACGAAAAACGTGCAACTATTGTTGCTTCAAATAAAAGTGTCTTGAAATGAAAACAGATATTTGCTAAGGTTAGTGGATCAAGGAGCATCATCTTTAGGATCATGTGAGAGTGGTTACACTCCTGTGAAAAAGTAGTTTAAACGCTCAATAGCTTAAAATGAATAAATCGCCTCTTGGTAAGGCTCTAGCTCAATGATTGGATTACCTCCAGTGCCGAGTTTGTTCAGGATTGGAAAGTGGCAGGCGTCAACGCTTTAGGTGAGCATTGAAGCAGAGACTTTTCGAAAAAGGTTTCAACTCGAGAAAGGGCGAAAAGAAGCCTCATATTACCAAGAATAACTTTCTAGATATGCTCCACTTTTGTAAGAGATTTACAGAATGGATTGATGAAGAGTGGGGGAAAATGATATTCACTAATAAATCACCCTTTCGCTTGTATGTAGTTTCTGGAAGATCTCTCGTCAGTACGAGAAAAGTGTAGTACTTTCACGAGTCCTCTGTCGTGCCCATGGTGAAGCATCCGGCCATTCTCCATGTCTGCGGCTGCTTCTCATTTAAACCAACTGGAACACTAACAATTTTGCCCAAGAACAAAAGAACTCAAGATGATACCAAAACGTGGTAACTGTATTTGTCAGGATGATTTGTTAACACTTTGTCACAAAGCAAAAGCAATAACAAAATTCTTAAATGAAAATGACATCGAACTTTTGGGACCTTGGGCAAGGAATTTGCCAAGTTTGAACCCAATAGAGAATTTGTGTGGGATAATCAAACTGGCGGTTGATAAACAGAAGCTATCCAATTCGGAGCAGTTGCGGGTGCTTATTGCACAAAAATGCAGTAATATCAGCTTCCAGCAAGGCCTCAAGACGGCTCATGCGTTCTTCACTGTGCCTCTGGGAAGTTCTTCGAACACCTTTTTGATCTTGGCCACCAACTTGGCATTGAGGTTGCAGGAAGAGCCATTGCCATCTTTCTCAACCGCACTCCACACATATTAATCCATGGGATTACAAGCGGGGAATCTAGGGGGGCAAAAGGTAGGGCTTGTGAGGTCGTAGAAATTCTCCGACAACGACTTCTGACTCTTTTCGGAGGTATGGCCCTTCAGCACAACTCTCTCTAGCCAGGGTTTGACTACAATCTCCAGCAGCTCCAAATAGCCGTCTTGTTCAAAGATGTGGGGCAGCATGGCGTCACTCTTACTGGAGGCACGCCCACAGATCATGATAGTTTGAGGGAGCTTGGACTTCATGATACGTGGAACGTCTAATAGATTATGGCGTCACCTGTTGTTATGAGTGTTGTGTAACTGGTTCTGGCAAAAGTTCTTTTCAACTGAGAATAACCAGATCATCCACGGCTCAATAGGCTGCTTCAGCTTGTTCATGAGCTTCTTTGCATTCTGCAAGTGGTTCTCATTGGCCTTAGATGTCATAATTTGTCGAGTGGTAGTGAAGGTCCTTATTCAAGGCCAGCTTCATGGTGGTAACTCCAACACCTATCTTTCTCTCCTAAGCCCGGATTCCCTTGCTTGGGTCTTCCATCACCTTGCACTGTAGTTGTTGGATGAATTCCGGCGTGTGGACACAACAAGTACGCCTGCTGCCACGGCTTCGTAGTCTCCATTGCAGCTGCCTATGTTACGCCTTACAGCCTTTACAACAATAACAAAGTATTGAGCACAGTCATGATGTCCGCATTTTTTATACCAGCGCGAGTCATCATGATGCGAGTATATCTTTTCCAATATTCACATGGCTTCCAGTCCTTCATGTCAGCTAAATTTATGTCTACTAAAACTTTACTCTTTATGATATTAAACACCGTTGACTATTGACCGATACATCATATCTTTATGAAAAAAGGAGAGATTAAAATCGTCAAATTTAGCCTGAACACTATAAATATATATATATATATATATATATATATATATATATATATATATATATATATATATATATATATATATATATATATATATATATATATTGAAAATTAAGCCACAGAAAAATTAAAAGATGAATCCAAGCACTTTCGAACTATATTTGCAAGTTCATTTTCAAGGAATAGCATAAAAATAGAGAAGACAACCTTATATAGGGTAAAAAAATACGAAGGGAACGCCCATCACATAGTACAAACCAATGAAAAACACAAAAACAAAACAGAAAAATACCAATAAAAAGAACAATAGGCAACTAATAACAGACATATGCATCCCTAAAACGATATACACACAACAACGCCATGTATATGAATGGAAATGGTGGGTGAAAAACAAAAAACGTTTTAAATGATTATCATAAGTGCGAAAACATTTAGGGCTAAGAGTTAAAACAGGATCACAGCAGAGACACGTGGTGGGGTAGGCAATGCGAATGATATTACACTAATAAAGAGTGATAACAGGCTGCATTATGTTGTTGTGTGTATATCGTTTTAGGGATGCATATGTCTGTTATTAGTTGCCTATTGTTCTTTTTCTTGGTATTTTTCTGTCTTGTTTTTTGTGTTTTTTTTCCATTGGTTTGTACTATGTGATGGGCGTTCCCTTCGTATCTTTGTACCCTATATGAGGTTGTCTTCTCCATTTTCATGCTATTCCTTGAAAATGAACTTGCAAATATAGTTCGAAAGTGCTTGGTTTCATCTTTTAATTTTCCTATGGGTTAATTTTCATATTATTGCTTTCCTCCCGTGCCATTTTGTGAGTTTTTTCATATTATATATATATATATATATATATATATATATATATATATATATATATATATATATATATATATATATATATGTGTGTGTGTGTGTGTGTGTGTGTGCGCGCGCGCACACAGAGATGAACCTATTCACATTGTCTGAAAACACGATACAATAACGATAACATGACAATATTATTAGCGTGTGTCTGCCAGTGGCCGAAACAAGGGGATGGGTTATTAAAAGGAATATTACAATTCTTTTGTGCAACCTATTTAGAAATATTTTCCTTATGCATCTATAAATAATTCATTTTATAAAAAAGAAAAAGCTTAAGAACTGAAAAACATCTCTTTAATAAAGGATTTTGATGGAAAATTTGAGCTACTCAGATAAACGCATTTCAAATTTTAATTTAGCACGTTGAAATTTTATAGATTCAATGGAAAAAATAACAGACCAAAATAATAAACTTTTTATCCGCACAGAGAATTTCTTTTGAACTTCTGAGATTTACTATTTACTTTAAAAAACAAAACAAAATATATTTGACTTTCTATACATTAAGATATATTTTAACACACATCAAACTCCTTATTTTATCCGTAAAACACTAGAGATTCTTTACCATTGGAAAGGTCAGGGCACCTAAATAGCTATACACCCCAAATAACGTGTGTGGAAAACTCCCTCTACGCACTAATATTCTGCTGGCTAACGGGAAAGCTTGCAGGTTAATTTCATGCTATGGCCAAGTAGTACTACTTACCTTAAAGGTTTCAACGTTAAGAAGACAGTGCGTGGTGCAACTGTGGGTTGAGAGATATTTGGCTTGTTCGCACTTATTAGAACGCTTCAAGTAATAGACGCTGTAACTTCCCCGACTCGCACGGTCGTCTCCCATGGTAACGTTAAAGCCTAAAATACCTGATGATCAGGAATGAAGCAAAATCATATGAGACCTTTTTGTAGTAACATTTACTTGTTCCCTACAACTTTAGGAATTATTTAGGATATATAGCAAGAACAGTGTGCATAAAAAATATCCGATGGAAATTTGACAGATAGATATCCCTAGAAACTTCCAAAACTCCGCCCACGTTCCGGTAGTGAATCTCTTATTTCTCCAACATAAGTTCATATGATAAGTTATAAGCAATTGAAATCTGTTTTCAAGAGGATTTTTTTATCGCAAATACAGGACTAGTTTCAGAGCACTACGCTCTATCCTTCGGCAGTAGAACTACAGCCAAAAGTGGACCTAAGACATTTCTTATATAAAAAATGAGAAAAACAAAACAAAAACGTGCCCACGAAAAAGCCAGATATGGAAAAATGCATGGAGGGAATATTTGCAAAAAGGGAATGGCTCTCCCTAATGGTCAAATGATTCCTATCTTGGAAGTGATAATTACCCTGATAACCTGATTGAAACAGAAGTTCCCTTTCAAGAGATTAATATTTGTAAGGGAATCAATTTAAGCCACCTCAAGTTGCAAAGAAATTATATTTTTTCCCAATTGACGCTATGGCTAGTGGAACTCATGTGTTTAAATAAAGCACAAGATGCGTTTCCTGTGCGTACAGATTTTTTGCATGGATATTTTTTCAGGCACACCTACTATATAAAGGAAGGGTGAAGCTAAATACTACTTTAAGATAGGCACAAGCTACGATCCACTTGGGGCTACAATCATGGGCAAAAATTTGGGCAAAGAAACAAATTTTGTGGTTCATATGCTTCATTGTTTCAGAATACTCCCCAATACCAAGTACGTGATTATATAGTAGAATATAAGATAAACAAATTTATATGCACACAAATAAAAAGTTTAATACACCCAAAATTCATACTTAATTCATAAATTTAGTATTTAGTGTGTTAGCCATTTCTCTACATGACTTTTACAATGCATCCTGCCATGCTGAATATTAACTTGTGGATAATATTCTGATCGTTGGTGTTTCATTCTTGTCTTAACGATAGGAGGTTGTCACGGTATTGGGGCTTCTGCCTATCCACCCGCTTGTTTAAGAAACGCCTGCAGGTTTCCAATCGACTAAAGATCAAAGGAGTTTCCAGGCCAAAGACCCAACATTTCAACCCGCTGTTTACTGTTCAAGCTATTTTGTTATCACTCCTCCTCTATGACACGATGCACCATGATGTTAAATACGCATGCATCTGCCCTAAATTGGTCTTGGACATTGAGGGTACATTTTTGTTCATTGCGGTATTAGGGTGAATAAATATGAGGGGGGGTGGTGCACTTCCCTTAGAGGATAAGTATCCCCATACATGAATGGTCTGACAATGCTTCACTATTGGAATTATGCAGGACTCACGGTAGAGTTATCCTTTTCTTCCCCGGATGTTCGATCTTCCAGGGAGCGTATCGGCAGAGAAAATAACTTTGCGGTATTATTCCTTCCTCCAATCTTTGTACTTTCTGCTAAACGACAACCTGTTTTTGATGTTTATCTTATTGAACAGTGATTTATTTACTGCTATCCTTATTACGAAACAGTTGTCCAGAATCTTTCCTCTCGCAGGGCGTGCAGATGCAGAGCACCCGCCTGTTGCCATTCTTGAGTAAGTTCAACAGTAGCGGTCAGACGATTCCGAATCTGACTCCGCATCATGAGGCGGTTTGACGCTGGGTGGATACCATTGGGGGTCCAAATGCCTTCTTTGAAGCATTTCTACCAGTCTCTTTGAACATTCCAGTCATCCAGAAATAGCTCTTATAGTCGTATTAGTCCTAGTAGCAATTTATACACACAAGAGGCCATGTTGGTGCAAATAAATGATGACTGCACGAGTTTCCTTGGGAGAAACCATTGTTTTCAAAAAAGATAATGATTTCGAACTCTCCGTTCAAAGTCCATAATATACAGGAGGAGGAATTATGTGAGAATGGTTATGCGCCGTCTAGTCCCACACACTTATCGCTATTGTGGCAAATTAGTTGGTTAAATATGGTTGGTTAGCTGATTAAGTTTGTGCGAAGGTACACAAGTCAGCATTAGAATTTGAAGATACTGTACATACATGTAGTTTAGATATGCATAAATATACATTATTTATATTTCTATAATTATGGTGCATTGAAATAGACGTACCTAGCAAAACCTTTGAACATTATGCACTTTAAACAAGAAAAGGAAAGAGTGAAAATCAGAGATGAAAGACAAAAGAGACGAAGAAAGGATAAATGATTAGTTTAACAACTTTTATTCTCGTAAAGTCATATTTTAAAGTAATATCTCTAGATTCTATTATTAAGCATATTTATTGTGTTTTTTTAAACGAAATTACTAGGAAAGCCATTCCAAATCTGCGTTATTTTATAAGAAAAGAAACTTTGTTCTATCGCAGTGTTAAATTTTTTGCGTAGATGCCGATCTTCCAATGAAAGTAAATTGAAGTACTTCAGTCTGTCTTTATGTGCTATATTTCTAAGCTCAAGAATTAATTTTGTTGTTCGACGTTGGAAGCGTTTCACTAGTACAATGTCCTTTCACATATGTATATGAAGAGCAGAATTACATGGCATACTGCAAAATAGGTCATACAAGCGCTTTATATCAGAGAAGAACAATATCTATTCACCATATGTCACACCTCAATGGATTGTTTCGAAAATTTTAGATCACTGGAGATTAAGACGCCTAAATCCTTTCCCATGTTTAAAATTTTACCTATGTGCAGATCTTTGCCCTTTCTAAGGTCGAATTGCATCTTCACTCTTTTTGACCATTTGAATATTCTCTACCCAGGTTTGTTTTTTTCTTGCAAGTTTTAACTATGATACTTTGCTTTAGTACCTGGACTTTAAAAAAAAAGGTCTTGAGTTTGATTCTAGACGTACCCCACCCCCTAATTTTTTACTACTTTCGTTGACGGCACTTAGCTACCAATCTCCATTGGGCCAACAGGGTAGTTTATGACCCGAAATTTCCCATGATGAAACAAATCCTAAGAAAATTCGGCCGTTCTTGTTGAATCAGTGGATATAAACTAAGTGCTTCTCTAGACAGGGGTGTTGTGAGTCAAAATGCGACTACCTACAATTTTAATCCCAACGACGAACTCAAAAACCTAAATACATTGCAACCCTTAACTGCCGAACACTATCTGAGATACATCTCACAGAACTCCTCACTGAAGTCAATGGTATTAAATGGGATATAATCCACTGTACAACAATGACAAAAAAAGGAAATCAGAATAACCTTTCTAGGCGTATTTTTTGCGTAAATCACAAATATAACATCCGTCTCTTTCTGCGACTCTCCAGTTTCTCTTTACTTACCATCTTACTTACGTTAAATACATTGATGGTTCCGTAGGGATTGAATGCAAACAGGGTTAGGCTAAAACTGACAACTCTAAAAGGTATAAAAGGATTTTTATATAATTTTAATTGTGTGTTCCTAAGGTATTTGTCAACCTAACCTATGGAAGTATCCTCAATATTCTTTTAGTTATATGTGTCCAAATCCGTGGTAACTCTTACGTAACGCTTTCTAATTTTGTAACTTACTATAAATGCTTCATAGCCTTACTTTTTTATTTAATATTTGTTTCTATTTATATTATTTTTCACATAATAAAGTGTTTTTTCTTTACAGGAGACAGAACTAAAATGCCTAGAGAATGCAAAATTCCCCAGACAGTTTATGTTATATACGTGGATCAGTTGCATTAAGACAATACAAGAGACAGTTGACTAAACATGTCAAGAAAGTTTATGAGCTGTACTTTCGATGTAAAGTGGGTAACCAGGACAAACGCTGGGCACCTCACATAGGTTGTGTCAGGTGTATAAGTTCCCTTTCTGCCTAGGTGAAAGGCAAAGGGCCTGGCCTCATTTTTGGTTTACTAATATGTGGCACAGCTTAAATCTGTCAAGAAACTACACCTCATCACCCAAGCGAAACTCAATGATCTGTTCGTGATCTAACAGTTACTAAGCAACAGAGTGAACTCCTGGCCTCACGCCTGCAACAATGGAACCACTTCGATGAACATGCTCGAATTACAGTATTTCGGAATCGTTCTGCAGATCTACAGCAATTCTTCACCATTGAAAATAACTTGAGTTATGTAATGATATCAGAGGATTATTTAATGCCATTGAGCTGACCTATGAACCAAGTGAGTGGAGGTTATACATAGATGCATCCCTTTACAGCATAAAAGCGGTTCTGTTGCACATTGGGAACCCCATGCCTTCAGTTCCAGTTGCTCACTCAGTCATTTTAAGAGAGACATATGAGAACCTTGCTTTATTCTAGACCGCATAAGTTACAAGGAGCATAAGTGGCTAATTTGTGCGGACTTGAAAGTAGTAGCCCTACTTAATGGGCTACAAATTGGATACACCAAGTTTATGTGCTTCCTTTACAAGTGGGACAATAGGGCCACACCATAACATTATGTACACTCAGAATAGTCACTTCGGGAGACTATGACGCCTGGATGCCATAATGTAATTCATGAGCCACTAGCTAAGAAGGAGAAAATAATTTTGCCACCAAAGCATATAAAAGTAGGCCTAATGCAGCAATTTACCAAAGCACTGCAACATAACAAGCCGTTTCTAGTATTTCAAAGTGATCTTCCCTAAAATAAGTGATGCCAAGATTAAAGCAGGCATATTCGTAGGCTCTCAGATTCGTCAATTTATAGTTGATGAGGACTTCGAGGCAACAATGGATGAAACTGAGCTAGTGGCCTGCTATGCATTCAAAGATGCATGCAAAGGACTTCTGGGAAAGCACCAAAGGGCCCAGAGAGAGCGTATAGTGGAGAGCCTAATCACGTGCTACTAAGATCTCGGATGCCATATTTCATTGAAGATACACTTTTCTCATTCGCGTCTATCTTTCTTCCCACACAATGCAGGAGATGTGAATGATGAACATGGAGAGAAGTTCCATCAAAATATAGCGCCAATGTAAAATAGGTATAAGGGAAAATGGAGCCCTGCTATGCTGGCTGACCTCTGCTGGAATCTGAAGCGTGACACATCTGAGACGTCTGACCAATGAAGAAGTAAATACTAAAATGTAGGTTAATACATTATATAATGGTAAAAAACATGCAGATTGATTATATATTCATGAATTAATTACAATGGAGACACTTAATCTCACTTTGGGGGCGAAATAAATTTACGGTATCGTGGAAATCGGTATCAATTACATAATTATTAAATCGGCAATTTACAAGAAAATGTTACGTGATGGGAAATTTTTGTTATCAAATTCGAATTCAGCTCACTCAACTTCATAATGAATTACACGTGAGATCGATGTTCTTTTTTTGACATTGAAATTTGTTGTAGTTGGTCTCTGTGAAACCCTACGATACAGAGAAGCTATCATTGAAGCAAGTGACAATCCCTAACTCCCACAAAGGAAATTAAGATCAAAGGCATCATGGAGTGGATTCCTGATAGATAGAGAACTCAAAGAATGATAATAGAGTTCCATGGCATCTCGGAAAAAGTAGCTTACGTAAACTTCAAAATAATCTAAGTGTACGCACCGACATCTGCTAGTACGCAGGAAGAAATAGATATATTCTATGGTAAAATCAGGAAAAGCCTAAACCAAAACAAAGCCCATTTAAACATCGCCCTTGGGAGGCTTTGATGCAAAAGATGGGCAAGGTAATGAATGAGGCATACATGGGAAGTTCTCAATGTGTAAAAAAAATGAAAGGATAAATGATCTGGTTGACTTTACACTAGGTCACGACCTCAAAATTTCTAACACTATGTTAAAAAATAAGCAGTAGCAAAGATGGACTCGGAGAAGCCCGGCAATCTCTGGGTCCGCGGTTCGAATCTCCGCCCGGATTCTTTCTAAGCTGACGCTGTTTACCAGGGAGGTTACCACCGTGACTGGGCATCACGGTGGGGAGGTAGGGCTTGCCCTGGCTGACGTCCGCCGGAGAAGGTGCATAGCTTGATAGGAGGACTAAAACCAGACAACTTTACTTTACTTTACAGTGAAATTGATTACATGCTTGTCGGTGAAAAAAAATACTGTCAATAATTTTAAAGTCATCAATAAAATCAAAACCAGTGACCACAGGGTGATCATATGTACGGTAAAAATTATCATTCAGAAAAAAGATAAGAAAGATATTCCATTAACATAAAAAAGCTAGAATTCCAGGGCCATCTTCGGAAAGCATACCATGAAAATCCCCTTTACCCCAGTAACACCAGCAATAGAAGAGCGATGAAAAATAACTTGATTAAACACATGACATACACTGCTGAAAAATAAAAGGAAACAATTGGAACTCACAGAACAAACCTTAAGTCTAAGGAAGAAGCGCAAACACATTAAAGCATCAAACGCCAACCGAGAAATTGAATTAGCAGAACTAAATAAACTCACGAAAAAGAAGCAGAGAGCTGATAACAAAAACTATAATACAACTATTGACTATTGTTGAAGACACCATCAAAGAAGGAAAGAGGTATAAAATAGTTAAAAAGATATTTTAAATAGGAAAATCTCATATTGTTGCTATAAAAGAGAAATATGGTAATATCATCCAGGATTCAGAAAGAATAACTAGTTAAAAGAACTAAGAAGCAACAACACCATCCAGAAACGCAGCCAACCAATACCCAATAATGTTCCGGCCGTTATCAAATCAGAAATTGAAATTCTAATCAATCAAATGAAGAGCCACAAAGCACAAGGTCAGGATTACATCACTTCGGATTTGCTGAAGGATTCTGGAGATTTCCTTTGGACAAACTAACTTGCCTCTTCACTGAATGTCTAAAAAAGGCAAGATTCTCGAGGAATGGCACAATGCCATAATAATCTACAAGAAAAGTGATCAAACAGACCTTACAAACTACAGCTCAACCGGCCTTCTCTTGTGTGTCCATACACTATACAAGAGTCATTACAAATAGACTGCAAAACAAGCTAGATGAACAACATTCGAGAGAACAAGCTAGCTTCAGAAAGGGTTTCTCGATGATTGACCACACGCATGATCTCGACCAGCTTAATGAGAAAACATAAGAGCAGAGTACAATATACCTTTATACTTGGTATTTGTAGTCTACGAGAAAGCATTTGATTCAATAGAAACGTCAATGGAAATAAATGCCTTGAAGAATCAAAGTATAGTTTTGATCTACGTAAATATCATAGAACATATACGAAAATTGCAGATCCTACATTAGATTGCATTGGGATTCAGGCATCTTTCAATTGCAGAAAGGTGTAATAGAAGAAGATGCTATCTCTCCCAAATTATTCGCGTCCTCTCTAAAAGAAATCTTTAGGATGCCTAACTGGCAAAACAAAGGCATTAAGATCGGTAGTGATTGACTAAATCATCTTAGATAGATTCTCAGATGATATTGTACTCATAGCTGTGAACAATATGAGCCTAGAAAGGATTAAATCAATGCTTCAGGAACTTAACCATAAAAGCAAAATAGTCAGCCTAAAAATAAATTTTGAAAAACTAAAGTTATGACAAACCAACCAGAGGTCGACATGATAGACATCACAATTGAAATCGAGCAAATTGAAAAAGTAGACAAATATGTCTATCTGGGTCAACAGATTAAAATGTCGCTGGGAAAAATCAATATATCACAGACATAATTACTCTATGAAAGAATGCATTTGGAAAGGCAAGCAGCATCTTCAAAAGCAAAATGCCCATGTGCCTGAAAATGCAGGTATACAATTTATGTATAATCCCAGCTATGACACATGTATGTAGCAGAAACTTGGAAACTGACCAAAAAACTTACATTAAAACTTAGAACAACACAAAGAGCCCATGAACACACTATCTAGGGATACATGGGTAAACCAAACTTCAGGTTAATGTGGAAGCCATAAAAAACTGAAATGAAGCTGGGTAGGTCAGGTGGCAAGAGTCCAAAATAAGAGATGGAACAGAAAATTACTGAATGGACCCCACTAGATAAAAAAGATTAGGAACAAAGAGGAGATATGATCTTCAAAATCCGTTTAAAAATTATAAACAAATTGCACAGGGAGTAACACAAATTCAGAAAGATGAGAAAGCGTTTTTCTTAACAGTAAAATGCATATGCCTGAAATGATTATATATATATATATATATATATATATATATATATATATATATATATATATATATATATATATATATATATATATGAATCCATTAAACCACATTGAAAGAAATTTTCTATTTCTTTCTTAGTCTCCGTTCGAGCTGACGAAAGTGTTCCTTAAAAGCTATTCTATTCAGAGAATTTTTTGGTTCTCTGCGTAGCGTAGTGCACTAACGGCATACTTTTAACTGTGATCAAAGCGGTGCTCGCTGCCTCAGTGTGCCTGGTTCGAATCGCTTCCCTGCACGGATTTTTTCGAAAAAAGGTAATAAAAGTATTACTGCAAGGAAAAATTATTCCGATTTCTCTTTCAATGTGGTTTAATGGATTCATTTTCATCATTCTCTCGTGCTACTTTGAGATATATATATATATATATATATATATATATATATATATATATATATATATATATATATATATATATATATATATATATATATGGGAAATATCACGAAAGTTAGCGCGTGATAACTATAGATATGAATATGTACCACGGAAGGAAATTGAATAAAAAGCGGATTGAAGTTAGTACTTTCATCTATTCGACATTTTCAAACTCAATGGTGAGAAAAATAAGACACCGAGTATTTATACAAAGCACGTTTTCCTGGTTTGAGGTCACCATTTTGATGCCATCAGATAAGTGGGATTTTAGAAAAAGTGATAAAATTGGATCTAGCGAAAACAGACCTGGGCTAATGTTGAGATTACTCTCCTTTGTGTGGGAGATTAAAAATGATTCCAGGATATTTCTCTTTATAAAATCATTACCATGGATTATAGTATCAGTTTTTGACTGATACTATAATCCATAGCAATGATTTTATAAAGAGAAATATCCTGGAATTATTTGACTGATACTATAATCCATAGTAATGATTTTATAAAGAGAAATATCCTGGAATCATTTTTAATCTCCCACACAAAGGTGTCTTATTTTTCTCACCATTGAGTTTGAAAATGTCGAATAGATGAAAGTACTAACTTCAATCCGCTTTTTATTCAGTTTCCTTCCGTGGTACATATTCATATCTATAGTTATCACGCGCTAACTTTCGTGATATTTCCCATATATATATATATATATATATATATATATATATATATATATATATATATATATATATATATATATATGCAAATTTTGTTGAAGACCATTGTGTATTTCGCCTTAATCAATTTCCTTTGGCAAATTTATCTTCTTCTAACTATCTTTTTTTATTCCATCTTGTAGATGGTGGATCACTTGTCCTGTGTTCATCTTTCTTTTAAATTAATTTGTTAAACACGCAGTGAATATATTCGACGCGTGTTTAACTAAATTTCCCATTTGTCCTTTGAATTACAAATCACTTTCTATCTCTTTCACAGTGTCGTAGAATGACCCACAGACATATACGTTGCTTTTACCCGAATTGCGTACACGCCTGAGGTCAAACTAGTGACCTTGACTCAACTCTGGTCACGAAAGATATGGGGAAGAGAAGTAGGGGAAGGTAAGACCCAACATCCCCTGAAGGACTGTGAAGGATTTAAATATAAAGGATAGAGTGCAGTTGGCCTTTATTAAACTAATGAAGGCTGCAGGCTATGAGGTTTATGAAAAAGTAGCAACAAAAATAAACTTTAATATTTACACAGTATACATAATAAATAGTTTAAAATAGAATAATGGCAATGGATACTCGATGTTTACAATAATCGATCTAAAAGAGCTACTTGGAGCAAACTCTACGGGAGGGGGCGAGAGGCTATACGAGCCACTGTACGTATGCACAGGGGGATGACTGGCAAGGAAGCTACAGATGATTCGTCTCAGCCTAGCTTGGGTTCGAGGCTTTAAATGATGAAATGGGGATCGGATGGTTATTCGAGGGAATTTAACCACGGGGAGTTTAACCTCTAGTAGTAACACTAACTGGAGGGAGTATTAGTGGCAAACGAAATGTACCGAAACCAAGGATGGGTCAATTGACTGGGGCTCAGACCCTTTGGTAGAATTCCAGCCTTCGGCTAGTAGGGAATGGAGTGCGATCGAGAATGACGCGTTTCGTTGTAAAATGCATGCCAATACTGTCGATGCCCAATTGGGACCAACAATATATAGGGACCAGCCGGAACCGTTACTGCCTCCGCCAAGGGGTGGGGGACCTCTTCTTGGACCAACACGGCACTTGAGGGATGGGAAGCACACCCGCGGGGGTTTCTTGATAACGCACTGGGAGGCGACAGAGGCGCGCGTTCAAAATTCCAATCCCTCGCTTATCGCAGAAAGAAGTTTGATATTCGGGCTGTTCCCACGATCTTCGCTCACGTTCACCGACCTCGTGCCTCACCTCGTGCTTTCGACGGGGCACATGGCGGCAAGGAACCTCTATTATCGACACACAACGGTATCCCAAGAACATCAGTTCTCTGAAGAAACTGGACAACATCGAAACGTTGGAATAAACATTCCCTGGAATTTGAGACTTCTTATTCTCTATCCCTCATCATATATATGGTCATGGCAAAGATTTTGAAATTTTTTAGAAATAATCAAATGTTGTACTTTGTGTTGTTATCTTTGTATCATAATTTGATCCTAAATCCATTTTTAAATAGTTAATTGATGCGTGCATTATATATTTAAAATGATATTCCTTGTTCTTTAAAACGGCTTCAATTCGTTTCGGCATGCTGGATACCAAATTTATGATGATATCTTTACTGATATTGCTACATTTTTGTTCAATAAGATCCGCGACTGTACATAATTGGATGGTTTCTCTTTATCAACCACCAGTTTGATTATCGCACACAAAATCTCTATTGTGTTCAAATCTGGCAAATTTCTTCGGCAAGGTCCCAAATGTTCGATGTTATTCTCTGTCAAGAACTTTGTTATTGCTTCTGCTTTGTGACAAGGTGCGCCATCATGCTGAAAAACACAGCAAATTTGCTACTTGATATTAATGCCTGGTGCTCACATGTTAAGATCTTTGAGTGCGTGGGTCTCAATCTTAGAACGATGCCGCGGATCATGATGAGTCAGCCTGTGATTACGAGGGTACGGCGGATCTGAAACCTCACTCTAAGTGTTCTAATACAGAAAGAAACCCATAATTTGTCACGGAGTAGCAGGCTATCATTGACAAAGATCTTAGAAAGTCAATGATGGTCATAACCAAGGACAAGGGAGTGTCATGATCTCTCCTCAGGCAGTTAAAGCATGAAGAGATCCGCTACTACTCATACAGGATGAGAAAAGGGCCAGCTTATGTGGGAGAAGATGAAGGATTAGGGCAAAGGTATGCGTTGCAAAGCTTGTGAATAAAAACTGAATCATCCTCTCAAGCAAACTAATAGTAAAGGAAATTATTTCCAATCACAAATCAATGTTATCATAGAATATTATTTTGTTTGTTTCATTTTTACTTACTTATTTCCACCTCCCCCCCCCCTTCGATCTCTCTTTCACGACCCCACCTTTTCAAGGCTTTGCTATTCTATAATCTCTTTGATATGATTCCTTTTTTTAGCTTCAATTTCTTCTTTCCTCGTCCTCTCTCTAAATCTTGCCACTTCGTTTAATCCTTTCCCTGGACATTCATATCGTGTTGTTTCTGTGCTTATGTATATTTTTTCGTTTGAATTTTGCACATACCGATTCGAAAATGCCGTATATTTCATTTTTATTCATTCATTTTGTCTACTATTTGTTCATATTTTGTGAATGGTGTTGCCTACCGTTCTGTGTAATTTGTATATTGCTGTGTTCTGTTATCATATCTATTCCTCGATAATGAACTTGAAAATATAGTTCGGAAGTAATCGGATTCCTCTTTACATTTTTCTGTGGGTGATTTTTGCAATTACTGCTTCTCTCACGCGCTGCTTTATGTGTGCATACACACATACTCTCTCTCTCTCTCTCTCTCTTTATTCGCTCTCTCCTTCGCTCTTTCTCGTCCACTCATCTCACTCTTTCTCTTTTGCTATATATCCCACACTCACTCTTCCTTCCTCTTTCTCTCTATAATGAAGGGAAAATATTGCTTAATTTCACTCGAGGAACTTTTATTGTTGAAAGGCGGTAGGAACAACTCACGCGGGGCCAAAAATAATGGATTTAATTATCACCACGGAAGAGACTTTGGTAGGGAACGTTTGTGTAGGTAAGCCTCTGGCGATGATAAGAGGGAACGGATAAAAGGGCAGATTCGTTAACTTAGAAAGGGACTTGGGGTTTTAATATCAGAGGACCTCAAAGTGTCGAAGCAATGAGAAAAAGATTCTACATACGAAAGCGAACCGAATTCTGATATGTTGCCCGAAATCTCCTTTTCAAGTCGAAGTATATAATTCTACCTCTATACAAATCGCTCGTGGGTCCACACCTCAAAAACGCGGTACAATCCCGTCTTACAAACGGCAACAAAGATAAAGCGCTGTTAGAAAGATTGCAACGTAGGGGCTACTAAATTAATTCCTGAGATTAGAAATAAATCGAGAAGAAAGAGACTCTGTCCTTTGAACCTATTATCCCTTGGAAGTAGACGATTACGCGGAGTACTCAAATTCTTAAAAAAATATAGACTACTGTTCGAGAGGGATAAAGGGACAATTGGTAAAAAAGACGCTCTAATTTTGCTGTACCTCCAAATTACTTGAGTTTTAAAATCACACAAACGTGGCATAGCCTACCTCACCGCGTTGTGGAAAACACGGAAGGGAATATGTTCAAAAACCGAATTGATGAGAATTCTATTGGTATAAATATCGCATAGTAGAAGGCACATGTGAAAATGTCATATATCAGAAAGAGTTGATGAATATAAATTGAATGAGAAATAAAAAGATGTTAAGGATGTCTCCCTGGATGTCATATGAAAGAATGATTGTTTTCCCTTTTAGTTTCTGTCTTTCTTAATCTTATCTGGGATATGTAAGTGATAAGTTAACACCGTCTGTGATAAACAGGCTGGCCTTGAGCAGAGTGTAAGGTCTTCGCTGGTCTTTGGTTCGGTAGTTTTCTCCCTACTCTCTCCCGCCAGCTTTCCATCTCTCCTATCTCTCTCTAACTTCTATATCCCCTTGTATATCTTACCTTTCTTACTTTCTCGATCTCTTCCTTCACTTTCCTTTCTCTCTCTACAATTTTAGTTTCTCGCTCACTTTTTCTCTTTCTTGCTATCTATCTCTCCCTCCTTTTCTCTCTACCACTCTATCTATCCCTCCGTCTTTCTTTAGCACCCACCTTTCTCTCTCTACCTTCTTTCTTCATCCATCTTTCTCTCACCCAACTTGCCCTATCTCTCCCACAATTTATCGCTCTATCTCTCTCTATCGTTTTCTCCTCCTCCCTGTCCCTCACTATTTCTCTCTCACACAACTAACTCTCTCTCTCTCTTTCTCTCTCCCTTCTTCTTTCTCTTTCACCCATCTCAATATATCTTTCTCTCCCTCTAAACCACTTGATCCTCTCTCTCTCTCTCTCTCTCTCTCTCTCTCTCCCGCTCTATTTTTCTATCTACCCTCACAGAAATAGCGGATAGAATAACGGATCACTTAGAGTCCCACAACCTGTTGAGGGACACCCAGCACTGTTTTCGAAAAAAGCGCTCGTGCCTCACAAACTTGCTCGAATTCTTTCATGGGATGATGAGCGAGTTTGACAGAAGTCGAGCGGTGGACATACTTTATTTGGATTTCCAAAAGGCTTTCGATAAAGTTTCCCACCGTCGACTGGAAGCGAAAGTACTTGCCTTGTGAATTAGAGGAAAGGTTGCAAACTGGTTAGAAAGTTAGTTGTCGGACAGGCGACAGAGGGTTACCATCGGCGGCCACGCATCTGGGTGGTCGTCAGTAACGAGCGGATTCCCTCAGGGCTCCGTATTGGGCCTTCTATTATTCATCATCTACATCACCGACATAGATGAAGGACTAGTGAGCTGCCTCGCGAAATTTGCCGACGACACAAAACTTAGAGCGAACGTAGCGACGCCCGAAAACATCGAGGGGTTTAGGGAGAAACTACGGATGATCGGCGAGTAATCTGACAAGTGGCAAATACCTTTCAACTTGGAAAAGTGCAAGATGAGGCACATTGGGCATGCGAATCCCCAGTCAGACTACAAGCAACAAAGTATACGTCTTGAGTCAAAAGATGACGAGAAGGAATTAGGTGTGCTGGTTAGCAGCGATCTAAAATTTTCGAAGCAGTGTTTAGAGGTAGAGAAGGGGGCTCAGCGCCTGCTGGTCACATCAGGAGGCAATTCAGCTTTGGGAACAATGAAGTTTTTCTGCCCTTGTACGACTCACTGGTGCAGCTTCACCTGGAGTACGCAGTTCAGTTCTGATCTCCTAACTATCGAAAATACATCGATCGTTTGGAAAAGGTGCAAGCCAGGGCCACGAAACTGATCCCATCGCTAACGAACAAGACATATCCGGAAAGACTGCAAGAGTTCGGTCTTTTTTCGCTCGAGACTCAAAGACTGAGCGGTCGTCTCATAGAGACTTTTAAAATTTTGAAGGGCTTTGAAAATGTTGACTACACAAAGTACTTTACCCTTAACCGGAATGCCACTCGAAATCACGGGTGGAAGGTGGAGTTGCCCAGATTTAATACGCTTCTGGTAGGTAAGTCCTTCACGTACAACATATGCGACATGTGGAATAGACTGCCAGTGGTAGTTGTCAACAGTAGCAGTTGTGAACAGTTCAAGGGTTTACTCGACAACATATACTTTAGAACATAATGTTGTGGTGATAGCAATTTTGTAATGCGTGCCAGTAGGGAGAGTTGAATTTAGATTAGAGTAGGAGACCTAAGTTTGATTTTCTAAGGAGTACCTTCTCAGCATGGGTCGCAAGGCCTTTGAGGTACTTCTTTTTGCTTGTAACTCCTAACTCTCTCTTCCTCTCTCAATCTCTCAAAATATACCAATCTTCCTTTCTCTCTCTGCCCTCTCTCTCTACCCTCTTCCTTCTCTCTATCTTTCTTGCTGTCTTTATCTCTGTCTATCTCACTCTCTTTCTCTCATAGCTTTATCTCACTCTTATTTATATACTAGTGTACCCGTGCTGTCAAAAATGACGGCATTGTTTTAAGTTAGAGCTATATTTCATTCGTGAAAAATGTTTTTAAATGAAAAGAGGATAAGAGTCTCAGATCACGTCTCGTCAGCGTATATTATAATAACAATATCTACGTACGATAATAACATACCTATACATATATATGCATATCTACATACATACCATATATATATATATATATATATATATATATATATATATATATATATATATATATATATATATATATACATTTCTAATGATAAGCACTGTAATTGATTCATTGCTTACTCCAATAATTCCTTCAGAACGACATTTTTCGTGTAGATCTTATTTGAATTTTGTTTGGGCTTTCCTTGACCATCAGTATTTTCTATCTGTATCTTCGTGTTTCTTTGATCTCTAATTCTATTCACTGCTACATACAGCTCTCCGTGACTAAAAACAGGTTTGGGCAAATAGATACCTACTGTAGTAAATGACTGGCCTTATGATCAATTCGTTGCCATTGCAATGAGAATTGTAACGAAATATCACTGTGTGTTAGATCAATCCTTGGAAGAAATATTGTGTCTCCTCTTTACTTCCAGTGATAATTTGTGTGGTGGTAAAATTATCTTGAAGTTACTTTACTATTAATCTAGTTGCATTAAGCATTCGTTTTCTTGTGTTTATGTTATGAATTATCATTACAATGGAACCAATTTTAAGTTTCAATTCGTGTGGTGGCACACCAGATAATGAAATTTTGTTTAAGAATTCTACAGGATACAAGTAGTTAAAAAATTGTTAATTATCATCTGAAATAACTGTGTCTAAGCTTTTGTATGTAGTTTCCTCACCAAGTAAAAGATTTAGTACTTTATTTTTCAAGAGCAGCACATCGCTGTTTTTTGGTGCTAGAACTATTTTAGTAGCAACAGTTTAGATATATCTTTCGTAATTGTCAATTTTGAGCGAATTTCCAGAAAACTGCGTCTATTATGTTTCCAGTTACTGAGATTTCTTGTGGTATTTCAATAATATTTGGATGCATTCCCACGTCATTAGTAAGTCGCCCGTCTCCAACTTTCAGCAACCACTCAGTAAAATCACCATTTTTATTGGCTCTCATATTTATTGTAAGTTGAAGCATTGCTACTTATTGCCACAATGGTGATTATTTTATTCAATTCTCTATGACTTCAGCGTTAGAGCGCTTCGGTATGACGCAAGCTGTCTGACTAAAGTCGCCACCTAAGAGAAGGACCTTACCACCAAATGGCTTAGCATTGTTTATGATTGATTTCAGTAGCAGGTCAATAATACGAAGTGCTTGGCAAGAGAGCATTGAGGATTCGTCTATAATTAGTAGTGAATTTTTTATCTTGTCAGAATCTTCGGAAGGAATTTTCAGTAATGCCATTGAGGTTCCTAGAATAGGTATTGTAAGGCGAAATCCACTGTGGACTGTGCGAGCGTTTGTGAGCAAGTCGGCAGCAATCCCAGTTGTTGCATATGGAAGTACTGACTTGTTTCATGCGTTGCAGTAATCAATTATCGTGTTATACAGGTAGGTTTTCCCTGATCCTGCGGGGCCATCTAGAAAGAAGAATCGCTGATACGAATCAATGTTATCTAAGCTCTGGACGATAACATGAAAAGCGTGTCGCTGTAGGTCGTTTAAAGTAACAATCTTTGCGTCAATATTTTCATTCCTGACAGAGTTTTCCTTTCGGTCATCATCAATAGCAGTGCAATAAGGCAATCCAATATCTTCGCAACATAGACCATGTAGAATCAGGATTTGCTCGATGGAATAGAGAGATTTATTGCGAGCTCCTCCATATTAGTTTCCAGCTGCAATAATGTCTTCTGTAAGGTGCTGCTCGAATCGAGTAAATAATGTCAGAGGATCGCTAGGCTGATTCAGTGCACAGATGACTGCAAATAGTTCGCGTAACTGCGCTGGCATCCTTACTTCTGATGCTCCCTGTAGGCATAACGTCCATTCTTCATCAGTTGTCAGCAAATTCATACTTTCAGCCACGGATTTATACGTTTTATTAACAATTTAATTATGAATTCAAATCTCTTCAAAACTCGTTGGTCCTCTGACGTGAAGCAGTAGCACTCTTAGGTGGAATCTTTCCATAGGGATAGGGATAAAATAAGAGGTGAAAGTGTGGGAGAGAGATAGAATAAGGTAGAAAAGATTGCGTAAGTGTGTAATGAGTGGTGCTGATATGAATGAAGAGATATTATAGATATTATAGGCGCGATATTATTCTGTGTGCTCCGCGAATTATTTTTTTCCAAGATGATGTTTTCTTGTCAAATACGTAATGATAAGGAATTTTAGGATACGTGTATTGTCGTGCATTGATGTGAGTTAAGCCAGGCTGTAAGTAGAGTGTATTTTTGTTGTGCATTTTCCATGGCAACTCTTTAATTGCCTTCTTTAAAGTAGATAGGCTGCCGATTTTCCAAGTGGACAGGAAGACGAATCAATGCATGAGATTAATTTTGCATTTTATGTTCTAGTAATCTCCACATAGCTTCTGGTGCGCTGATGTATCGGCCATTAACGTAATGCACCATTTCATCGTGATGAATGTTATTGCCTTGTGCGATCTCCATTTGAGCACAGTCGTAGCCTTTGGAAATGTATTTAAAAATATATTTCACGACATTGATCGAGGAGCATATTTCCAGATTAATATGGCAGGTGTTTGTTGCATGGTACTATAACAATGTCTCTGGTGATTCCTATAATAAAAACCTCCTGGGAAACTTAAATATATATATCATAATTTATTATGTATAAAATTCATTCAATTATTTTACCTTAACTGTTAATTTAATCATTCAATTATTTTACTTTAACTTTGTCAATTTAATCTTTCAATTATTTTACACCAACTTTTGTAAATCATTTTATGTTAAACTTAATAATTAATTAATTCATTTATTTTACTTGTCAATTCACTTAACGTATACTGTTCCAAACAACACCTCTTAAATTTCACACATAAACAAACAAACACACATTCCCAGCTCGATCGTTTTAGCACGCTATTCCGCCCACTCGACTCACAGCTTTCTTCGTATGAAGGTCGATAATCATTCCTTCTACAATTATTCATTTACCTCCAAACAAATCATACCTAGTTAATTCCATTTTCTCTCACAATTCTTTGAAAACGACCATACGAGAGTAGATCCTAATTATATTTACTTCACATTGCAGCCCCAATTAAGTCCATCATAGATATTCTATATTATTTACTATATTATTCACCTTATTGTTTCACCATATTATTCCACCATATTAATTTCACATACTTCAATTCTCTTCGCATCTTGTTACTGTAAATCATATGTTAAAATATCTTACATTGTAAACCTAACCTACTTATCTCATTGTACATTCGTTGATTTTATGATTATATTTAGATTTGTGTAATTGTCTTTCTTAAAGCCCAAGTCATTATTCCTAAATTTATTTCACTGTCGCCTTTAGGCCTAAAAACTAACGGCAGACAACTTCGATCAAACAAATTTATGGTTATGGTTTTCGAAATGCTATCTAGGCTGATATATTAACAGGAGATAAATCACATAGATAACCATACACTATAGTACAACTGATCTGTAAACAATTAGGTTATAAATTTGATGTGCAGGACCTTAACGTCTTCTGTACAAAGGATAAGAGTCTGCTGTGCATTCAGTGGTATCCCTAAATTGTTTAGGAAATCTTTTTGAACCCTTGTTGTTATCCATACAACGGGCATTTGGGTTATCTGCATCACAAGGTCCGTAAATATGTCATTTAGTAACAATTTGATATAGTTCAGGTTCAGTGACAGAATCAGGAATTTCGGAACATACTATTTTGTCAACCTCCTCAGGATCACTGAGTAATTCTTTATTTTCCAAGATAAAAGTATGTGAGCGTGCCATCCAGGTTCGCCGTAAGGATAAAATAGAGCGTAGGTCATTGGATCCAAGTTAGGGCTCAATATATTAAGAGATAAGCGATTGTATACACTCTGAAATATCTTTCAAATGGCGGCGTTCCATCAGCATTCTTGAACACCATAGCAACCACAGTTGATATATCGTCTTCTGTCTAGTGTAAAAGCCAAGCTCAGTAGTGTAACAACAAGGAGTAACAACAAGGAAAGAAGGTACCCTAGGAGACCTTACGGTCCATTCAAGGAGGGTACCTTTGGACAAGCAATCGAGCGGGCACATGGCTGCTCAATTGTTTTGCGTCCCTAAACGGCCACTTTTCAAGACCTTGTCTAGTCTTGATTTGAACTGGTCAACAGATTCACTGTTGACAACTTCCACTGGAAGTGCGTTCCACATACCGCAAATACTGTAAGTGAAAAAAAATTACACACAGATTGCGGTTGTAACGCTTCAGTTCAAGTTTGAAGCCGTGATTGCGCGTTCTGTTCTCACTCAGTGTGAAAATATCCAGGTAGTCAACATTGTCGAACCCTCGAAGTATTTTGAAAACCTCGATGAGCTGACCACGCAGTCTACGGGTTTCCAGAGAGAACAGATCTAATTCCCTTAGTCTATCCTCATAACTTTTATGTCGGATAGAGGGAATCAGCTTGGTTGCCCTGGCTTGTACGCTTTCCAATCTCGCGATGTCCTTTCGCAATGAAGGACTCCAAAATTGTACGGCATACTCCAGGTGCGTTCGGACAAGTTAGGTGTACAGGCACAGTACAATCGCCTGGTTCCGATAACCAAACTGGCGCTTAATATAGCCTAGCATACTTTGGGCCTTTTTCTCCGCCTCAATGCACTGTTTCGAGAACTTGAGGTCACTAGTGATTGTTACACCCAAGTCCTTCTTAGTGTCGGTGGATTCAATAGCAGTGCCCTTAAGGATATACTGAGATTGGGGGTTTCTGTAGCCGATATGCATCACTTTGTATTTGCCCACGTTAAAAGGCATTTGCCACGTGTCCGACCACTCCCCAATCTTCCCAAGATCTTCCTGCAGGCGGGCAGTATTTCCATCCTTTGCAACGTTCATACCAAGCTTGGTATCGTCGGCAAATTTGGAAATATTGGCAACCATGTCACCGTCCATGTCGTTGACGTAGATGATGAATAGTAGTGGTCCCAGGACAGAACCTTGAGGCACCCCGCTAGTAACGGGCACCCACTCAGAAAACTGTCCATTCACCACCACCCGTTGCCGTCTGCCACTTAGCTAGTTCTCGATCCAGCCGGCTACTTTTCCTGTTCTACCTCTTTCATTATTCTGTAAACTATTGCGTATACATTGTTTTCCCTTATAATTCGATCTAAATTTGCTATAATTTCAGGAATGCAATCTCTGTTAGCTTGATTATTCAACCTACTCTGATTAGCCATCGATGAATCTACAACGTATAACTGAGGAAATTTTCTTTGACTGCCATCTTGAGGGTGAAGGTTGGATGTGTGATGATAGATTTGTCTATGTACTCTAAAGCAATATGGTCCTCGACCAGGAGATTCAATTATTTGCGTTCCCAGTGACGCGAAGGATGGAGCTTAATTGTAAGACCTTATATTAGATTTGAAATTAGCATAGTGAGGTTGGTCTGGTTGAGAAAAAATGTTTTTAAGATATTTTGGGAATGCCCTTTTGGGGTGATATGAAACTCTTCCTTCATGGCAACATTTATTGAAAAGGCAATCACTTGGTTTTTCAGCTAAGAAGTGTTTAGCTGAGCAAAAATGACATGGATGTTGAAATCTCCTGCTGAGTGTTGCATAGAATTTCTTTCATCAAGGTTATTATTACTGAATGTAATCATGTAGTACATATTATATTTTGCCACTCTCATATTTTCTGCGTTGGCTTATCTTATAATATTTTTATCCTCGTCACTTAATTTTTGTAAGCACTCCGTAGCTGTTAGTCTGATATTATGAAGTTTTGCACGTCTTTCATCTTCAGTTTCATTTAGTATTCTGTCATTTGTTCGCTGACGCTGGTCATTTAGTCTATGGTTTCTTTCATCTTCAGTTTCATTTTCAATCTATCTTGTTCTCTATCTCCGAGATCAACTAATCTTCGATTTCTTTCCTCTTCAGTTTCATTTTCAAGTAAGCGTTGAGATCTATTGCGAGGATATTCAATACATCTGCTTCTCTCATCTTCTGATTCGTTCTGAATCCTAATAGAAGTTCTTGCTGTCATTTCTTGATTCAGTCTGGATCTTTCATCTGCATTAGCATTTTTAATCACGAATCTGTATCTGTCTCGAGATTGTTCTCGGCTTCTAGTCGTGTCTTCCTCAGTTTATTGAGATCGTCCAGTTTTTGCGGCAGCAACATCTTGAGAGCGTCTCTGTGACTGTTGTTCCTGACTTTGACTTGCTCTATGGCGTCTCATATAGACTCTGCTCTTGATTGTCTGCACCTGTCTTGCGATTGCTGGTCTTCAATACTATTTTCACGGGTTTGCTTCATGATGTGATATGGGTATTAATCCTAGTATTCTATATGACATGAAATGAATAAATTCTATCTATATTGTGTATATATATATATATATATATATATATATATATATATATATATATATATATATATATATATAAAGCCAATCACGAAAAATAATCCAATCATTCTAAATCCATTTATTCAAAACAACGTTTCGAGCTTGTGCGCTCATCTTCTGGTTCCTAGGAATATATGACAATTCATTAACAATTTAACAATAATGAGAAATTTAGCTTCAGATTACTTACATGAATCGATTGCAATAACTGGAAATTAGGGCGAATGCTTAATTCACTCTATACAATTTAAATAAATAATACTGCAAAGTTATGATATACCAAAGGTTTTTTTTGGTAACTATAGTGAAGAACACACCTTAACACTAAGCGGTGAAATATTTCAGGCTGATGAACATTTGAACAATATTATTGAGTATTGGTTGGTAGGTTTTGGTTTTTACAGAACATGAAGAGGAACTGACGAATCATCTGAATTAAGAGTAGATTTTAAAGATTTAATATATATTGATTCTGCGATCCTGAGTGTGGTCGGACATTTATTGCTGGTTATGATTTCAAAGTTATTTATTGTTCTTAACGTTTTACAATTTGTGATGCGGTCTCTTACAGGTGAATGTTCTTTTGTCGAAAGAACAGACCCTGTTCGATGGCTAATTCCCATATGCGAAGATATATGAAGCCGAGGAAGAACCATGACAAATAAATTTGTAGACAACACCACTGCGCAAATAATCAAGTGTTCGATCCTTGACAGGGGAAAAAAAATTGGATTGATTTATCATTTACAAATACGAATATACATTCAATTTGAGGGAAATATTGTTTAACAAGTAATGAGAATTTTCGTCTGCACAATTTATTTATAGTTACCATTTCTGGAAACTTAAAATAATGGATCTGCTTAGGGACTGTAGGTATATTTATTTTGGGTGAATAAATATTGTTTAGAAATATTCGAATCATTTTATCAAAGTATAATGACGGATAGCTATTATTAGTAAAGTACGTTTTTAATTTTATGAATTCTTGATGCATATAGTCGTAAGTGGAGGAGAGATGGTAACCACGGTATAACAACGTTTTTATGGCTGAAATTTTATATTTGAAATCACACGAAATGAAAAAGTTTATTCCTAACCCAGTGAACGTAGGCTTTCGGAAAACTGTTGTGACAGTGGAATTACGCGTCTTACGAATAGTAAGGCTAAGAATGGTAAAGTTAAGTTTGTTTCCGTTTCCATTGTATAGGTGATATTTGGATGAATTGTATTTAGGTATTGAAAGAATGTTTCAGCTTGAGTTTTATTTTGAAATACTGCAAACGAGTCATCAACAAAAAATCTATAAAACAAAGGACGACATTCAGATGGAGAATCTTTAAACATTTGAGATTCCAGATGGGTCATGGAAATATCTGCCGATAAAGGACTTATCGGTGATCCCATAACGACACGATCAGTTTGTTTGTAAATTTTATTGTTGTATGTAAAATGTGCCTTTGTATATTAGGTTTAGTAAAGATTTAAATCTATTTCTGGTAAATCCTGCAAAGTTGTTTCTGTCAGTAAAAATTCTATCTAAAATTCTATTTTTCGTTTCTTCTATAGGAATGTTTTGAAGAGAGATTTAACATCAAAGCTAACAAAAAACTTATCTGAGGTGAAATGATGATTTAAAAGTTGTTTTTGGAATTCATACGAATTTGAAATGGAAAATTAATTGGTAGAAAAGGGAGAAAGCAATGAGACAATATATTTTGCTAATTTGTATGAAGGTAAGTTATAGGAAGCCAAAATTGGTCTTAACGGAATTTCAGGTTTGTGGATTTTAGGTAAACAATAAAAATGTGCAAGAAATGAGCCATTACCAAATATTTGTGAATATTGGGTTTCAGTTAATATTTTATCTTTCTTTAGACTTAATAAAAAGCGATTGATCTGATCTTTAAGTTTCAAGACTACTTTAATTAAAGGTTTAAAAATCGCAGTAAATTTAGAAGTGTCTGTCAAAATAGATTGATTTTTTTGTAAATAATCATTAAGATTCATGATAACGACACCATTTCCTTTGTCTGGTCTAGTTATAATAATCCGACTGATGCGCGATAACTTCGTTAGTATCATAAGATCCTCCTTACGGAAAATTATAGATTTAAACTTCATATTCTTAATTTTGTTGTAAATATCGTAGGTCATGTTAGAAATTTTTAATTTAAATTGATCAAAACTACCAAAACATTGAAGAGAGTGTAAATCATTGCATATCTTTTCAAAAGGCAAAAAGAAGGATGGTTTATTAAGGTTAAATATGGGTAGTTTAAATTTGAGGCCAATTTTTCTCGTGGAGATAGATTATAATCGGAGAAATTCCAAATGACTTTTTCCGGTTTAAAGAAATCAGGTGAAGAATTAGCCATATGGGAATTAGCATATGGAAATTAGCCAACAGACAGGGTCTGTTGTTTTGACAAAAGAACATTCACCTGTAAGAGACCAAATCACAAATTGTAAAACGTTAAGAACAATTAATAACTTTAAAATCATAACCAGCAATAAATGTCCGACCACACTCAGGATCGCAGAATCAATATATATTAAATCTTTAAAACCTACTCTTAATTCAGATAATTCGTCAGTTACTCTTCGTTTTCTGTAAATACCACAACCTACCAAACCATACTCAATAATATTGTTAAAATATTGGTCAGTTTAAATATGTCACCGCTTAGTGTTAAGTTGTGTTCTTCACTATAGTTACCGAAACCCTTTTGTATATCATAACTTTGCAGTATTATTTATTTAAATTGTATAGAGTGAATTAAGCATTCGCCCTAATTTCCACAGTTATTACAATCAATTCATGTAAGTAATCTGAAGCTAAATTTCTCATTATTGTTAAATTGTTAATGAATTGTCATATATTCCTAGGAACAAGAAGATGAGCGCACAAGCTCGAAACGTTGTTTTGAATAAATGGATTTAGAAAAATGATTGGATTATTTTTCGCCATTGGCTTTATATTGAAAATTAAGTTGCACCTCGCAAGCAAATCGTCCCATCGCCTAATATATCTAATATATATATATATATATATATATATATATATATATATATATATATATACACTCACCCCAAACCTTAAAGTTTATCTCTAACGTGACTCTTTGGGGCCGTCTTCCCTGGACATTGCTACAAGCAATAAAGGAAATCGATCCAATCAACGTGGCTTTTCACAAGCGAGCAATCGCTATATGGGAAAAAATTTACCAACATATGCCGGAAAAAATTACAAATCAACTGAGACTACCGAATGAAGACTACCCTCATATATACTTCAAACAAGCGTTTGAAAGTAGCCAGCTGAAGACGCAAAGAGAAATTATATCGATATATACCTAAAAAGAGAAAAAAAACATATATAACTTAAGAAAAAGACCCGAAGTGGACATATTAAAATAGAATAACTACAACATAATAAAAGCTCCGAATTGGAGGGCCCCTTCCCAATAAAAAAACATCCGAAATGGACATATTGAAATAAAACAGCTGCAATATAATAAAAAACAGGACTGGAGAAAATTAAATAATTAAGTAAATTAATATAAAAAAGATCCGAAGTGGACACATTAATTCAAATTTATTAAAACAGTAAAACATAAAGGAAGAATCCAAAGAAGAAAAAGTACATTAGCAAGTTATCTAAAAATAACCCGACTGCTTTATTTGGGAAAACAAAGGCTTGAACGCTAAAGCGTTTTAACGCAAAATGTATCATAAAGAATCATAACTACTGAGTTTGCCAGACGACCTGGCACATATTTCTCTCTCTCTCTCTCTCTCTTAATTACACATACTTCTATCTTGTTTTCTCTTAACTATCCCCGCACAAATTTCTCTCTTTAAATATGAATCAATTAATCCTAAGTGTGGTTAGCAGAAGTGTGAATTTGCAATATTTTTTGCGGGACTTTGGTTGCCAAAAAGTATATATATTGTATAAAAAATAAAGTTACTTCACCATTTTTTCATCTAAAATTATAGAAAACCTAAATTATCAGCATCACCATCACTTCATCATCATCACTAACTCTATAAATTAAGAACGGGATTTTGGGGAGTATTTGAATAATGATTTCATCTTAGTTTGGTTATGACTTAAGTATATTTTAAATTTTTATCAGGTAATTTCTAAGAATTTCTGTAGAGTTTAAAAAAACAAAATAGTTTAGTTTCGAAAAAATAAATATGATTATCCAATGCTTTATAATGTTTTCAAAGAAAATGAATTACAATTGGTGAAGTTCACAAAATTTATTAAAATTTAAGTAAGGCTGCTTTTATATTTTATCTATAACTATATTTTAGCAACGTGATTTTTTGAAAGGGGGAAACAGTTTCGAGTTCCTTTTTAAAATTATTATAATTGGCGAAGTTCAGAAAATTTATAAAAATTTAACCATGGCTGCTTTTTTAGGATTTCAAATTTCAATCTTAGTAGCGAAGCGCAAGCTACTACCCCCTAGCTTGAAAAAATGTGTAATTTATATTTCAATGACTTGGTAATATATAAAAAATAGTTGCTTCACCAATTTCTTTCTTCTATAGGTATAATATAAAGCGACTATATATTGTTAAATTACTAAATATAAGATAATTATTTAATAAATAATACAAGGAAATGACTTCCCCCCTACCACCCCTACAGGCGGGAGCTTGCGCTTCACTAATAAGATTAAACTTTAAAATCTAAAAAAAAGCAGCCATAGTTAAATTTTTATAAATTTTCTGAACTTCGCCAATTATAATAATTTTAAAAAGGAACTCAAAACTAAATGTCCCCCTTTCAAAATATCACGTTGCTAAAATATAGTTATAAAAGAAGATATATAAAAATAAATGTTCTGCACTTCATTTGTAATTCTTTGGGTTTTAAAAAAATCACAAAATTTCGATACTTATATTTATTTCTGAATTTCGATAAAAAAACATGTCATAACCAAACTGTCGTGGTATTGTAAATGCCGAGTTGGTGTGTACGTACGTAGATTTGTTACGTACTTGAATAACTTCTTGATTACGTTTTCTCTAAGAGTTCTATATTATTTTACGTTATTTAATCTTTTAGGATTTCTAGTGTCATGTGCAGTGTTTAGAGGATTGAATTTAATACTTCTAAAATATATATATCTTTAAATACAACATAAAAAAGTAAAATCTAAAAAAAACAAATTATTCAGCTATGAAAAACGAGTCTATGTTAAAATTACTAATTTAAACCAAATAAATATAAAGTAATGGTTGACCACAAGCTCATTTTAATATTGCAAGCTAATTTACACAAAAAAATAATTGAATTTCTTTATCTTTAAAAAAATAGACACGTGAATCGGGCAGAATAAGACCTTAGCCTTGGATATTATGTAGACGGGAAAATGGTTGTGCGGTTAGGCGCGTTGTCGTGTTCACAGACACCCAGCTGTTTGACTGGCAAGGAGACAGGCTTGAAGCAACAGGTGATTTCGGTGAGGGCGCCGGATGGCGTTAAACACGTTGTCTTAGTCCAATGATTTAGACAACGGGACCGTGAAGTTATGCTATTTCCAATCTTCGGGTTAATCTTGGGATGGTTCGCACTGACGAACGATGAGCAAAAAAGTAATCCTTTGACGAATGGGGAGGGGGGGGGGGGGTGAGAGTGTTCACTTTGGGTATTCCTCAATGGCGATGACTATCTCTGGTTTGTGTTGCAAACCGAGATAGGCGGTTTCTTTGATGAGAGATGTTTGAGAGTGATCCTCAAAACAAAATGTAATCTTCGGTGTGATCACCAAGAACTGGCTCAGTCTGAGCTTCTTCTCTGTTCCTTTTTTTGATTGCCGAGCACTGCCGCCGGACTTCGTCGTGTCGATCTCTAACTCGTTCTTCCTGGTTCTTCTCCAGTTATCCTCCTATATACTTCACCGAACCACTGGGGGTAGGGGAAGGGGGGATGAGGGCTTATAAATTAAGCCTCGTTCCTCTAACGACTCTTCTCCGAGCGTCATTCATTTAGCCCTAAAGGTATCTTCCGGCTTTTTGTCGCAGCTCCCATAATTTCGTCTATGGCGCGAAATTGGATCCCAAATCTTAGGGAAAATAGTGCCTGTTTACCCATTGTTATTGCAACTGGTCTCCTTCTCTTCGTATTGTTATGTTCGCTGGCACAAAAATCTGTTGATTCGTACTTCTCGTGGTTTTGAGGAGGCGTCTGGTCGCCAGCGGGTCTTTCATTTAGCTCTAAAGGCATCTTCTGGCTTTTTGTCGCAGCTCCTATAATTTCGTCTATGGCGCGAAATTGGATCCCAAATCTTAGAGAAAATAGTGCCTGTTTACCCATTGTTATTGCACCTGGTCTCCTTTCCTTTGTATTGTTATGCTCGTTGGCACAAAAATCTGTTGATTCGTACTTCTCGTAGTTTTGAGGAGGCGTCTGGTCGCCACCGGGTCAAGAGGAGAGGGGAAGTAAGTAATAGAGTTACACTGCCAACCGCCGGGACGTTGTGGTGACTGAACAGGGCTTTTGTTATTGGGGTGATATATTGATTTTCCTACATTCCTCCCTTCGAAGAGTTAATGGTGGGGGAGGGAACTCCAGTGAAAAGACAAACAAACAAACATAATCGCCGAAAGCAAACTTACATGTCTTAGAACCTTATACTGATTCTTACCGTTAGCTTGGTCAACCATCCTATTAACTTAAGTTTCTTTAATCTTGGGTGCACACGCGCACGCGTACAAAGGTAGGTGATCGATATAGGCCTTGCGAGTCTACTGGGTACGTCTCACGACACCCAATTTAACAGAAAAAACAAAAAAACAAATCATCGATTAAACATAGAAAAAAATGACCAATACTTTACAGCGCATGAGTCTGCTGTTCTGGTTATAGTTGCTACTCAAGTATTTAAAAAACTAGTAGTGGAATTTCAACGTATTTGTACTACCTTTTTTATGGCAACTGACTAACTTTACTCTCCACCTTATGGATAGGGCAGCCTGCTTCATGGTTGTCTAAGTGATGGGAACAGGAGTCTCATCGTCATCATTTACCAAGCTAACCTGGGAGATCGCGTTTAGATTCCCTCTAATGGGGTCGGGGGAAAGTTCCTTTAAGAGATCGTTAATGGGTGCGGCTATCATGGCGAATTGGGGCTTTAAATGTAACTCATTGGACGTTTCGTTCTGGGGGAAGGCTACTGAGTGTAGGGGATACTCGTTATGCGACTATACCATCTGATGGTGTTTATATGGGTCTACCGCTTCTATACTTCCTTCTTCATCCATCGTCATCCCATTTGGCTGGGTTTTCATCGTAAGTACTCTCCTACGTCCAGGCCGAGATTTCCTTGATTTCCATCTGATCCCTGCTCGATGCCCTTTCATGTGCGAGCATTCTTTCTTTTTCTTCTCTCTCTTCTCTTTCCGCTTGTGCTAGTTCTCATCCATTTGTATTCTTCTTTCTTCTACTTCTATCTCCATCTGTATTCTTCTTTTTCGTCTTCTATTTTTATCTGTATTCTTCTTTCTTCTACTTCTCTACCTCTCTGTATTATTCTTTGTTCTATTTTTATGTCCATCAGTATTCTCCTTTCTTCGGTTTCTTTTTCATTTTTCGCTGCCTTCCAATCCAGGGGTGGGAGGGTCGGACCTACTTTCGGGGCAGTATAGAAGGCTTGAAAACTAAGCTCTTCATCTACGTGGTGTTCACGAGGAGATAAACGGGTTGGAACCGTGGACCTTTTAGTTGCGGACATCCTGGTGACTACTAGCTGAGTCACCGGATATGGGGAGAGTTGCGCGCTCTGGCCTATTAAGAATGAGCAGAATCTAATAGGCGCTGCCACTAACTCGGTCCAGCCAGTGGAATACTGCGACTGAATGTGACATCTGACGACGGGGAACTTGTTTGGTATACCTAGGTAATCCTGGACGACCACAAATTTCTCGTGCTAGGGGCTGACAGGAGGGAGCAATTTATTTGATACCACGATATAGGTGAACTCCGTATCGCGTAACAAGGTTGAAACGGCGACCATTTAGGGACCCAGTCTCAAACTTTAGTCCTTCGGGAGAACTCTGGTCGAACACAAAGGTCACCTGTTGGTCAGGGGAATTCGATGTGGTCAAAGGAGGCTCGGGATTAGGAAGTTGATCTTGGTTAAGCGTTGCATTGAGGTTATGTACCTGCTGACTCGAAGACGACCTAAGCCTCGAATTTTGGGGGCAATTATAGCTAATGTGACCTGGGGGGGCCACAATTAAAACAGGTTATGAGGTTTATGGGGTGTCCGGAGTTCTTAACAAACTTAGGAGGGTTATTTTATGGTTTCTGGGGATACCTCCTTTTCTTTAGAGAAACGGTTTTCTGGGGATACCCTCCTTTCTTGGGAGACAAGGGCTGGTTCTTTCTGAACTCTCGAGGGTATAATCTATGGTTGGAATAATGTAGATCTGTTTTCTTCACGCAGTCCTTGAATCTAGCGGCTCGACTGTCCTTGACGAATGCGCGTATCTCTTGGGCAAGGGTACATAGCAATTGGTCCTTAAGCATGAAGTCGGCAAGGGAGTCGAACTCATTCCCCACTTGTTCTGACTCTAGCCAGAATTGGAGATGACTTCTGTGGATAAATCAAAATTGCCTGTATGTTTGATCTGGCTGAATTCTCGCCTGTCTAAACTTCATCCGATATTCCTCGGGGTTTAGATTGACGGCGGCTAGAAGCTCGTGTTTGCAAGTGGTGTAATCCTGGAAGCCTTGGATGGTAACGAGATGAATATGTCACAGAGCCGGGTATTAAGCAAAGGCACTGATCTGGCAATCCCCTCTGTTTTTTTATGTACCAGTGATTCAACTCGAATATCTTCTCGAAGTGTGTCAGGTACGAACACAGATCTTCGTTGTCTTTATAAGCTGGGAGTTTCACCGCAGTTATCTGTGTAGCCCCAGCTCGGGATCCAATGGCATTGGCTTCCGCCTGATCCTTGCTCACTTTCCTTTCATGACGCGTACTCGTTCTCTCTCTTCTGTTTCCCTTTATAATTTTATTTCTTTTGCTTCTCTTTCTGCTTGCCTCTTTTCTTTTTCCGCTTGCGCCTTTTCTCTTTCCGCTTCCCTTTCCGCTTGCATTCGTTTGTCTCCCTGTTCCTGGACGTAGGCAACTAGTTCCTTGCCTCTTAGTCCACAAGCTTGGGCTTGTTGGTGGAATCTGTCAAACGATTCCATTTTACCTCTCTCTGTTCGTCCAAAAACTCACCCATATGCTAAAGGTACTTATGCAACCTCGAGTAAGTAGTGCGCTGCCTAACTCACCCTTATCACAACACTTTCTGCTAAATGAAATACCACTCCCCCTAAAAAATTAATTAATAACATTAACGGGATAATCACCGACAATTAACCACAAATTTATAGACGGACATGATCCTCCTATTATGCTTAACTTTTCCTCGAATGCTAGGCACAAATTTATTATTACTGAAGGGAAAGCAAGACAAACAACTATACTGAGTTCTTTCAATACTCATAAAACCTGACACCAAATATCTATGTAGTGGTATTGCCAGGGCAGAGTGGTGTGTACGTACGTAGGTTTGTTACGTACTTGAATAACTCCTTGATTACGTTTTCTCTAAGAGTTCTATATTATTTTACGTTATTTAATCTTTGAGGATTTCTACTGCTATGTGCAACGTTTCGAGGATTGAATTAAAAAACGAGTCTATATTAGAATTACTAATTTAAACCAAATGAATATAAAGTAATGGTTCACCACAAGCTCACTTCAATATTGGACGCTATTTGACAGACAAAAATAAGTGAATTTCTTTACCTTAAAAAAATCACACGTGAATCCGGCCTTGGGTCTTATGTAAACGGGAAAATGGTTTTGCGGTTAGGCGCGTGGGCGTGTTCACAGACACCCAGCTGTTTGACTGGCGAGGAGACGAGCTTGAAGCAACAGGTGATTTCAGGGAGGGCGCCGGAGGGCGTTAAACACGTTGTCTTAGTCCAATGATTTAGACAACGGGACCGTGAAGTTATGCTATTTCCAATCTTTGGGTTAATCTTGAGATGGTTCGCACTGACGAGCGATGAGCAAAAAAGTGAATCCTTTGACGAATGGAGACGGGGGGGAAGGAGATTTCACTTTGGGTATTCCTCAATGGCGATGACTATCTCTGGTTTTTGTTGCAAAACCAGATAGTAGTTTTCTCTGACGAGAGATGTTTGAGAGTGAGCCTCAATACAAAATGTAATTTTCGGTGTGACCACTAGGAACTGGCTCAGTCTGAGCTTTTTCTCTATTCCTTTCTTTGATTGCCGGGCACTGCCGCCGGACTTCGTCGTGTTGATCTCTAACTCAGTCTTCCTGGTTCTTCTCCAGTTATCCGCCTATATACTTCACCGACCCACTGGAAGTAGGGGAAGGGGAGGGGGTGATGGCTTATAAATTAAGCCTCGCTCCTCTAACGACTCTTCCCCAAGGGTCTTTCACTTAGCTCTAAAGGCATCTTCTGGCTTTTAGTCGCAGCTCCTATAATTTCGTCTATGACGCAAAATTGGATCCCAAATCTTAGGGAAAATAGTGCCTGTTTACCCATTGTTGTTACACCTGGTCTCCTTCTCTTCGTATTGTTATGCTCGCTGGCACAAAAATCTGTTGATTCGTACTTCTCTTAGTTTGAGGAGGCGTCTGGCGGCCAGCGGGTCGAGGGGAGAGGGGGGGGGAGATAAGTAATCGGGTTACAGTGCCAAGCGTCAGGACGTTGTGGTGACCAAGCAAGGCCTCTGTTATTAGGGTGGGATATCGATATCCTTACACAAATTAAGATGAAATTATTATTCAAATAGACCAAAAAATCCCGTTCTAAATTATAGAGTTAGTGATGATAGTTGTATTTTTTATATATAATTTTAAATGAAAAAATGGTGAAGTAACTTTTTTATATAATATATATACTTTTTGTGAACCGAAGTACCTCACTGCCGTAGACAAAAAGTAAAAAAGTAGCGCCAATACCCATTTCTGCCGATCACATTAGGGGTTTGGGGTGGGTGTATATATATATATATATATATATATATATATATATATATATATATATATATATATATATATATATATATATATATATATATATATATATATATATATATATATATATATATATATATATATATATATATATATATATATATATATATATATATATGTGTGTGTGTGTGTGTGTAACAATAAAAATAAAATTTATTCATGTCTTATAGAATATTGGGATTAATATTGAGTTGGGTAAAACAGATATGATAAAACACTGAAATAGATATACACATATATTTTCTTTTATTATAGATAGAAAGCGGCGGGTTTTTTTAATTTGAAAACAATTTTCACGAATGAAATATAGCTCTAACTTAAAAATAATACCGTCATTTTTGACGGTGCGGATACACTAGTTTATTAAATATTCACTTCATCATCATCATCATCATCATCACTAACTCTATAATTTAAGAAGGGGATTTTTTGTGCATTTGAATAATAATTTCACAAAATTTTTCTTAGCATACGGCCGTTATTAACGGCCGTATGCTAAGAAAAATGTGAAATGCACTTTTATCAGATTTAGTGTAGCTTCACAATTATTTATAAATTTATTATATACAAAAGGCTAAAATGTAAAATACTTAGAAAAAAGAAGGTTTTTCGCTCCAATGTGCATTTCACATTTGTTTTAGCATACAGCCGTAAGTATCGAAATTTTGTGAAATTTTTAAAACCCAAAGAATTACAAATGGTGAAGTTCAGAAAATTTATTTTTATATATCTTCCATAGTTCTATATTTTAGCAACGCAATATTTTTAAAGGGGGGAAATTTAGTTTAGAGTTCCTATTTAAAATTATTATAATTGGCGAAGTTCAGAAAATTTATAAAAATTTAACCATGGCTGATATTTTTTAGATTTTAAATTTAATCTTAGTAGCGAAACCATTGCCTGTTTATCTTATATTAAATAATTTAACAATATATAGTTGATTTATATTATACTTATAAAAGAAAGAAAATGGTGAAGTAACTTTATTTTTTTATATAATACCAAGTCGTTGAAATATAAATTACAATTTTTTTGTCAAAATAAGTAGATTTGAGTGTTACCGCCCCTTCCCTCCTCCACTTATAAATAAACCAGGCAATGGCTTCGCCACTTCCCCCACAGTGGGCCAGAAGTGGAACAAAAGTCAAGAAATGAAGTTTATAAAATAGCATTTTTAGAATTTTTTTTTTCTTTCCTAATGTTTAACAATATCCTTTCCCATGACTAAACTTGTCTGAGTTCAATCTTTCGGCAAACAGAAGGAGTCAAACTTGTATCTACCATTTGAATTTTTAAATAAATAGCTGGCAAAAGTTTTGCTATTGAAAGTTGTAAACCTGACATGCAGTTTTTTTTTCATTTACGTTAGGAACCTGTTATAAGTAAAATAAATTGCTACTAACTGCTAGCAGGAAGAATTTTAACATTATTCTATCCATTTCAAAATTTGCAAGATATATAATCAGCAGAATGAGTGTGACAAGTCAAGATCTTTTTGACGAGTTGACGGAAGCTATGGTTGGGAAACATTTGCGGGGCTTCTCAGACACTAAGTGTAAGTCCTATTGACTTAATTATTTGATTGTAAAGCAATTAAATTCCAATCCTAAACAATTAGAAGCTGCAGTCGTGAGTTTTTTAAAGAATCGTCGCCAGAAGTGGCAATCAGTAAAACGGAATAGAACATTTTGTTCCTTCAAAAAAATCAAGAATGGCTCTCAAATGAAATAATTTCACCCCCTATTTCACATCTCTTGAAAACTGGTCGCCCTTATATTGAATTTCAAGAGGCTTGAGTCAAAACAAAAATGAGAAAGACTGCAGAGTTAAGAGTTGTTACACCAGAGAGTCTAAGATTTGCAGCATTAAAAGCTCCATCTACAAGTCATTCAAGGCAGGTGCAGGGTAGCATCTCAAAAAACCATTTATATTCTGCTAATGATGCCTTAGTATTAATAATGGATTGCTTCCTATCAAAGCAAAATAACCAGCGCTTGAGAAATGGAGCCAAAAGTAAAGGTGTTGATTTGTATCCCCCATATAACATTGTCAGAGAAGCTAAGAAAGCCTGTTATCCCTCTCCGGTCACATAGTGGCTACTCACTGAATCCTCAGCCGAAATTCGCCTTGAATCTTTATTAGATCGCACTGAAAAGCACATTATAGAAGCCGACTCATTTGACATTGATCAACTGAAGAATCTAACTTTTTTATGGAAAAAATGGTTTTGATGGATGAACAGGACAGTCGATTTACAAGCAAAAATTTGAATTGGAAAGCGAAAGAGTTCTTGCAAAGGACAATTCTATATTTATGACCTGTTATGTACCAATTGAGATTACAGCAACAGACCTACATAATGAAGAGATCATCTTGTGGAAAAGTTCAAAAGCATCCTCTACCTTATATTGCCGGCCTCTGAGATTCTCCTTTCAGAAGGAAACATGTGACCTGCTTAAAAAAGAAGAGGATAATCTGCAAATAACATCCAATTACTTCGCCCAACAACTATTTTGGATCTATGTCAAGTCAAACATTCACTTAACATTACAATGATTGATGGAAAAGTTGCAACTTCTCTATCAACAATAACATCTTCATTTCAATGTTGCAGCATTTGTAAATGTACCCCAAAACGAATGAACTTGCTAGATGAGGCTTTTGGACGCTCAGTTGTTTAAGAAAGTCTCAACAACTTTGGATTATCCACACTACATTTTTGGATAAGGTGTATGGAATGTTTTTTACACATTGCTTATAAGATTCCAATACAAAGTTGGCAAGCAAGAACACAAGAATCTAAGACTTTAGTAACAGCAAGAAAATTTGTAATTCAAAAAGATTTCAGGGATAAAACTGGACTTCTAATTGATAAGCCAAAACCAGATGGTTGTGGGACAACAAACGACGGAAATACAGCACGAAGATTCTTTCAAGCAGCCGATGTTTCTGCCAAAATAGCAGGTCTTGATGCTTCCCTTTTGAAGAGAGTTCATGTTATACTTTGTCTTGTGTCATCTGGAGAGAGAATAGATATTTCCAAATTCTCTGATTACTGTCGTTCACCTGCAGGCCTATTTGTTTCCTTACACAACTGGTATTATATGCCACAATCACTACATAAATTGCTCGTTCATGGAGCTCAAGTTATAGAAAAGTTCAACATTCCAATTGGATTACTTTTGGAGGAAGCTCAAGAAGCAAGAAATAAGGAGTTTCACTCATATAGGCAGAGCTTTTCTAGAAAAAGAATACCCGTAAATCAGGATATTATATCAAGACTGCTGTGCTCTTCTGACCCTTTATTGAGCTCTATGCGCCAAACACCGGAGAAAAAGAGGTTAGAACTACCCTTTGAAGCAATTAGTATGATCTACCAAGAGGATAATTTTGAAAATACTGAGTCTGAAAACAGTGATAACAATTAATATAATATTACTTTTTTTCCAATTTTTTTTATATATTTTTTTTTGTAAAAGTTGATTGTTTTGTTGTCAGAAGCATTATATTTCAGTTTTTTATCAATATATATACAAATAGAATATTATTTTTCATTCAAATAATTTTGTCCCAAACTTTGGCCTTCGGGGGGAGGTGGCGCTTCGCTACTAAGATTGAAATTTGAAATCCTAAAAAAGCAGCCATGGTTAAATTTTTATAAATTTTCTGAACTTCGCCAATTATAATAATTTTAAAAAAGGAACTCTAAACTAAATTTTCCCCCTTTCAAAATATCAGGGTGCTAAAATATAGGTTTATAGAAGAAGATATATAAAAATAAATTTTCTGAACTTCACCATTTGTAATTCTCTGTCTGGGTTTAAAAAAAATTCACAAAATTTCGATACTTATATTTATTTATGAACTTCACCATTTTGTTTTTAGATATTATAAAAGAATTATTAGAAATAACTTTGATAAAAAACAAGTCATAACCAAACTAAGATGAAATTATTATTCAAATACTCAAAACAAATCCCCTTCTCAAATTATAGAGTTGGTGAGGATATATATATATATATATATATATATATATATATATATATATATATATATATATATATATATATATATATATATATATATATATTTATATATATATATATATATTATATATATATATATATATATATATATATATATATATATATATATATACAAGGTGTCCACAAAGTTTGGTTACATAGGAATTTTAATATTTTATTTATTTATGTTATTTTTCCTCCCCAGATCGAATGATGGCTCTGTCTAAAGAAGAAAGAATCAAGTTGGTACTCTTAAGTGGACGAGAAGGATGGTCTTATCGCAAAATCGCCGATGAATTTAACCTTCAACACCCTGATCGGCAACCTATTTATTTTACTGCCGTCGGGAAATTGGTCACGAAGTTTAAAGAAACAGGCAGTGTCTTGGACAAACCCTGTCCTGGGCGACCAAAGACTTCCGACGAAACCAAAGAGGTTGTCATGCCCAAGATTGCTGCTAGCCCAAAGAAATCACTTCGTCGGACATCCATGAAGTTGGGTGTTCCAAGGTCAACTATCCACAAAATTCTGGTAGAGCAGAAGTTCCATCCGTACAAATTACAGATATTGCATCACTTAAATGAAGACGACCCCGATAGACGAATGCAGATGTGCGAATGGTTTTCAGATAAATTGGATGAAAATATCAATTTTACTAAAGACCTTTTGATGTTCAGTGATGAAGCTTTGTTTTATGTTAATGGTGAAGTCAACAGACAGAATCTTCGATACTGGTCTCAAGACAATCCACATTGGATGGATCCATCTAAACAGCAAGGCTGCCAAGAGTTGATGGTGTGGTGTGGTTTTTGGAAAGCTCATGTGCTAGGACCCTTCTTCTTTGATGAACATGTAACCGGTGAGACTTATCTGAACATGTTGAGAGAAAAATTAATGCCTCAAATTGAGCGCCTAGGCGAGGGACTTCCGGACTGGTTTCAGCAGGATGGAGCCCCTGCCCATTTTGCTACAAATGTTAGAGATTGGCTGAATGGCACTTTTCCTCACTGGATTGGAAGAAGAGGTCATGTGGAGTGGTCCCCTCGTTCACCAGACCTTTCTCCCCTTGATTTCTTTTTCTGGGGTATGTTAAAAGAGAAAGTTTACTCAATGAAGATTGCAAATCTAAACCACTTGAGAGAACGCATTATCAGTCAGTGTGCTGAAATCGACGGCAATGTACACCTATTCAATCGAGTTCACAAGAATTTATCAAGGCGCATCGAATTATGCATTGCAAATAATGGAAATCATATTGAAAATATAATTTCTTAAAATTATAATTAAATAATATTGTTTTGTTCTAAAGGTATGTATTTATCCCCTATGTACCTATACTTTGTGGACACACTGTATATATATAAATGAAAAAAAATCCACAGGAAAATGAAAGGCAGATTCCAAGTACTTTCGAACTT
Source organism: Ceratothoa steindachneri (assembly GCA_963969495.1). Taxonomy (NCBI): domain Eukaryota; kingdom Metazoa; phylum Arthropoda; class Malacostraca; order Isopoda; family Cymothoidae; genus Ceratothoa; species Ceratothoa steindachneri. Next base: position 29,339,629 of record OZ018319.1, read on the forward strand.
GTTTAGTTCATTATCAAGGAATAACCAAAGATTTTTCAAAGGTGGTATATACATGTATATGTGAAACAAAAGAGCAATGCCCCGCCCATGTAAAACGAAAGGACCCTAAATAGAAAAATAATATCAAAGACGGATGTGAACTATAAAACCAAATAGATAAGGTCTACTTCCGGAAAATTCCAACCTGTGCCCAAAGAATGTAGGCATTTATGTGACTAAACTAAGTACATACATACCCGAATAGACAAGAGAGACAACTAAATTAATAATTCAGAGAGAACGATTTTAAATGGACAATTTCGTTATAAATAAGCCTTTTAATAACAGGGTCTAGTTTAAAAAGACTAAGGGATATATTAAAATTAGGCGAGAAATTAATGAATGAGCATTCAACAATATTTCTTTGAATAAAGTCATTAGATTTGTCAGTTTCTCATATTCATATATATATATATATATATATATATATATATATATATATATATATATATATATATATATATATATATATATATTGTATATCTCTCATGAGCGCGAGAGAATGATGAAATAAATTCAGCATACCGCAAGAAAGAGAAAACGGAATAATTTTTTCCTTGATTTTTTTTTTCCTAATTCCAAAAATTCCGCACTAAGGTGGGATTCAAACCAAGCACACTGAAGCAGCAAGCAAAACCTCTTTGATCTCAATTAAAGTGAGCCTTTAACCACTCGGCTACGCGGATCATCGACATGTTTCTCCGCGTACCTGAACCACTTGGCTGGGCGAATCCCTGACATGAACCTCCGCGTAGCTGAGTGGTTAAATTGAGATCAAAGTGGTTGCCCGCAGCCTCAGTGTGCCTGGTTCGATTCCCACCCCATTACGGATTTTTTCGAGTTAGGAATTTGTTTTTTCGAGGGAAAAAATTATTGCATTTTCTCTTTCCTGCGGTATGCTGGATATATATATATATATATATATATATATATATATATATATATATATATATATATATATATATATATATATATATATATATATATATATATATATATATATATATATATATTGGTGATGGAGTCGTTCCTTGGGTACCTTATTCGTAGTAGGAATATGAAGACATGCGATGGTTACGAACATTTAATTTTCCGGATGTTTCGGTCATTAACGATGAACATCATCAGCGAATTCTAAATACAAAGAATTATTTTTATAAGAATAATTAAACACAGCAATAAAAACAAACAAAAACAAAAAAACAAAGCAGGAATCAAAAATGATAACCGAAAGCAAGAAGTTAGAATGAAATATATAATCCTAAACCGTTGAAAGCAAATGGGTGAAAATCTATTAATAAGAATTTGATTAATATCGTAAAAATAACTAAATTAAATAATAATCCCACGAGTATAAAATATGCATAATAAACATGAATTAAATTATTATTGGAATACAAAAAATATAAACTATAGCAATAAAGTCGAAAGCAAGAGATGAAGAAATCGATTAATAAGAGTGAAAAAAAAATATTAAATAATCCCATGAGCAGCAAATTTGAATAATAAACATAAATTAAGTTTTGAGCGGTATACAAGAAATTCAATATAAACTATAGCAAGAAAGAATTATAAGGACAGGCGGAACAATCCAAAATAAGTTAGATCAGGGAGAAGGGAATCAAAGCGGATATTAATAGATGGAGCAAAGCAAGTAATTCAATAAAGTTAAAATTTATGTGATTGAACGTTCAATAAATATGAGTAAACTAAGGCACGAAAGTTTAAATATTAAATAAGCAATAATGGAGGGGCCGAAGAGGATAACTAAAACATTAAATTAAGGAAAAGTCATTTATAAATTAGATCATTTGGATATAAACTGGACAAACTAAAATAAAAATAAAAAATTCTCTGCACAAGCACTAACCTTATTTCGTTGTAGCTGGGAGTATCAACTGATATTACGGACAGAACTAGGCAGAAGGAAAACTATTAAGGGAGATGTGGTTGGTTGTACGTTTGTCTATATAGTGAATAATTTAAGGGATGATGAATAATCATTGAGTTCCGGGTTTATTTGTTTGATGTAAAGTGATTCAAGAATTTTTAAATCCAGAGAAGAGAAGGCAGAAGAGAGTTATGTTTTAGTGAATGTTCTCGTATAGATGAGTGTTCGGCTTTGGAGATAGGAATGTTTGTTCTATATGATACTCCGATATGCTTAGCGATCCTACATCTTAATTGTAGACTTGTTTGGCCTACATAGCGACTTTGGTAGGTCGCACAAGTGAATTGATAAATGATGGAGGAACGCAGGCATAATGGGAGCGATTCTTTGTGTCGAAGGAAAGTATAAACACCAAGAGGACTATAATTAATTAGGAGAAACTTGCATTGGGGAAAGTATTAATTAAGAGTCGAGAGTAAAGTTTTGTTGAATTTGGTGTTATTAAGTGGGAGATAAGGCAGTTTTAAGAATATTTTTTGTTTAGGGACAGTTATTTGTTGGGTTTTGCGAGAAAACTTTTTAGATAAGAAATTGGAAGTAAGTCTGTCAAAAAGGTGGTCTGGGAAAAAATTAGAATGAAAAAAGCTCCTAAGATATTCTATTTCGGAATGAAAGTGAAACTAATTTGAACTGATTTTGTAAGCTCTGTGTATACTGTTTATGATGAAAAGGAATGTTTAAAATTAGTAGGAGCGCAACTAAAGAAGTGGGTGCCAAGTTTGGCGGTAGTGAGTTTCCTGTAAACTGAAGTGTTAAATTTCGAACCAATTTTTGAAACGGTGACATCCAGAAAAGAGATTTTATTGTTTAATTCTGTCTCCATGGAAAATTGAAATATTAGGGTGTTGTTGATTTAAATAATTTAAAAATAATGGGGCATGGTATTTGTGTTTAAAAATAAAGAAGCAGTCGTCGATAAATCTTTTGAACACTAACGGTTTGTATTTAACGGGAAAGTCCCTTAATGCTCGTAACAATCGCATATGCCTTCATATTCCTACCCTATATATATATATATATATATATATTATATATATATATATTATATATATATATATATATATATATATATATATATATATATATATTCTATATATATATAAATATATATATATATATATATATATATATATATATATATATTTATATATATATATATATATATTTATATATATATATATATATATATATATATATTATATATATATATATATATATATATATATATATATATATATATATATATATATATATATATATATATATATATATATACTAGCAGAGGTACCCTGCGTTGCCGGGGTAAAAAAGTGAGTTCGGAAATAAAGCAAGACAGATTTGATATTTTTCTTTTTATATTCCTCGCAAACAATATAATCATTCTATGAACTAAATTTAATGTTGTTTAGCAGCACTAAGGAACTTCTCGGTAGACAATATTCTTAGTTTTTTCTTGTGGAGCACATACAAACAGATTACTTTTGTTTCTAACTATAGAGCAGCCAACATAGAGTTGATCATGAGAAAAACAGGATTCATCTAATTGCAACCCTGCCGCTAATAGAGTGTGACCCTGGAATTTGTTAATTGACATTGCAAAACTTGCACGGATTGGGAACTGTAGTCTTCCGTGAACGACAAGTCTGACCCTGAAGACATCCCCTCTTTTCCATTTCTAGTAAGAATAGCTGCCTCTATGTCATGCGGCATCAACTTCTTTACCACTAGCCGAGTTTCATTGCAGAGTTCTGGTGGATCCAAATGGTGCAACAATATTATTGGAGTTGCTACTTCATTTAAAGATGGTGAAGAGGTAGGTCAGGACGTTCTAGCGAGTTTAGGAACTCGGTGAGATATTGGACTATTTTAGCAGGATCCGGAATTGTGTCA